>CM061753.1:241835305-242291889 GCA_030979885.1 Lolium multiflorum | reverse complement strand
AACTTAATTCATAGCCACTAGAGCAAGTCTAGATAGCTAGAAATAAGCAACAGTACAAGTAAGCAACAGCACAGGGATGCTTGAGCATCAGCATCACCAGATAAGTGAATCATTTAACCACAGTATTAGCCAGTAAGCCATCATGACCATCAGGCAGTCAAGTTGATCAATCATAGCAAGCCAAGCTACACAGGGAAGTTAGCCAACAAGCAAGAAATGATCCAAAGGATCATTGGCTTGTAAAGTTAATCTTCGAATCATATCACGAGCACCTCTGGCACACACACAAGTGTCACAGATGCATCACAAGTACACCTAGACAAGCAAGAAGTATGATAAACCAGTAAGCATAGCAAGCCCATAAGCATGAACAGCAGGGTATATCAAGCCATAAGCAAGCACAGCCGGGGGCAAGTGTGAAAGAGCAAGCTAGAAGTGGCAGAGAAGCAAGCATAGCATGAACAGCAAGCAAATCGACATGTGCAGTACCAGAAAGCAAGCTTGTGTCAGCCATGAAGCTACACGATAAACAAACTCACAGTAAGATTGCGCAGCAGTAGCATGACTCTAGATGATCACAAGATCACCAGAGAGTGACATAGCATGAGGAGGAAGAAGCACAGTAACAAGGGGAGGCGCACAGAAGAGAAGGAGGGAGGAGCATAGGACCTTACCCGCGCCTGGAGGCAGAAGCTATGGCATGGCGAGGCAGTGCCCGCGCGGCCATAGCAGCTGCAAAGCCAGGGAAGTCGCCGGCGTTACGCCGACGAACACCACCACAGCAGCACAGCATGGAGACGACGGCACAGGCGCTGCGCCAGGTCAACCCCAGGCGCGTACCATCGTCGGCGAGGACGAGATCTCGCCGGAGTTCGTCGAGGCGATTCTCCACGAGATCCAGATCGGAGGCGATTCGCCAGGAGAGGACGAGAAGGGAAAAACTGCGCGGACAGATCGATAGATCTGCTCGCGGCGGTTCAGGTTCGGTAGGTGGCTACGGCGGAGGAGCTCGGAGTCGGCCGGAGCACGGCGGCGGCCATGGCGGCGCCATCGCCACGGGAGTCGCGAGAGGTTAGGGTTAGGTCGAGCGAGTGAGAGGGCCGAGTGAGAGTGAGTGAGGTGGGCCGCTTCGGCGCCACCGAACCCAAAAGGGGGCCAGCCTATTTGGGCCGTCCACAGGTTAGTTTAATTGGGGGGTGGGCCCAATAGGGTCCAGGGGGTATTTTGGTCTTTTTACATTTAATAAAAGACCAAAACTTTACCAAATTTTAATAAATCATAAACAACTCTAAAAATCCAATAAAAATTGGATTTATGAATGAAAAATAAATCTTAACAAGAATAAAATATGAAATGGAATTTATGAAACAAATTCAAAATTATGAATTTTAAGAATTTAAATAATAACTTGGAATTTTAAATTATTATTTCCTTGTATTTAAAATTCAAGGAAAAATCTCAAATAAGTTTAAATACTTATTTTCAAAAATATTTCAAAATAAAATTCTATTATTCCAAGTCATTTCATTTGAACAAGGGAATTTTTCCCAGAAAACTACTATATTTCTTTTTATTCCAAAAACTATAGAGGTAACTCTATAATTTCAAATTATTTTGGAATGACTAAGGTAATTATCAAGTAAAATCATTTTACTTTGAATTATTGTACTTTGTGTGAATTACAATGATTAATACTTTTAAATCAATTGTAAATTACCGTCAAAGACATAAATCTTAAATACAACCCTAAATTGTAATAACTCAATGGGGTAAAGGGATTCAACATAAAATAATACATCCATGATTGCATTATTTGGATTTTTATAACATTGTCCTTACCGGACAATGATGCTTCTTACAGAACCCGAGGTCCAGGTTCCATCAACTGCATTGAACTGCACTATCTCGCAGTCCACAGGCAAGTTCACCCTTGCTCATGTCAATTTGAGTATTTTCTATTAATTTAATGCAAAGCTATATGACTTATCATTCCTGCATTGAAAATGAAATGTTACTTTTCCAATTATGAATATGACTATGTGGCTGGCAATGGAACCATGGTATGTGTTGATTGGTGGAGGTTCCATTGCAAGGGTACTATTCATCTAGGACTAAGTACCAATGCCGTCCAGTGATTCTAGCGCCGTACATATCGCGTTGACCATAAGATCTATAATGGCTCTGGGGAAGCCAGCTATATCTTTTCCCTCTCGCATGCCAACGGACTGGTAATAGGGGTTGCCCGTATCGGTCTATCTTTGGTAAAGGTGGGGACATGTGGTCCTGCACGGTCTACCATTAGATACAGGAGAGGGTAGACTTATTATTGGTCTATGAAGGATTGTAAGGGTTGTCCGTATCGGTCTATCTATGGTGTATAGGACAGGGCATATTAATTGTTCGGAACGGTCTACCTTAATGGTATAGGTGAGAACAAGTGCCTGGGTTAGTCTACCCATAAATATAGGAGAGGACAGACTTACAAAAGGGTGGGTCTGCGAGGTCGCGGAGAAGGTGGTGTGGGCTTGGATCTTTATACCTGGCCTCACACCAAGGAAGTGTGAACGGGGGCAAGTCCTGCGGTTGGCAAAAAGGATGAGATCTCTTATGGGAAAAGTAACGCACCTCTGCAGAGTGTATCAAATTGTGGCTGTCACTCCTTGTTCCGGGAAGGGAACTGCGAACGCGGCAGGAAAGGAACTCCGTGAAGTTCTAGTCAACCTGTGAAGACTGACGGGCATAGTTTTCATAATAAAAGCAACCTTTTGAAGAAATGATTTCAAAAACATGCATTGACCTGCGATTTCCTGATCAATGGTCTTAGCTAGTGCATCAAACACCTTTTTACTCTTTTAGAACTTGCTGAGTACCTCTGTACTCACTTTCTTTCGACACCCTTGCTAGACTGTGATCCGGAAGTGGAGGCTATCAACGATGGAGCACCAGAAGGAAGCTACGAGCTGGTCTACGAAGAACCTGATCTTACCGGCGGAGTGGAAGGCGTAGACTATGGGATAGTCTACGGACCAGATGACACGGAGGTGGAGGAGTAGTGACATACCCTAGTATCATAGAGCCGAGCAACGTAGAACTTACCTAAATAAGTTGTTGAGCTCTTTCATCTTTAGTATGAGTTGTAATTGTACTTTAGTAGTATCTTAGGGTGTTCTCATAGGACCTGTGAGAATACCAACTTGTAAGAAATGTTTGTAATAAAGTATGGAGTGTTATGACCTGCAATGTTTCTGTTGTACCACTCTGAGGGATATGGCAATTTGTGAGGAAGCCCCTTCACAAAGATCATATCAACGACTTGTATACTACAACATGCAGTGGTATGCTGGGTCACCGCAGCTGGTATCAGAGCAAATGTTGCGACCTTAGGTTGGAAAGACCTAGTATAGGGAAGAAACCTGTAGGAGTCAGTAGAAATAGTAAAGGATTCTCTAGAAATATGGTGGTTATTCACTTGAGAATAGCAAAACCATATATTTTAGTGCGATAATTCTTTATTATAGCTATTATGATGCATTATCACTACTAATATTCTGCTTTTGTATACAGCCATAATGGCGAACACTTTTCCCAAGAGGACTTTGAGGAAAGTTGAGGGTTGGCTCGGTGATTATGATGGACCAATAACAGCTCTCCTGTGTGGGATGCTGAAGGAACTTCATTGCGATCCACGGATACCTGTTATCAAGTATACTTACTATGATGGGGAAATCCTAGCCAAGTGCAGAGTATCGGTCCAACTACCGGAAAAACTGCTGATGAGTCGTATAATGCCATACGGAGAAGCCAAAACTATCACCACAGCCTACCATATGGGCCTATTCAAGGCAATCCTTGAGATAAGGCAGCACAAGTCAGTAGAACTCCTATGTTCAGAGTTTTCTCATATACCTCATGCCGAGGAAGATGAGGATCCCACTCTTAATCATTTGGTGTTAGCCCACAGAAGTCCTGAAGCTGCAGCACAGCACATGGATAGCTGTAAGTCTTTATTGACCACGATGTACCTTTTACACATGAAGATGAGAGGTGAGATTGACCACATGCTAGCTGAGTTCACGGACCCTGATAAAGTCCAAACTCGGATGCGTGACTTGAGGGCACAACCACAACATACTACACCCTTCTTTAACCCAGACAGTGATGTAGATTTGAGTGACCAGTGGTTCAAGAGAAATCTACCTACAAGAGATCCACTTACACCTAACTTTGTCCCGCACTATCCACACGTGTCAGCATCATATGATACTGGATATGGGGGAGACCACTCATGGAACATAAATTGCTCGGAGTCACCGATTGAAAACTCGACGGGTTGGCGTTTCGGGGAACCTTTCGGTGATGAGGAGGAGCCAATTCCATGTGATACAGGAGATGAGAGTGATGCGGTTAACCAGAATGTTAACCAACACTACGGGCAGGAAGAGAAAGGTACTGATTCCATTTCTTTAGATTTGGAGATGGGATTATCTAAACCATCACAGTACGAAGTAGGTGAGAGTTCTGGAACAAAGAAAAAGAAGAAGAAGAAGATGAGGGGTCAAGTGAATAGGAATCCTCCATGGATGACTGAAGAAGGAGGTATGTATCCTACTGGGGATATGTACGAGTCATTGTCTAGCTACTTAGGCATGACTGATCTCTGTCTCGGCACTTCGTCCGATTCAGATTACATACCTACTGGAAGGACCTTTGTTCCGGACGGTGTCCGGAAGACTAGTCGTTGTACCGGATGGACCCCAGGGATGTACGCGGAGGCGAATGAAGACGATGAGGAGTAGAGCTCCAAGGAAGAATAAAGTAATCTAGGTGGTATTGTAATAGAACGTATTTTAAATTCCCGTTGGCTTGGGCTTTGAGCCAAATAAGTGGTTTATATATACCACATGTAATATAAGTTTGTGAGTGTGTTATGTATTATACGGTGTATATACATAATAAATGTTTGTTTTGGATTTGCTTCTTGATTTCATTGTGTGACTAGTTCTGGGCAATGAGTTGAGCTCAGAAAACATTCGCATGGTGTAATTATGAGTAATCGCTCTTTGTTACAGGACTAGGGGGAAATGGCGTTAGTAGAAACCGAAGAGGCTCGCAGAGAGCGGGAAGCAAGAGAGAAAGAGGAGGCAGATGCAGCAGCTAGAGCAGAGAATGCACCACCACCACCACACCCAATGATGCATCCAGATTTCCAACAGTACATGAGGGCAATGGAAGAAGATAGGAGGAGGTACCAGGAGAGTCAAAACAAGAACATGCAAGATTTCTTTACCCACGTCATCAATGATAGGGGTAATGAAGGCAAGGGAGTAACCTTATCAGACTTCCAGAATGCAAGACCACTACCTTTTGCATCAGCCCCAGAACCAATGGATGCAGAAGACTGGCTCATGGACACTGAAAGAAAGTTGAGGACCGTTGGATGCAATGATGAAGAAAAGATTCGGTATGCCACTTATCTGTTGTCAGGTCCAGCAGCATCATGGTGGGAGAATCTTGTGGCAGTACACCCTCCAGAAAAGGTGTTCACCTGGGAGGAATTCAAGAAGAAGTTCCGGGATGCCCATGTTCCGGAGAGCGTGGTGGAGCTGAAGAAGAGAGAGTTTGACGAGCTGCATCAGAATACTGCACCTATTATGCAGTATGTCCGAGATTTTAATAGTTGTCAGGTATGCACCGGAAGAAGTGGACCAGAGAAAAGAAAGAAGCGGTTCATGAAAGGCATGAATCCATACATGAAGATGCAACTGAGGTTGGCACGGACTGCAGAATTCCAGGAACTGATTGATTCGGCAATCACTTTCGAGGATGACTACAGGCAGGTCCAAGAGGATAGGAGGAAGAGGGCTCGTATCGAGCCAAGGAAGTACCCAGTCAGTAAACCGACTCCAGATCGGAGTTTCAAACCCCGATTCCGACCTACTGGTAATCAGTATAACCGGGGAGGTCAGAATCAGAACCCAAGGAATCAGATCATCTGCAACAATTGTGGGCAGAGGGGACATATCCAAAAGGATTGTCAGAAACCCAGGATCATCTGTTATGGTTGTGGGAAGGATGGACACATCAAGCCGGATTGTCCAAACAAGGCGTCATGGAGTGGACAAAGCTCCGAAGGGAGAGGAGGTGGCAAAGATAACAACAACAACCGCAACTACAACAACAACAACAACAACAAGAGGGGCAAGCCATATGGAAAGCTGAATTGCACAACTTTGGAGCAAGCGGGAGAGTCGGATCAAGCAGTCTTAGGTACGCTCAGCATTCTTACTCATCCTGGCAAAGTATTATTTGATACTGGAGCAACTACATCATTTCTTGCACGGGAATTTGTGGAACAATTCGGGCTTAGATGTTCTAAGTTAGAAACACCTATAACTGTCTTATCTGCGGGGGGAACGATCTTAGTAACCCACGTGAAAGAAGCACAAGTCATAACCATATGTGACTGTGTGTATTTCGCGGACCTATTCATCATACCCATGAAGGACATATCAGTCATCCTAGGAATGGACTGGTTAACGGAGAATGGCGCAGTAATCAACTGTGGAGACAAGACAGTATCACTCCGAAACTCCATAGGAGGTCAGATAGTGTTTCAAGGAGACAAGTACACTCAGTTGGAGATAGGATTGGAGCTGAATAGTCTGAAGGAGGTGAAGATTGAAGATATTCCTGTAGTGAATGAATTTCAAGATGTATTTCCCAAGGAACTACCGGGAATGCCACCCGATAGAGAGATAGAATTCACAATCGACCTGATTCCAGGCACAGCACCAATAGCACAACCACCATATAAGATGGGGCCAAAGGAGTTAGTGGAACTGAAAGCTCAGATAGATGAGCTGGAACAGAAGGGATTTATCCAAGAAAGTGTGTCACCATGGGGTACACCAGTTATTTTTGTGGATAAAAGAGATGGAGGAAGGAGAATGTGTGGAGATTACAGAAATTTGAACAATGTAACTATCAAGAACAAGTACCCACTTACCTAGGATACAAGACCTTTTTGATCAAGTTCAAGGAGCTGGAGTCTTCTCGAAGATAGATTTAAGGTCAGGATATCATCAAATCAAGATCAAGAAGGAAGATGTACCAAAAACAGCGTTTGTATCAAGGTATGGACACCATGAATACTTGGTTGTACCATTCGGACTAACAAATGCACCAGCTATTTTCATGAATTTGATGAACAAGATATTCATGAAGTACTTGGACAAGTTTGTGATAGTGTTCATAGATGATATTCTAATCTATTCCAAAGATAAAGAAGAACATGCCAAGCATTTGAAGATAGTTCTGCAGATTTTGAGAGAACATCAGCTATATGCAAAGTTCAGCAAGTGCAAATTTTGGTTAGATAGTGTTGAATTTCTTGGACATGTCATAACCAAAGAAGGCATAGCGGTGAATCCAAGCAAGGTTCAGTCCGTATTGGAATGGAAATCACCCAAAAATGCTAAGGAGATACGAGGATTCCTTGGTATGGCAGGCTATTATCGGAGGTTCATTGAAGGATTTTCGAAGATTGCAGGACCAATGACCAAGTTACTCAAGAAAAATACTCCATTTGTGTGGACAGATGAGTGTGAAGCCAGCTTCCAAACACTCAAGGATAAGTTAACCACAGCACCGGTGTTAGCAGTTCCTGAACCTGGAAAGGATTACACGGTGTATTGTGATGCTTCCAAGAATGGACTTGGATGTGTTCTAATGCAAGATCGTAAGGTGATAGCTTACGGATCAAGACAGTTAAAACCACATGAACACAACTACCCAGTACATGATCTCGAGTTAGCGGCAGTTGTGTATGCTTTGAAGAGTTGGAGACAATTTCTATATGGATCCAAGTGTGAGTTATACACTGATCACAAAAGTTTGAAGTATTTCTTCACCCAGAAAGAATTAAACATGAGACAGAAGAGATGGTTGGAGTTGATTAAGGATTACGACCTTAAGATCAACTATACACCAGGCAAGGCTAATGTAGTAGCAGATGCCCTAAGTAGGAAGAGTACGGAGAATCAACCTACGGAATGGGAGATTCCAAAGGAACTTCGGAAAGAGTTAGAAGATGCTCAGATTTTGTTTATTCAAGGTGATGTCAAAGGAAGTATAGCAACCATGAGGATTATGGATGAGATGTACTCAGACTTGAAATATGAGATTATCCGAAAGCAAGCGGATGATTTGTTCATCCAAGAGGAAATCAAGAGGATTGGTGAAGGAAGACCATCGGAATTCCATCTAGGGGATTTTGATTCATTATACTTCCAGAAAAGGATCTGTGTACCAGATGATCCAGAAGTGAAGTCAATCATATTAAAGGAAGCACATGAAACCCCTTATTCCATACATCCGGGAAGTACTAAGATGTATATGGATTTGAAGGAGATGTTCTGGTGGAACAACATGAAAAGAGAAATAGCACAATATGTCTCGGAATGTCATACATGTCAACGAGTAAAGGCAGAGCATCAGAGTCCTGCGGGATTACTCAAACCACTAGAGATACCGGAATGGAAATGGGATGAAATAGGAATGGATTTTGTTACTGGTTTACCAATGACTAGTAAGAGGAAGGATATGATATGGGTAATAGTGGACAGACTTACCAAGAGTGCTCATTTCATAGCCGTAAAACAAAAGATACTGCAGAAAAGCTTGTGGATATTTATGTGAAGGAAATTGTGAGTAAACATGGAGTACCAAAGAAGATAGTCTCAGATAGAGGTTCGATTTTCACATCAGCATTCTGGAAACAACTACAAGAATCTTTGGGATCCAAGTTGGATTTCAGTACAGCATATCATCCACAAACCGGAGGACAAACCGAAAGAACCAATCAGATACTTGAGGACATGCTTAGAGCTTGTGCTCTGAACTTTGGAGGCTCATGGGAGGACCATTTACCTTTAGCGGAGTTCTCATATAACAATAGTTATCAGAGTAGCATTCAGATGGCACCGTACGAAGCATTGTACGGAAGGAAGTGTAGATCACCAATTTGTTGGTTTGAAACCGGAGAAAACAAGGAGTTTACACCGGACTACATCAAAGAGAGACAAGACGTCATCGAGGTGATCCGGGATAGACTCAAAATAGCTCAGAGTCGTCAGAAGAGTTACGCCGACTTAAAGAGAAGAGATTGGGAACCGAAAGTGGGAGACATGGTTTATCTGAAGGTTAGCCCAATGAAAGGACTTAAGAGGTTCGGAGTGAAAGGAAAGTTAAGTCCTCGATATATAGGACCATTTAAGATACTCAGTCAGAATCGAGGAACAGCTTTTGAGTTGGAGTTACCGGCACAACTAAGTCAAGTTCATAATGTATTTCATGTATCACAACTCAGAAAGTGTTTGAAGGCACCGGATGATCCTATCACATATGAAGAAAGAATTGCAATCTGACCTAACTTATGTGGAAAGGCCTGAAAGGATCTTAGAAGTACAATGGAAGAAGTTAAGAAACAGGGCAATCAAATACTGTAAAGTGCAATGGCAACATCATCCTGAGCGAGAAGCAACTTGGGAGACGGAAGAAGAACTCAGGAAGTCTTACCCCGAGATGTTCAGGTACCAATCTTAACTTCGGGACGAAGTTTCTGTTAAGGGGGAGAGGCTGTAATAACCCAGAACATAGGAACAACGAAGGGTAGATTTAGAAATGGGATGTGCATTTCATCGCAAAACGGGGGAAATTTTCGCGCCTTATTGCAACTAAACCTAAGAGGGATCGAGGTTCTCTCTCATTTTGCACTTAGGGTTAGGCAATATGAGTTAGGGAAATTTCGACATGATCTCTTTTGTATCTTGTTGATTTGGGGAGTTGATTTCATTTGACAAGTGTCATTACATTTAACAATAAACATTGAGCAATATAAAAATGAATTCACAATTTAAAAACAACTTAGTAATTCAAATCACTTTGAATTTCAAAGTGAATCACAAATACAATGATTATTCCAGAATATAAATATTACATAAATCAAAAGCTCATAAACAAAAACCTTGGGCTTTATTGATATCACAAAACAAATTACATTGTCTTTACAAAATTCTTGATACAAGAATCAATGAATAATAAACAGAAATAAAAATGAAGATTACAATATAGTTCCTAAACTAAAATCTAGACTATATGACTTGAAGTATATCTTCTGGCCATGTCCATCTTCACAAACCTGCAATAGTAAAACACCAACACTAGCCAGAATACAAGTGTTAACACAATATTCAGTTTGGACAGAACCAAGTCACAGCACACTTGTGCTTGTCCAAAACCAGGGACAGCACAAGATAAGGGCAGCAGCAGACCAAACCTGAGCACACACCAGGGCTCAAGTTTCAGCATATGAGAGCACACAGCTCAAGTGTGCTGGGCAGCAACAGCAAGGCCATGCAAAAGCATAGTCACCAAGCATGCCAGGCTTGTGTGTCAATGCAGGGAGAGAAGTAGGGATCATATAAAAGGAGCACAAACCCTAGAAACCAGTGACCAGTCGACCAGATAAGATCATCAGGTAAGGGTGAAGCAAGAACAAGCTCAGTTCATGTTCTTGAGCAAGAACAGAACCAACACACACAACTCCTCAAGCCACCAGAGATCATGGTGACCTAGAAGATCATCCAAGCTCTGGAGGTGAAGGGCTGTGAACAAACCCAAGTCTGCATCAACAAAACATTTCTTTCTAGGAGCTGGAACAAGGTATACCTAGTTCCTGGAAGAGATCCAATGGATCTAATCCATCATATGCATAAGCATGGGATGAGCAGATGCTCATATGGGTAGATCATCACTTGGTTTTTACCAAGGATTACTGCCAGTCAAAAGCTACTAAGACAGAAACCATCCAGATACAAATCATGTGCACAGAAGCTAGAAAGCATGCACAGATGCACACTAGCAAGATCACATGCACAGATAGCACCAGTAGATAGCATAGATTAGCAGCTAAGACTACACAGAAGATCCTAAGCAAGCAACCATCAGAAACCCTAGATTTCTTCACAGGCAAGCATATTGGCATTCATACTTACTATGATCCCCTAATATGCAAGCAGAGATGAGTAGCCAACAAGATCCAACCAACTAGGTGAGCAACCAGTCAGTAGCAAGGCTACTGAGGTCACATCACACTTAGCACCAAATAAGAGCAAGCCAAATAGATCACATCACTATCCAGAAATGGATTCAGAGTTTAATTGCTTGTAAAAGAATCATGAACAGCAAACTCATATACAAGCAAGACATTTAAATCATCACTGCATAAGCAGTTCATCATAATTAAGTAATCTAAGCATGAATTTATCACAGATCCATGCTAAGCATGACAACAGCATACTGTTAAGCAATACAACTTAATTCATAGCCACTAGAGCAAGTAAGCAACAGCACAGTGATGCTTGAGCATCAGCATCACCAGATAAGTGAACCATTTAACCACAGTATTAGCCAGTAAGCCATCACTGACAATCAATTGATCAAATTGATCAATCATAGCAAGCCAAGCTACACAGAGAGGTTAGCCAACAAGCAAGAAATGATCCAATGGATCATTGGCTTGCAGAGTAGTACTGAATCATATCACAGGCACCTCTGGCACACACACAAGTGTCACAGATGCAACACAAGTACACCTAGACAAGCAAGTATGATAAACCAGTAAGCATAGCAAGCCCATAAGCATGAACAGCAGGGTATATCAAGCCAAAGCAAGCACAGTAGAGCAGGGCAAGTGTAGAGCAAGCTAGAAGTAGCAGAGAAGCAAGCATAGCATGAACAGCAAGCAAATCGACATGTGCAGTACCAGTAACTGGTAATCTGACCATGAGCTTGCAGTAAACCGAAGCACAGTAAGATTGCGCAGCAGTAGCATGACTCTAGATGATCACAAGATCACCAGAGAGTGACATAGCATGAGGAGGAAGAAGCACAGTAACAAGGGGAGGCGCACAGAAGAGAAGGAGGAGGAGCATAGGACCTTACCCGCGCCTGGAGGCAGAAGCTATGGCATGGCGAGGCAGTGCCCGCGCGGCCATAGCAGCTGCAAAGCCAGGGAAGTCGCCGGCGTTACGCCGACGAACACCACCAGAACGATGGAGCGACGGCACAGGCGCTGCGAGCAGCACCCGCGCCAGGTCGGTCTCGGAGGCGCGCACGTCGTCGGCGAGGACGAGATCTCGCCGGAGTTCGTCGAGGCGATTCTCCAGTGGATCCAGATCGAGGCGATTCGCCAGGAGAGGACGAGAGGGGAAAAACGGCGCGGACAGATCGATAGATCTGCTCGCGGCGGTTCAGAGCGTAGGGGCTACGGCGGAGGAGGCCGGCGATGGCCGGAGCAGGGCGGCGGCCATGGCGGCGACGCCATCGCCACGGGATCGCCGAGGTTAGGGTTAGGTCGAGCGAGTGAGAGGGCCGAGTGAGAGTGAGTGAGGTGGGCCGCTTCGGCGCCACCGAACCCAAAAGGGGGCCAGCCTATTTGGGCCGTCCCTGGGTTAGTTTAATTGGGCTGGGCCCAATAGGGGTCCAGGGGGGTATTTTGGTCTTTTTACATTTAATAAAAGACCAAAACTTTACCAAATTTTAATAAATCATAAACAACTCTAAAAATCCAATAAAAATTGGATTTATGAATGAAAAATAAATCTTAACAAGAATAAAATATGAAATGGAATTTATGAAACAAATTCAAAATTATGAATTTTAAGAATTTAAATAATAACTTGGAATTTTAAATTATTATTTCCTTGTATTTAAAATTCAAGGAAAAATCTCAAATAAGTTTAAATACTTATTTTCAAACATTTCAAAATAAAATTCTATTATTCCAAGTCATTTCTTTTAAAAGGGAATTTTTCCCAGAAAACTACTATATTTCTTTTTATTCCAAAAACTATAGAGGTAACTCTATAATTTCAAATTATTTTGGAATGACTAAGGTAATTATCAAGTAAAATCATTTTACTTTGAATTATTGTACTTTGTGTGAATTACAATGATTAATACTTTTAAATCAATTGTAAATTACCGTCAAAGACATAAATCTTAAATACAACCCTAAATTGTAATAACTCAATGGGGTAAAGGGATTCAACATAAAATAATACATCCATGATTGCATTATTTGGATTTTATAACATTGTCCTTACCGGACAATGATGCTTCTTACAGAACCCGAGGTCCAGGTTCCATCAACTGCATTGAACTGCACTATCTCGCAGTCCACAGGCAAGTTCACCCTTGCTCATGTCATCTTGATTATTTTCTACTACTTTAATGCAAAGCTATATACTTATCATTCCTGCATTAAAAATGAAATGTTACTTTTCCAAATTATGAATATGACTATGTGGCTGGCAATGGAACCATGGTATGTGTTGATTGGTGGAGGTTCCATTGCAAGGGTACTATTCATCTAGGACTAAGTACCAATGCCGTCCAGTGATTCTAGCGCCGTACATATCGCGTTGACCATAAGATCTATAATGGCTCTGGGGAAGCCAGCTGTATCTTTTCCCTCTCGCATGCCAACGGACTGGTAATAGGGGTTGCCCGTATCGGTCTATCTTTGGTAAAGGTGGGGACATGTGGTCCTGCACGGTCTACCATTAGATACAGGAGAGGGTAGACTTATTATTGGTCTATGAAGGATTGTAAGGGTTGTCCGGATCGGTCTATCTATGGTGTATAGGACAGGGCATAAAATTGTTCGGAACGGTCTACCTTATTGGTAAAGGTGAGAACAAGAGCCTGTGTCGGTCTACCCATAAATATAGGAGAGGACAGACTTACAAAAGGGTGGGTCTGCGAGGTCGCGGAGAAGGTGGTGTGGGCTTGGATCTTTATACCTGGCCTCACACCAAGGAAGTGTGAACGGGGGCAAGTCCCTGCGGTTGGCAAAAAGGATGAGATCTCTTATGGGAAAAGTAACGCACCTCTGCAGAGTGTATCAAATTGTGGCTGTCACTCCTTGTTCCGGGAAGGGAACTGCGAACGCGGCAGGAAAGGAACTCCGTGAAGTTCTAGTCAACCTGTGAAGACTGACGGGCATAGTTTTCATAATAAAAGCAACCTTTTGAAGAAATGATTTCAAAAACATGCATTGACCTGCGATTTCCTGATCAATGGTCGTAGCTAGTGCATCAAACACCTTTTTACTCTTTTAGAACTTGCTGAGTACCTCTGTACTCACTTTCTTTCGACACCCTTGCTAGACTGTGATCCGGAAGTGGAGGCTATCAACGATGGAGCACCAGAAGGAAGCTACGAGCTGGTCTACGAAGAACCTGATCTTACCGGCGGAGTGGAAGGCGTAGACTATGGGATAGTCTACGGACCAGATGACACGGAGGTGGAGGAGTAGTGACATACCCTAGTATCATAGAGCCGAGCAACGTAGAACTTACCTAAATAAGTTGTTGAGCTCTTTCATCTTTAGTATGAGTTGTAATTGTACTTTAGTAGTATCTTAGGGTGTTCTCATAGGACCTGTGAGAATACCAACTTGTAAGACAATGTTTGTAATAAAGTATGGAGTGTTATGACCTGCAATGTTTCTGTTGTACCACTCTGAGGGATATGGCAATTTGTGAGGAAGCCCCTTCACAAAGATCATATCAACGACTTGTATACTACAACATGCAGTGGTATGCTGGGTCACCGCAGCTGGTACTCATAGCAGTTGATGGTGGACTTGTCCTTGGGGGCGACAGGGATAGCGTTGCTCCCAGTCCTTGGAGCAGTGTTGGTGTTGGGGTTGGCAGGGGCTCTTGTCGGAGCGCGGTTGAAGTTGTTGTTGTGGTGGACGAAGTTATTGTTGTTGTGGTGGTGTCCTCCCGTCCTGGGGTTTCCTCCACTCCGGTTCTGATAACCGGGGCGCGACATCTGTGCCGGTGGCCTGTTGTTTCTGGGGGTGAATCCTCCGCTTGAGCTAGGGCGAAACTTGGAGGTGTTGCTGGGCCCACTCTGGTGCATCATGCGGCGCTTGCGGTTGTCATTGGCTTGGTTCAACTTGCCCTCCATCTGGATGGCGGAGTCAACAAGGGCTTCGAGGTCAGCAAAAGGGATGTTGACCAACACGGTCTGCATCTCATCGTGCAGTCCGTTCAGGAACCTCTCCTTCCTCTTCTCGGTGGTGTCAGTCTCATCCGGGGCGTACCTTGACAGGGTGAGGAACCTGTCGCGGTATTCTACCACGGTTAGACGGCCTTGCTTTAACTCGCGGAACTCATCCCGCATCTTCTTGATGAGACCCGGTGGCACATGATACTTGCTAAACTTGAGCTTGAAATCTGCCCAAGTCATGAGTTGCCCCGCATTCAATGCGCGAGCACTTGTCCACCAGGCACGTGCAGGTCCTGCCAGATAGTGGGTGGCAAACAGCACCTTGTCATCATCTTCCACTCCGGCAACCTCAAGATTGTTCTCCATTGTTTGGAGCCAATCATCAGCATCAAGGGGTTCCTCCGTCTTGCTAAACACCGGTGGGTTGGTGTTCTGAAAGTTCTTCAGCTTGGAGCCCGGGTGGTCATGGTTCCCGTGGCCTTGGTTGTTCTGTGCTAAGCTGTTGAAGTACAGCTAGGTTAGCTTGCCTTTCAGTTCTATCAACTTCTCGATCAGCCAACATCTGTTGCAGTATCTGTGTCAGCGCATCCGGATTGGCGTTGCGATTGGGAGGTGCCATCTGAACAGAGATATGGATCATAAGATGAGAGGGACAATTTCTATGGCTTAATTTGGGGAGTAAAATCACATTTATTTAAAACTTGATTCATAAGATGATAATATTACACACCACATAGTCATGAAGGTAGCACTTATTACAAGCTAACAATCCGGAGGGTTTGAAGAACCCTTTCAACAATCTACGATACATGGGGCGGATACAAAGGACCGATACATCTCATACTACGCGGTGCTCAGGGAGGGATGGAAGCTATCCATCGATGCGGAGCGGGAAGGTGGTGTCCATCCCGGCAGGCAGGTGCTGGTGGAAGTCCTGGTCTTCCTCTTCCTCCGGCTCGTAGTCGTTGTCGTTGCTGACATAGGAGTAGCCATCCCCTTGGATGTCTTCCCCCTCGCCTTCTCCTTCCAGGATCTGGAGCTGCTCCACCTGAGTGGAGATGGTCTCCTTCAGGACGGCGATCTTGGTCTTGAGGCGGTGGATGGTGGAGTCCCTCTTCGCGACCAGCTGGCGAAGAGTCCTGCGCTCCTTTGCGATGACCTTGATGGTCTCCGCGTACTGGTTCAGCTGCTGCTGAGTGTGGTTGGCGGCGGCGCGGGAGTTATTCAGCGCAGACCGAGTCTCGTACAACATGTAGTCGAGGTGGTCCACATGGTGCCTCAGCACGGGGTGGTATGGCAGGCTGAGGGGCAGACCAACAGAGGAGTGCCTTGCGAAGTGCGCAAAGCGTTCCCCTTCGATGGCCAGCGAGTTCTGCCCGCACAGACGAGCGAGAGACTCCTGCAGAGCATGGGCGAGTCCATCCACCCAGGTGTTGTCGCGGAGCGAGAACTGGATCTGGCGGAACATGGGTGACTCCGGCTTCCCAGGAAGGTTAGCCATGATGAGCCACTGGAGCTGGCCGTTGGCTTGGTCCGAGATCTGGCCTCCGTAGAACACGGGAGGCGAGCGTCCGAGGAACTCGGTGAGAGCAAACAGATCCCTTTCAAAGATCAGATCCCCACCGTTCGCCAAGTCGTACACTTGGGTTTGGATGAAGGGCTCCGTCGGGATGATAGGCTCCATCTGTAGAGGGAGTGACAAGTAAGTTAATAATTGTAAGTGTTCAAAATTTTAAGTAATAATCATGAAATGGGTTGTTTTGAAAAAGATTTCCAAGGTAAGGGTATGAGTGTATTTTCATAACTATTTTATTATAAACTAAGTTTGTTGGACGTCCATTCTAACTAGGGTCTCCTAAGGTCAAACAATGGCTCTGATACCAACTTGTCAACACCCGGGTTTTTAAGTCCGGATGCCCTATTACATCATACATCGCAATCCCAGGAAGATTGTTTTTGCGAGACATAATAGTAAGTCGTTCAGAGTCATCATTTATTACAACACATAAGGTCTTACAACAAGGGATCACATGATCCAATATTACACAAATAGATTGTTCAACATCACAAATAAGTAGCGGAAGCGTAGTAGTAGTGGACTATATATTCCACAGGCAACGCTTGACGTTAGAAGACGATCCTAGTTATCGTAGACGTCCTGCTGTCCGTCATCCTGATACTGTTGCTCCTCTTCAAAGTCTGGCATTTGAATAGCCAGGGCAAAGCCATGAGTACTTTTAAAGTACTCGCAAACTAAGACTATGGTAAAACATATTAAGTGTAGTAAAGGGGTACTAAGCTCTAGGTTTATTTGCATAAAGCCAAGTTTTCCTTTGATAAACATTTAATAAAATCCTCATTATTTAATAGACTAACTCAAGTGGGAACATTAGTGTCATTCCCACAATTCATTTGGGATCCAAATCAATTCAGCTATCACCATCACCATTTCAACATAAATTCTGATAACGGAAGTAGTATGGCCTTTCCAACCGTCCGTAACCGCGGACACGGCTATTCGAATAGGTTTAACACTCTGCAGAGGTTGTACTCTTGTGCCACAACTTTTGATTACATCCGTCGGGATAACCCCGAATCATCGTAACTCAGTACGCGGATCATCAACCATAACCTTTCACTTATATGTCCTAGTATAGGCACCTCTCCCCATGAGCTTGGCCCCCCGGTGAGAACCAACTGTTAACCCGGGAACTGCACAGGGCTTGGGTCGTACATTCACCTCATATTCACATCATTTCTCATATACGGAGGCAGCCTCAGCGTAACCCCTATGATGCTTGTTTAGAGGGAACCCATACTAAAATACACAAGTTTCTAGTTAAGCCCTACCCATAATCAGGTATTGTGGGGGTACTTGTATAATTGGAAAGGTATCGCATTCAAACCCATATCAGGTTTATATCAAAAATCACTATCTTCTCTTGGTCATATTCACCTTCAAAGTCATTCCATGGAATGAACCATCATTCCAAGGTTTCAAATTCATATCAAAATCACTTGTTCCCATCTAGAGTAGTCAATTTTTAATTGGTTAGCAATAGCAACTATATGAGGGGTGCTATCTAGCCTTGAGTGGTGTTAATCTAAACCAAGTATTGTTCTATTCTAGACAAAGTGAATCATAAATCAAAAAGTACTTTGAAATAAATAAGCCAAAGTAAAATTAAGTAAAAACATGGGATAGGTAATACATAAAAGTAAAGTGTGATGGTGCCTTTGCTCTTGTAGAGCTAAGCATTTGTATTTAGCAAGGGTTAGCTTGCCTTGAGCTGAGTAGTGATCAAAGTTCTCCTCTTCCTCTTGGGAGTAGGCCTCCTCCTCTTGATACTCCTCGTTACTAGCGTCTATATACGAATACGAGGTATAAATACTAAACCAAGCTCACATACTATACTAGAAACACTTAAAAGAATTCTCACACTAATCTTATCATCAATCAAACATGGCATGGTGGGTTATTGTATGATTTCTTATTATTAAAATTAATTCCTCTTATTATATATATTAAGATTTAATCTCTTCATATAATAATCAGGTATGAAATATAGGTTGACCCAAGTCAACATTTCATATCTATTATATGTGAGTATAATTTAATTAAAGTGCTACACTACACATGTTATAATACTACTATTTTAAATGCATTAAAATCTCTAAGTAATAATTATCAGGGGTTCATTAGCCTAGGTCATTCCCCCTGGTTATATCACTTAGGATCAAGATTTAAATGAGAGAGTAGCTCTCATATTAATTATTAAATTTGAATTCAAGTTGTGAAAGCACTAGAATTGACTACATAGCTATTTTATTTCATCTAGTCCATGATCATGCAAATAACATATCTATATTATTGCATAATCAATTAGAGGACATCATTTGTGATTTATTAGAATTGGAATCAACTCAAAATTCATTATGGTTGAATTTTAAATTAAGTTTCAATTTGCAAAAGTCCCTGACTTGTTATTTTTAACATTTAAATTCTACTACGAATTTGGAGATGGGACCAGTGGCATTAGTTAGATAATTTCATGGGCTTTCCAATGATATAAAGTTTGCTAGATTTGGTTTGGCAGATTTCAAACTATTCAATTTTTACTAAACCATCTGCAGCACAATTCAAATTAAGTTTAAACATTTATTTGAATCTTGGGCTTGGGCGGGAAAGCTACTGGGCCGAAACTGACTTTAAACACTGCGCAGCCCAGCAAGCCGCGGGTGCGAGTGGGCTGCCTGACGAGGTGGGGACCACCTGTCGGCGGCTCTTAACGCGAAACGTTACGATTAAAAATTGGCCGTAGGATCTGAGAGGCGATCGACGGCTTGTGAGCGTCGTCGTCCCCGGCGGGATTCCGGCGAGCTCACGGCGCCAGTAGGGGGTCGGAGGGCATACCAGGCCGTTGCAGGACTCTGGCAGGGTGCGCGGAGAAGCGGTCGTCGACGAGGAAGCTACTGGTGCAGCGGTGGCGCTCGGGGAGGCTCCAATCGAAGCAGAGCTTCCGCGGGCTCCGGCGGACCTCAGCTTCAAATTCGAGCAGCTCCGGCGACTAAGGGTGAAATTGATTGGGGCGTGTTGTTCAGTGAGGGGAGGGGAGTGAAATGTGTGAAGAGATCGTGGGCTGAGGAGCTCTATTTATAGAGGGACATGGTGGCCGTGAGGTGCTGCAAGGGCGCGGCCATGGCGCGGCTCCTGTGGCGAGCGAAAGGGCAAGGTGAGGACGGCATCTTGTAGGCGTCGTCCTGGCGATGCTCAACGGCTAGCTGGCGCAGAGATAGGGCTACGGAAACGCTCGAGTTCTTCCAGTTATCATCACGGTACCCGCGGTACGCCGGCGACGAGGACGACGGTGACAAGGCTCCTGGGCGTGCTCGAGCATGTCTAGTGTGTAGAGGGCGGAGTGGCTGCTCGACGCGCGGTAGGGATGCAGGGCGAGGACGGGCGCGATCGAGTGCACGACGCTCTGGCGCCCAGTGCGCGCTCACCGCGTGCATGGGCGCGGCATGGTTTGGGCGTTCTGGGCAATGCCGTGCAGTTGCGATCGAGTGGGCGGTACAGCTGAGTCCTTGTGCTGCAGGGATGCTCGAGGACATGAAGAAACGACGAGGGAGAGGCCAGGGAGAGAAGTGCACAAAGGTGGCCGGCATGGCCACGGCATGCATAGTTTTAGGGTTTTCTTCTCCCTCTCTCTCACTTTAATCGATCAAGGAGGTACTGGGAGGATGCAGGGGTCCTAGAACTAGCCAATGATCACAAGATTAAAGTGGTTTAGGGAAGAAACCAGTGGACAATTGAGTGTAACTCAATTTGGAAATGGTGCCTGCCAAGTGTTTGTTGAAATGGCCGCAAGAGAAAATTATTTAAATTTCGAAATTCTTTTTGGTACATCTCAATGATATAATTAATGTGAGGTATTGGTGGTGGTGGCACTCAATTTAGATTTGATTTGCAAGATTTCAAATTTGAGGTGATCTTGTTTTTCTTCTCAGATCCCATTTTGGCAATTTAATTCTGGTCAACCTAGTCAACTCTAGCCATGGTGGTCAACATGAAAAGTATTCACCTTGACATGGTCTTGGATGACATGGCTTTGGTTGACAAAGTTTAGTTTAGGATTTGAGAAATACAGGGGTGTAAAGTGAGGAAGAAAATATTTTTGGTCCAAGTGACCATTATCATATGTATGCAAGATTTTTGATTTCCTTGTATTTGATTCTTGATCCAATGATGCAATTGTGTTAGTTTAACATATTGAAGTATTTTAGAAGCAAGGGAGCAAGCAATTATGGCCTTGGTGGAGGATTTGCATTTTGGCATATGGTGTATGTAAGTGAAAATGGGTTTTTTTCCCATTTTCTTTATTTCTCCTCCATTTAGGGTTTTGTGATCTTGATTAGGGTTCACATAGCAATAGTTCAACATGCTAACACTCATCATGGCAATTGCACAAAAGAAAATTACTTAAATGCATGAATCTATATGTGGCACTATATGCATAGAAAAAGTTTTTGTTTGTTGTAAATTTTGAGTAATTGAAACTCTCACTTGATTTATTATTGTTGAAAACTTGGGATGTTACAATCTACCCCCTATATATCCCTAAACCCTGACTTATGAATTCAAGCATGAAGAGAAGTGGTTTTTGGTTTCAATCATGGAAATTTCAAAAACCCTCCCAAGAGCTTCATTTTGGAGTGACTAATTAAGAAGCATACATGCTTACCTTTTCATATTAATGTTTTAAACTTGTTCAAATCTTGGTCAACAAACCTAGGATTTGACGAAGAATCAAATGGGTATAAAAAAATTAAAACCAAGGTCTGCTCATGTCATATAGTGAGCATTCAATTAAATTGATAAACAAGGTCTAGACATATTCAAACTAGCAGGAAAATCATGTATCTACCCCCTAACCCCAAACTCTATCTTATGAAGTCAAGCATGCATGAAGAGAAGTGGTTTTTGGTTTTCAAGCATGGAAATTTCAAAAACTCTTATGTCATCTAGTAAGCATTCAATTAAGTTGATAAACAATGTCTAGACATATTCAAACCAGAAAGTTTATGTATCAAGCTACCCCTAACCCCAAACTTTGTCTTATGAAGTCTAGCATGAAGAGAAGTACGTGGTTTTTTGGTTTCAAACATGGAAATTTCAAAAACCCTCTCAAGATCGAGCTTCATTTTGGAGTGACTACGAAGGATACATGCTTAATTTTTCATATTCATGTTTTAAATTGTTTAAATCATGGTCAAACCTAGGATTTGACCAAGATTCAAATGGGCATAAAAATTAAAAAAAAAACAATAAAATGAAAAACCAATGCACATAGTCATCTTATGTCATCTAGTAAGCATTCAATTAAGTTGATAAACAAGGTCTAGACATATTCAAACCAGAAAAATCATGTATCAAGCTACCCCTATCCCCAAACTCTGTCTTATGAAGTCAAGCATGAAGAGAAGTACGTGGTTTTTTTGTTTCAAACATGGAAATTTCAAAAACCCTCTCAAGAGCTTCATTTCGAAGCGATTAATTAAGAAGCATACATGCATGCTTACCTTTTCATATTCATGTTTTAAACTTATTCAAATCTTGGTGAAACCTAGGATTTGACCAAGATTCAAATGGGTATAAAAATAAAAAAAAAACAAAAAAGGTCTTCTTATGTTATATAGTAGGCATTCAATTAAGTTGATAAACAAGGTCTAGACATATTCAAACAAGAAAAATCATGCATGTATCTACCCTTAACCCTAAACTCTGTTTCATGAAGTCAAGCATGCATGCATGAAGATATGTGGTTTTTAGTTTCGAACATGGAAATTCAAAAACCCTCCCAATAGCTTCATTTTGAAGTGACTAAGAAGCATACATGCTTACTTTCTCATATTCATGTTTTTAACTTATTCAAATCTTGGTGGAACCAAGGATTTGACCAAGATTCAAATGGGTATAAAAATTCAAAAAAAACAAGGTCTTCTTATGTTATATAGTAAGCATTCAATTATTTTGATAAACAAGGTCTACACATATTCAAACCAGGAAATTAGGTATCTACCCCCTAACCCTAAACTCTGTCTTATGAAGTCAAGCATGCATGAAGAGAAGTGGTTTTTGGTTTCAAGCATGGAAATTTCAAAAACCCTCCCAAGAGCTTCATTTTGGAGTGACTAAGAAGCATACGTACGTGCTTACTTTTTCATATTCATGTTTTAAACTTGTTCAAATCTTGGTCAAACCTATGATTTGACCAAGATTCAAATGGGTATAAAAAATGAAAACCAAGGTCTTCTTATGTCATATAGTAAGCATTCAATTAAGTTGATAAATAAGGTCTAGACATATTCAAACCAGAAATATCATGTATCAAGCTACCCCTAACCCCTAATTAACTCTGTCTTATGAAGTCAAGCATGAAGATAGGTATGTGGTTTTTTGGTTTCAAACATGGAAATTTCAAAAACCCTCTCAAGATCGAGCTTCATTTTGGAGTGACTACGAAGGATACATGCTTACTTTTTCATATTCATGTTTTAAACTTGTTTAAATCATGGTCAAACCTAGGATTTGACAAAGATTCAAATGGGCATAATTTAAAAAAAATGAAAAATGAAAAACCAAGGCACATAGTCTTCTTATGTTATATTGTAAGCATTCAATTAAGTTGATAAACAAGGTCTCTAGACATATTCAAACCAGAGAAATCATGTACCTACCCCCTAACCTAAACTCTGTCTCATGAAGTCAAGCATGATGATATGTGGTTTTTTGGTTTCAAACATGGAAATTTCAAAAACCCTCCCAAGAGCTTCATTTTGAAGTGATTAATTATGAAGCATACATGCATGCTTACTTTTCATATTCATGTTTTAAACTTATTCAAATCTTGGTGAAACCTAGGATTTGACCAAGATTCAAATCCGTATAAAAATTAAAAAACAAAATAAAAAAACAAGGTCTTCTTATGTTATATAGTAAGCATTCAATTAAGTTGATAAATAAGGTCTAGACATATTCAAACCAGAAAAATCATGTATCTACCCCTAACCCTAAACTTTGTCTTATGAAGTCAAGCATGAAGAGAAGTGGTTTTTGGTTTCAAGCATGGAAATTTCAAAAACCTCCCCAAACTTCATTTTAGAGTGACTAAGAAGGATACAAGCTTCCCTTTTCATTTTCATGTTTTAAACTTGTTTAAATTATCTTGGTCAAATCTAGGATTTGACAAGATTCAAATGGGCAAACATATGATAAGTGATGCAAATATCATTTCTAAGTGCGGGCAAACCAGCTTTAGCTTAACATATTTCTAAGTACAAGGTTTCAGAAAATTGAGTGGGGGCGGCTGCCCCCCTTGGCTATAGTCTGGATCCGCCCATGCTATAGTTTGAGGTCATTTGGATGACGTCGAAAAAATTCTTTGATTAGAAATGGGGTTGTTCGAACCCCGTAGTTGGATTTTTTGAACCTTGATCTGTAGTACTGGGCAAAACCCTAGTTTAACCTATTTAATTATAGATTCGTAGGTCGATTTTTCTACGTACCTTTTTATTATTACTCTACTATGCAGCACATATGTGTTTGCCCGTCGAGTGAAACTCGGAGGAAGAGGGATCACTCGGAAGGAGAGAAGAAGGAGGGAGAGCATTATGGTGTCTCCCCTTTTTCGGGTGATGATGTTGGATTGTGCAGGGTTTGTCGGTGAGCAGGAGGTGCGGCGGCGAGCGAGCGAGCGAGTCGAGCGAGGCCGAGAATGAGAGAGATTTGTTTTTTTTTGTGAGAGGGACAACCGAAGGATCCGAAGGACCCACAGACTTCCAATACGCATCGATGCGTCTTCTCTTGACAAAGAAAATGGTGGGAGTTTGCGTACCTATTGCACGTGACTTGTGCTCACTGAAGTGTGGGACCTGATACGCGTAGATGCACACGTCCGTTGGGAACCCCAAGTGGAAGGTATGATGCGTATAGAAGCAAGCAGTATGAAACCAAGGTTTAATCGAACCAGTAGGAGCCAAGAAGCACGTTGAAGGTTGATGGTGGCGAAATGTGATGCGGCGCAACAGGGATTCCGGCGCCAACGTGGAATCTGCACAACAAAACCAAAGTACTTTGCCCCAACGAAACAGTGAGGTTGTCAATCTCACCGGCTTGCTGTAACAAAGGATTAAACGTATCGAGTGGAAGATGATTGTTTGCAAGAAAACAGTAAAACACAATTGCAGTAGATTGTATGCTACGTAAAAAATAGGACCGGGGTCCACAGTTCACTAGAGGTGTCTCTCCCATAAGATAAAAGCATGTTGGGTGAACAAATTACAGTCGGGCAATTGACAAATAGAGAAAGGCACAACAATGCATATACATGATATGATAAATATAGTGAGATTTAATCCGGGCATTACGACAAAGTACATAGACCGCCATCCAACTGCATCTATGCCTAAAAAGTCCACCTTCAGGTTATCATCCGAACCCCATTTAGTATTAAGTTGCAAAGCAACAGACAATTGCATTAAGTATGGTGCGTAATGTAATCGACAACTACATCCTTAGACATAGAATCAATGTTTTATCCCTAGTGGCAACAGCACATCACAACCTTAGAACTTTCTGTCACTGTCCCATGTGTCAATGAAGGCATGAACCCACTATCGAGCATAAATACTCCCTCTTGGAGTTAAGAGTACAAACTTGGCCAGAGCCTCTACTAATAACGGAGAGCATGCAAGATCATAAACAACACATAAACAATAGATTGATAATCACCATAACATAGTATTCTCTATCCATCGGATCCCGACAAACACAACATATAGAATTACACATAGATGATCTTGATGATGTTAGGCAGCTCACAAGATCCAACAATGAAGCACAACAAGGAGAAGACGACCATCTACCTACTGCTATGGACCCATAGTCCAGGGGTGAACTACTCACTCATCACTCCGGAGGCGATCATGGCGATGAAGAGTCCTCCGGGAGATGAATCCCCTCTCCGGCAGGGTGCCGGAGGCGATCTCCTGAATCCCCGAGATGGGATTCGCGGCTCTGGAAGGTTTTCCGTATCGTGGCTCTCTGGGGTTTCGCGACGGAGGCTTTAAGTAGGCGGAAGGGTAGGTCGGGGGGCTGACGAGGGCCCACACCATAGGGCGGGCCCTAGCGCGCGGCCCTATGGTGGCGGCGCCTCGTCGCCCCACTTCGTTATCTCTTCGGTCTTGGAAGCTCCGTGCAAAAATAGGACCCGGGCGGTGATTTCGTCCAATTCCGAGAATATTTCCTTACTAGGATTTCTGAAACCAAAAACAGCAGAAAACAGCAACGGCTCTTCGGCATCTTGTTAATAGGTTAGTTCAGAAAATGCATAAATATGACATATAATGTGCATAAAACATGTAGGTATCATCAATAAAGTAGCATGGAACATAAGAAATTATCGATACGTTGGAGACGTATCAGCATCACGCATGGGCACCACACGTAAGTGACAGACCTGTTGGTGTAAAAACTCGGTTGATTATTATAGTGCATTAGAACAAAGTTTCCTATGGATTCAAGGGTAGGAAATCCAAGTTAACTCATTTACATGACATTATTTTTCCATGAAGCAAAGTTAACACATCTATCAATTGGTACATTTTGGAGTGTGGATCCTTCTTAGTCACTCCAAAATGTACCAATTGATAGATGTGTTAACTTTGCTTAATGGAAAAAATAATGTCATGTAAATGAGTTAACTTGGATTTCCTACCCTTGAATCCATAGGAAACTTTGTTCTAATGCACTATACTAATCAACCGAGTTTTTTTACACCAACAGGTCTGTCACTTACGTGTGGTGCCCATGCGTGAGGTCCCACACTTCAGTGAGCACAGGTCACGTGCAATAGGTACGCAAACTCCCATCCATTTTCTTTGTCAAGAGAAGACGCATCAGGATGCGTATTGGAAGTCTCTGGGTCCTTCTGGATCCTTCGGTTGTCCCTCTCACAAAAAAAACAAATCTCTCTCATTCTCGGCCTCGCTCGACTCGCTCGCTCGCTCGCTCGCACCTCCTGCTCACTGACAAACCCTGCACAAAAGTCAACATCATCACCCGAAAAAGGGGAGACACCATAATGCTCTCCCTTCTTCTCTCCTTCCGAGTGATCCCTCTTCCTCCGAGTTTCACTCGACGGGCAAACACACATGTGCTGCATAGTAATAATAAAAAGGTAGAAAATTCGACCTACGAATCTATAATTAAATATACTAGGTTAAACTAGGGTTTTGCCCAGTACTACAGATCAAGGTTCAAAAAAATCCAACTACGGGGTTCGAACAACCCCATTTCTAATCAAAGATTTTTTCGACGTCATCCAAATGGCCTCAAACTATAGCATGGGCGGATCCAGACTATAGCCAAGGGGGGCAGCTGCCCCCACTCAATTTTCTGAAACCTTGTAATATGATATTTGCATCACTTATCATATGTTTGCCCCCTCTAAAAATTTATCCTAGGTCCGCCCCTAAACTGTAGGGTTAGCATCTAGTGCAGTATGTGTGAACATGTATGCACTATGTGTGCTATAACTTGTATGTCTTTCAAATTTGAACCAAATTTGAATAAGTTTGAAATATTTGAAATGGGGCTTTTGGCTTAAACGTTTGAAACCCAAAACGACTTCTCTTCATGCTAGACTTCATAAGACCGAGTTTATCAACTTGAATGCTTACGATATGACATAAGAAGACTATGTACTTTGGTTTTCATATTTCTGATTTTTTAAATTTTGTGTCCATTTGAATCTTGGTCAAATCCTAGGTTTGACCAAGATTTAAACAAGTTTATAACATGAAAATGAAAAGGTAATCATGGATCCTTCTTAGTCACTCTAAAATGAAGCTTTTGGGATGTTCTTGAAATTTCCATGTTTGAAACCCAAAACGACTTCTATTCATGCTTGACTTCATAAGACATAGTTTAGGGTTAGGGGTAGATACATGATTTGTCTGGTTTGAATATGTCTAGAACTTGTTTATCAACTTTAATGCTTACTATATGACATAAGAAAACTATGTGCTTTGGTTTTTCATTTTTTGATTTTTTTATTTTGATGCCCATTTGAATCTTGTCAAATCCTAGATTTGACCAAGATAATTTAAACAAGTTTAAAACATGAAAATGAAAAGGGAAGCATGTATCCATCTTAGTCACTCTAAAATGAAGTGGGAGGTTTTTGAAATTTCCATGTTTGAAACCCAAAACCACTTCTCTTCATGCTTGACTTCATAAGACATAGTTTAGGGGTTAGGGGGTATAGATACATGATTTGTCTGGTTTGAATATGTCTAGACCTTGTTTGTCAACTTTAATGCTTACTATATGACATAAGAAAACTATGTGCTTTGGTTTTTCATTTTTCTGATTTTTTTATTTTGATGCCCATTTGAATCTTGTCAAATCCTAGATTTGACCAAGATAATTTAAACAAGTTTAAAGCATGAAAATGAAAAGGGAAGCATGTATCCATCTTAGTCACTCTAAAATGAAGCTTCTGGGAGGTTTTTGAAATTTCCATGTTTGAAACCCAAAACCACTTCTCTTCATGCTTGACTTCATAAGACATAGTTTAGGGGTTAGGGAGTATAGATACATGATTTGTCTGGTTTGAATATGTCTAGACCTTGTTTGTCAACTTTAATGCTTACTATATGACATAAGAAAACTATGTGCTTTGGTTTTTCATTTTTCTGATTTTTTTATTTTGATGCCCCCATTTGCATTGAATCTTGTCAAATCCTAGATTTGACCAAGATAATTTAAACAAGTTTAAAACATGAAAATGAAAAGGGAAGCATGTATCGTTCTTAGTCACTCTAAAATGAAGTTTTTGGGAGGTTTTTGAAATTTCCATGTAGGAAACCCAAAACCACTTCTCTTCATTATTGACTTCATAAGACAGAGTTTAGGGTTAGGGGTAGATATATACATGATTTTCCTAGGTTTGACCAAGATTTAAACAAGTTTAAAACATGAATATGAAAAAGTAAGCATGTATCCTTCTTAGTCACTCCAAAATGAAGCTCTTAATTAGGAGGGTTTTTGAAAGTTCCATGTTTGAAACCAAAAACCACTTATCTTCACCATGCATGCTTGATTTTATAAGACAGAGTTTAGGGTTAGGGGTAGATACATGATTTTTCAGGTTTAATATGTCTAGACCTTGTTTATCAATTTAATTGAATGCGCACATACTATATGACATAAGAAGATCTTGGTATTCATTTTTTTTGAATTTTTATGCCCATTTGAATCTTGGTCAAATCCTAGGTTTGACCAAGATCTGAACAAGTTTAAAACATGAATATGAAAAGGTAAGCATGTATGCTTCTTAAATAGTCACTCCAAAATGAAGCTCTTGGAAGGGTTTTCGAAATTTCCATGTTTGAAACCAAAAACCACATCTCTTCATGCTTGACTTCATAAGACAGAGTTTAGGGTTAGGGGTAGCCACATACATGATTTTTCTGGTTTGAATATGTCCAGACCTTGTTTATCAACTTGAATGCTTACTATATAACATAAGAAAACTATGTGCTTTGGTTTTTCATTTTTCTAATTTTTTATTTTTGATGCCCATTTGAATCTTGGTCAAATCCTAGGTTTGACCAAGATTTGAACAAGTTTAAACATGAATATGAAAAGGTAAGCATGTATGCTTCTTAGCCACTCCAAAATGAAGCTCTTGGAAGGGTATTTGAAATTTCCATGTTTGAAACCCAAAACCACTTCTCTTCATGTTTGACTTCATAAGACATAGTTTAGGGGTTAGGGGTATAGATACATGATTTGTCTGGTTTGAATATGTCTAGACCTTGTTTGTCAACTTTAATGCTTACTATATGACATAAGAAAACTATGTGCTTTGGTTTTTCATTTTTCTGATTTTTTTATTTTGATGCCCATTTGAATCTTGTCAAATCCTAGATTTGACCAAGATAATTTAAACAAGTTTAAAACATGAAAATGAAAAGGGAAGCATGTATCCTTCTTAGTCACTCTAAAATGAAGTTTTTGGGAGGTTTTTGAAATTTCCATGTAGGAAACCCAAAACCACTTCTCTTCATGATTGACTTCATAAGACAGAGTTTAGGGTTAGGGGTAGATATATTTATGATTTTCCTAGGTTTGACCAAGATTTAAACAAGTTTAAAACATGAATATGAAAAAGTAAGCATGTATCCTTCTTAGTCACTCCAAAATGAAGCTCTTAATTAGGAGGGTTTTTGAAATTTCCATGTTTGAAACCAAAAACCACTTATCTTCACCATGCATGCTTGACTTTATAAGACAGAGTTTAGGGTTAGGGGTAGATACATGATTTTCAGGTTTAATATGTCTATACCTTGTTTATCAACTTAATTGATTGCGCGCATACTATATGACATAAGAAGATCTTGGTATTCATTTTTTTTGAATTTTTATGCCCATTTGAATCTTGGTCAAATCCTAGGTTTGACCAAGATTTGAACAAGTTTAAAACATGAATATGAAAAGGTAAGCATGTATGCTTCTTAGTCACTCCAAAATGAAGCTCTTGGAAGGGTATTTGAAATTTCCATGTTTGAAACCAAAAACCACATCTCTTCATGCTTGACTTCATAAGACAGAGTTTAGGGTTAGGGGTAGATACATGATTTGTATGGTTTGAATATGTCTAGACCTTGTGTTTATCAACTTTAATGCTTACTATATGACATAAGAAGATTATGTGCTTTGGTTTTTCATTTTTCTATTTTTTTAATGCCCATTTGAATCTTGGTCAAATCATAGGTTTGACCAAGATTTGAACAAGTTTAAATCATGAATATGCAAAATTAAGCATCTATCCTTCTTAGTCACTCCAAAATGTAGCTCTTGGGATGGTTTTTGAAATTTCCATGTTTGAAACCTAAAACCACTTCTCTTCATGCATGCTTGACTTCATAAAGATAGAGTTTAGGGTTAGGGGTAGATATATACATGATTTTCTGGTTTGAATATGTCTAGACCTTGTTTATCAACTTGAATGCTTACTATATGACATGCAAAGACTTGCTTTGGTTTTTGATTTTGTTTTTGAATTTTTATGCCCATTTAAATCTTGGTCAAATCCTAGGTTTGACCATGACTTAAACAAGTTTAAAACATGAATATGTAAAAGTAAGCATGTATCCTTCTTAGTCACTCCAAAATGAAGCTCTTAATTAGGAGGGTTTTTGAAATTTCCATGTTTGAAACCAAAAACCACTTATCTTCACCATGCATGCTTGACTTTATAAGACAGAGTTTAGGGTTAGGGGTAGATACATGCATGATTTTTCAGGTTTAATATGTCTAGACCTTGTTTATCAACTTAAGTGAATGCGCACATACTATATGACATAAGAAGACCTTGGTATTCATTTTATTTGAATTTTTATGCCCATTTGAATCTTTGTCAAATCCTAGGTTTGACCAAGATTTGAACAAGTTTAAAACATGAATATATATGAAAAGGTAAGCATGTATGCTTCTTAGTCACTCCAAAATGAAGCTCTTGGAAGGGGTTTTTGAAATTTCCATGTTTGAAACCAAAAACCACATCTCTTCATGCTTGACTTCATAAGACAGAGTTTAGGGTTAGGGGTAGCCACATACATGATTTTTCTGGTTTGAATATGTCTAGACCTTGTTTATCAACTTAATTGTATGCTTATTATATGACATAAGAAGACTATGTGCATTGGGTTTTCATTTTTTATCCCCATTTGTTGAATCTTGGTCAAATCCTAGGTTTGACCAAGATTTAAACAAGTTTAAAACATGAATAATATGAAAAGTAACCTGCATCGATCCTTCTTAGTCACTCCAAAATGAAGCTCGTGGGAGGTTTTTGAAATTTCCATGATTTTTCTGGTTTGAATATGTCTAGACCTTGTTTATCAACTTGAATGCTTACTATATGACATACACAGACTATGTGCTTTGTTTTTTTTGAATTCTTATGCCCATTTGAATCTTGGTCAAATCCTAGGTTTGACCATGACTTAAACAAGTTTAAGACATGAATATGACAAAGTAATCATGTATCCTTCTTAGTCACCCCAAAATGAAGCTCTTGGGAGGGTTTTTAAAATTTCCATGTTTGAAACCAAAAACCACTTCTCTTCACCATGCATGCTTGACTTCATAAGACAGAGTTTAGGGTTAGGGGGTAGATACATGATTTTTCAGGTTTAATACGTCTAGACCTTGTTTATCAACTTAATTGAATGCTTACTATATGACATAAGAAGACCTTGGTTTTTCATTTTTTTCTTCATTTTTTTGAATTTTTATGCCCATTTGAATCTTGGTCAAATCCTAGGTTTGACCAAGATTTGAACAAGTTTAAAACATGAATATAAAAAAGTAAGCATGTATGCTTCTTAGTCACTCCAAAATGAAGCTCTTGGGAGGGTTTTGAAATTTCCATGTTTGAAACCAAAAACCACATCTCTTCATGCTTGACTTCATAAGACAGAGTTTAGGGTTAGGGGGTAGATACATGATTTTTCGGTTTGAATATGTCTAGACCTTGTTTATCAACTTAATTGAATGCTTACTATATGACATAAGAAGACTATGTGCCTTGGTTTTTCATTTATTTTGATTTATTTTGAATTTTATGCCTATTTTTATGCCCATTTAAACAAGTTTAAATCATGAATATGAAAAATTAGTCACTCCAAAATGTAGCTCTTGAGAGGGTTTTTGAAATTTCCATGTTTGAAACCAAAAACCACTTCTCTTCATGCATGCTTGACTTCATAAAGACAGAGTTTAGGGTTTGGGGTAGACAGCACGCGCCGACGCGTGGACGAAATTTATTCTCTGTCCCCCTGACATGCACTTGCCAGTGTCTTCAACAGTCTGACACGAGCAGTGAAGCTTTTATGGAGCCCAGCGGAGAGGGGCTCCATTTCTCGAGCGGTAGCGAGGTGACATGCGGCCTAAATCCAAATTTAAACATTGCGAAAAAATCTGAAACAAATCATGCACGTTCACAGCTCATATTAAGATAACCCCTAAAAATTTCAGATCAAAATTCGAAACATACATCGAGAAACAAAAAAGAGAAACTCAGATGGGAATAGTCTACAGAGAAACTCAGATTTGAATTCGGGAACTATTCATGACAGATTTCTCTTTTTTGTTTCTCGATGTATGTTAGTGGCAGTTAATATGGACCGGAGGAAGTACTAATAATATGAGGCATATTTTTGAGCTGGCCCTGTTTAGTAGAGTTTACATTTGAGAGTTACATCTTTCTACCACCATTATTTTTGATTTAGCTTGTCTTTTTTTGCCCACCATTTTATCGAGCAGGGTTAATGCAAGATCCATAGCAAACTAGCTTGTCATGACATTTTTTTGGCGGAGTGCATCTTCTCATGGCGAGCTAGCGACTTTGCCTACTAGAGTTTTTTTTGTTGAACTACATTTTTTGGATTTTCCCATTTTATTTGTGCACAAGCTATGAGCCGCCCGCAATTCAGCACCATATATTGGCGGGATTTTCTAGTTCAGCACCATAAATTAGCAGGATGCTATCTTCTAAGGCTTTCATTTCCCCTATATCCAGCCCCACCCACGGACAAGCAAGGGCCTCTCTCCCTACCTCGCACCTAGTCCGTCTCGCTCCCTCTCAGTCCTCCATCCGTAGCCGACATCCACCGCGCCGGAGCCAGCTCAGCGACGCCGTCAACCACACTCCGTCCGCTTCGTCGGATCTGCTTCCCCGACTCACTGGTTCATCTTACCGGCCGGCGAGATCGGTACACAAAGCGCCACCATGATCCACCGAACCAAACCGAACGGCCAACGCGCCACCTCCCCAGTCGACCAAGGTTGAACACTTTGTCCGGCAGCTTTTGTTATGTATTTGATTTCCGAGACTAGTTTATTGCTTGCTTCCACTGCTTGTTATTAGCATCTGTTTTTTTTGTAATGCCTGCTAGATATTCCCCTCGAGAATGCCTACGAAGAATCTCGGAGGCAAAATATCTTGCAGAATATGATAATTGCAGCCAAGCTCGGCATACTGTGGAATGGGACAAAATCACCGCACCCCAAGTCGTTGCCGAGATTTTTCACACGTGTGATGTGCCGCCAAAAGGACGATTCCGTGGGGCAGCTGCTGAAGAAGGTATTTAGCCGCACTGCTCAAATTTCATATGTCTTGTTTGCTGATTGATTTGATGAACTTTGATTTGCAGCAGCTAGCCACTGCTCATGTTCCTAACAAAGACAGTGAGCGCGCCAGTGATGCAGACATTGGTAGAAAGGAGGCGGGATTTGGTCCTATTGTTCTAGCAAGCAATCATTTGAGGGGCCGCCTAGGATCAGCACATCTGGATCCTCCTGAGCTCAACATTAAGGAGGTAATTTTATAATAGTGTTTTAAACATGACATAATCTAATGTACTGAAAGAGATCAAACTGTCAACAGGAGTGGAGTGGTATAGATGGTAGAGATATAGATATAGATTTCAGATTTCCTAATTTTTTCTTGAAAATAGGGTCGCCCCGGCCTCTGCATCCAAATGATGCACCCACCCTTTTATTGCAATGTTTTAGACTCCATTTAAGGTTTAGAAACTCATGGGTTGCTGAAAGTGGTGACATGAATCAACCAACATATTTCCTTTTAATCTGCTGATTGATTTTATGCATGGCAAATCGCAGAAGCAAGTGACTGCTCATGTCCCTGCCAAGCAGCATTGTAGCACAGATGTCCAGAGTTCCAGTGATGCAAACGTTTGTAGGAACAAAACAGAAGGATGTGGCACTGGGGAAGCTAAGATTAGGCGTCTTCAAAAGGACTTGGATGTGGCCACTTGGCGGAACAAAGAAATGAACCGAGGATGGAATTCTACAATTCAAGATGGCCTACATGCTGTTGCTGATCTGCAGAAGCTAGTGGCTGGCAACTTGGTTACCGCTTTGGCTGATGCAGATGTCCATGAGATCAACTGGACGATCTTGGAACAGGTGAAAGCACGAGCAGAAACTCTGCACTCATCTTTGCAGGTAGATGATTTTCAAAGGGTGATGCAAGAGCCGCTATATGAATAGATTGTTGTTTTCAGTTGATGATGTCCCTGGTTCTTTTGTTTACTTATGTGCTGGTAGTACTTAGGGGAACTAGCTTGTACAAGTATTTTTTTCCGATAAAGTTGTACAAGTAAATGGCACATGCTTCGCATGTTTGACCAATTAAGTTAAAAAGCTTCACAAAATCCTGCTATCATGTAGGCGGGCTTGCATTGGCTTTCAACCCAAGTGACTATTGACTGCAATCTGTAATATGTACCCCTCTGTTGCACTTAATGGTATCCAAGCCCTTGGGCCCCCCTCCTTTGTTAAAAAAAGATCGAATTCTTATTGCGTCGAAGTTGTTTCACTAAAAAAAAGAGCCCTCACGTGCAAGGCACGTGTATATATACTAGTACTAGTAGAGATGGTACACCTAGACATTAGAGATTTGTTTGTTTTAAAGATATTTTTAATTGTGTACAAGATGGAAAATATAACTTTAGGCTATCCACAATGTTGCTATTGCCAAATCTGATACGATGGTGAATTTGGCTTTGGTGTGAAATATAGCAATAGCTCCACAATGTAGTGGTTCCAAATATTTATAACGTGGGTCCCGCCATCAAGCTAAAACAACACATAAAGCCAATATGGAACTACTCTCACAATGTAGGGAACTAGTTCCAAATGCCAAAAGTGAAATTTGGCATCGGAGCACCTATTTGCTCCGGTTCCCTGTTTTTCTGGTTTTGGAACTACCTCTACAATGTATGGAACTAGTTCAAAAAGCCAAAAATCAAATATGGAACCACTTTTGGCTACACGTTGTGGATGCTCTTAGCAAATTCCTAGTATTTTTCATGGTCGATGTAAAAAAAGTATTTTTCATGGTTGATGTAAAAAAACAAGTTTTTTTCATGGTCGATGTAAAAAAAGAGAGAAAACATGTCTCATAAAAAGCCTTATGGTTAGCACAATTTTTTTACGGAGTAACTCTTTTTTACATAGCCCAAATTACTATTCGATTTTCCATTGAAATATTTTATGTGTATAAAGCAAGCGAAGAAGTACACATGCATTTTTCGTTTTATTCTTTTTTGACATTTCAAAATGTATAGAAGATGAATTTCGAAATAAAGAGATCATATGCACCCAAGAACCAACAAGCATATCCCCTTGAACCCGAACATACTCAGGGCCCTTTTGTTGTGGCTTTTTTTTTGCCTTTTTGGCTTTTGGATTTTGGAAGCCAAAAACAAATATTATATTCTTTTGGCTTCCAAAATCCAAAAGCCAAAAAGCCACAGCAAAAGGGCCCTCAGCTTCAGACTTGGGATTTCGTAGGCTAGGGTTCCACAGTTTTCCAGCAACCAGTAATAATTTCAACTCTGCCCCAAAATTCCCCGAAATCCCCCCCCCGCTTCCAAAATTCAAAGCGATGTGAAATAAGTACAGTGTCGATCTTATCCCCCCGGACCGCTCAATTCAGACCTATCACCGGCGGCGCCGAACCCCGCATCTCTCTCTCACGCTTCCACCCTGCATGACCCACCGGATCATCTCACACGCCGGCGCCGGCCCACTGTCCCACTCCCACACCAGCACTACTGCCTTCTCATCGGCCACCGTAGTGACCGACGACGTTCCGCCGTCTCCCTTGCTTTTTAGCAAGCCGGAGTAGCTTCCACCTCCCCCACCCCCACCGACGACCACTGTACCATACGAGCTCCTCCGTAGCCGACTTCCACCGCCGCCTTGTCAGCGACAGTCACCATCGCCGGGTTCTCGTATCTTAATCCCCGACTCCTTCCGTCCACCGGACTGGAGAGATGGGTACAGAAAGCGCCTCCATGATGTTCCACGGCTGGAAACCAAAGCGTACACGCGCCCACTTCCAAGAAGGTTGATATGGCCGCATTCGTTATGCATGTGATTTCGAAAAGTATTTTTTTGCTTACTTGCACCGCCATCTCATTAGCATTTTTTTTGTAATGCATGCTAGATATTATTGCAATACAGAAGAATGAATTAAAAGAGAAACGGATACGGAATATATGTATAAGATATGCAAGCCGTGTGGGCACAAACATGTGTAACGCTATTGCCTCTAGTGCAAACCTGAACAAAATCGGAGAAGAACCCTTTCCCCTCCCCAAAGATAAAGAACAATGTTATGATTCACAATTTGATCATGCTGAGCCTCTTGGAGAGCTGACTCAGGAAGATGCCTTGCCTGACCATTCTCCTCAACCCCACCAGGTGATTTCTGTGTTTTTACTTTGAGATATCTGTTGCAACTTCCATGTGTTGTATACTTGTATCCTGAATCCCACCAAACATGTTCACATGCCACCTCTAGGTCTCCTTAATGCATCATATATATGTTTCAGCATGCACGTCATCCTTTACTGTTCTTCATTCTATTCCATTTGCATATCATCATATATGGGACTTCTGTAGACTGAAATATCGTTTATGTGTGCTAGGAATCTGCAGCTTCAAGTAAGAATTTCGCAGGAACCACCAATGAGAGGAAGACCAATCAACAGGCACCTGAATCGGTGATAGAACAGCTGCAACCAAAAAAGAAACCTGCTTCTGCTACTAGACAGTCTCAGCGATTCATGGCACCAGTTGAAGAAAATAACGAAAATTCTAAGAGTACTGAAATAAAAAAACGTGGTGAACACCCCAAGCGGTTGAATCAGCCACCTGTTACCAATCCAGTCAACCAGCGACAATCGGCAGCAGAACCAGTTTCCACAGCAACTTCTCAGCCACAATTGGCAGCAGAACCAGTTTCCACAGCAACTTCTCAACAACAATTGGCAGCAGAACAAGTTTCCACGGCAACTTCTCAGCCACAATTGGGATCAGCAGTAGCTGTGGTAGGAAATACTGCCCAAGGACACACTGTACCAGTCCCAGCTGACACAACCACAACTGGCCAAACACTGCTAGCACAACATCAACAAACTGTTGATGATCTCCCACTGACCCATATTAGTCCTGCCATAGACAACTCCCCTGAGGATGAGCCCCACACCGAAGAAGGTACATTTTCCAATGCTTATAGTTTCATTCTCCGTTATAAAGTTATACTTTATAGAGATATATATATATATACCTACCTTGATAGCTTGATGTAATGCTTAACTTTGTAGTTGCACCACGATCAAGAAAAACGAGGGGCCCAACAGTAGGGAAAATGTTCGTAGCTAAGCTTGCTGGGATGGAATCAAGATTTCGCCTTTCATCTATCGTAGGTGGCAGAAGGCCACTGGACCCAGAAGAATCTTGTAAATTAGCATCGGATGTAGGAATTTTCGTCAGGAATGAAATTCCTATCTTCCCAACATGGAAAGAGCACGTAGACACCTCTGCGCATTTTGAAAAATTAGTGCACAGGTTACACGTAAGTCATCTTTCTCTTGGTAATGTTACTCATACTAGTATACCACATTGGCACGTCCCGTTCCTTCTAGCTTGTTGTTGGATCTATGTATATCACACCAACGGTTTATATTGTTGTGAACAGTTAAGGTTCGAGTTCGATGAGGACCAAGAGGAAGTAAAGCATGTTCTCAACAGTCTATTCTCAGACTGTCTGCGCCAGTATCGCAGCAGGCTAAAGAAGAAATACTTCACTGGAAAGATTACTGGGAGTGTTCCAACTATATCTCCTTTTAAGCAAATGACTGACAAACAGTGGGGAGATCTTGTGAAGCACTGGTCTGATCCAAAGAATATGGTATGATTTGTAAGACTGAGACCAGATCACATCTTGGATTCTTATTTATAGCAGTGTCTCACTAGTCTCCTTTTTGCAGAATTTGGCTAAACAGAATCAGGAAAACCGCGGTAAACTACTTTTACCTAGCCGTACGGGATCTCGTAACCTTATAGTGCACATTCGGCAAAAAGTAAGGACATGTTGTTTTATACTGCTATTTAGAAATATTTTAGTAAAAGATCATGCAGAGTATATACACCAGTGTGCAGCTTATATTATGATCCTCCATTTCAACCACGTTATTCGATTTATAAATGGTAGTACTAAAATGCAGATGTTACATAATGCAAGTAAAAGGGAACCAAACAAAGAGATGACTCTGCCAGAGATTTTTGAAGCATGCCAGAAGAACAAACTTGAAGTGATTGGAGAAGTCGCACAGAGTGTTCTTGTAAGTCTTCTCAAAGATTGAAATTTTGTGACGACTCACATCCCAACTTGTAGGAGTAGTAAAGTACATGTCAATATGATATTATATATGTTTATTAAAATTCATGTGATGTGAATCAGACATGCCAAACTGTAGGAATAAAAGTAGGTCATACACATGATAAATCTACTATCAGCAAGTTTCTCTGTAGTAACTATCATGTTTACACATGTGTACGAACTGAATTTTTTGCAGGAAGATATGAAATTAGAGATGGCAAAAACCGGTAAAAACGGTCTGGAAAAAACCGATGAAGAATGTGTGAAGGCATTTTCTATGGCAATAAAAAAGAAAGGCATTGCCAAAAACACTTTCTTACGGAATGCTGGACTGCTGAAGTGCAAGTCCATGTCCAAGTCAAAGTATTTGCATGCTCAAGTTCTAAAGGAGCAACTCCAAGTAGAACGAGCTGCATCAGCTGCGCTAAGACTAGAAGTCGACAATTTTAGAACGATAGCAGCACAGAAGGAGGCCCTACTGGAGCAGGTTAGGAATGCTAGTAAGTAGTAAGAAGAGTATCTGCTAGATAATTGGAGATGAACGGGGACAGTGACAGGTCATTACCTTGGTCTTGTAAAATGGTTCCTTAGTCTGAGCATATTTCGTAGGTGCATTTATCTGCAATTGCTATGATCTTGGTGGTCGTTTCCTTGTTGTGATGTGGATTTTTTTGAACCGGAACCCTGCTGATTGTTAATATTATAAGTGGATTGCCTAGCCCTTTCCATCAGTTCTGACTTGTGGTTCCGTTGGCTCGTGGATGAAGCTTGACGTGGTATCAGAGCCCATAGTCTCAAGTTCGAGTCATCGCTTTCACAAACCTTCTCTTCTCTTCTCCCGGTCTAGCCTTTTCTGTCAGTTTGGACTTTTTGTTGCCTTGACTATGTTGCGATGTATAAAGTGGATTGCCTAGCCCTTTCCATCAGTTCGGACTTTTGGTCGCGTTGGCTAGTGCATTAAAGCTTGACACTGATGATTTTCTGTGATCCATTGATTTCCATCTTTCTACATATAGCCCAGGTCTAGAAGCTTGTCAACTGGTCTGGTTCATTCATCGCTGTATTGAGTGCAATGAACGGAACAGTGGCTTCTCCTTTGTGTTGTGCTGCAACACAACAGCTGTTCCTGCTTCTGTACAGGCGAGTTGTGAACAGAGATACTTATGTATGCTACCAAATTTCGACTCCATATAATCAATAGCTTAACAACCCTCTAATTCAAAATCTCAACATTATTTCACACACTGAAATATTTTGTACGCGTTTTGAATTGGAGAACATGGGAACCGACTTTGGTTTCTGATTATGACTTGATGTGACCCTAGGCCCTGGATTCCTGAGCAGAAGGTATGTGTAAAAACAAAGAGATTACGAAGTGCTAATTCCCTTTTTTTGTAAGTCCTGGTGGCATTGACACTCCTTTCTTACTTGCTATATTTTTTTGGTGTTTATATATAATAGAGAATTACCAGCTTATTGTCGAACCCGTTAGATTTTGGGCAATAATTGTTACGTGGCTGCTTCTTAATTAAAGTTTATCATGTCATGTAGATGGATTTGTGAAAGATGCAGCGGGTCGTTCTTCAGATCGTCTACATGGGATTCCCATCTACATGTATGTTCACGGTTTCATGGAGTACTTCAGCTCATAGCAGCCACATACGATCCTGCAAGATTTGCATTTTTTTGACCTTGCAAGATTTGCATTCAATGTATCGCCAAGACGCGTCCGTGAGAACTCTAGAAACATCTTCGTCTGACTCGTTTTGGCGCGCGCAGTTCCCGAGCGAATCCAATGAATTTTGACCGTTCTCTTAAAAAAAGGAACTTTGACCGTTGGATCAAGCGTTGGAGAACTGATGTGCCAACGGCCAATAATTATGATCGTCGTAACCGATTTTCAACGTGATGATGAATTGATGTGACATTTGGCCGTACTAGTACGGTCTCATATTTTTGTATTACTTGGACTGTAGCCAAATTCGAAATCTCATTCCAGCGGCAAAACTTCCCGCCCGAAAAATACAAATATTTCACACGCTTCTAACTTCCCATTCTACCCTCGTAAAGATGACAACAATGTCCATGTATAAGTCGGTTGGTGGGGGGTCTACCCGTCATTTTTTTCGATCACCACCTCCCTAGCTCCGGAAACTCCCCGAAAAAAAATTCATTTCCCTCACTCTCTCCTCTGAGACCACCCACCGGAACTTCCCAAGTCCCTCTCTCTCCCACCTCCACGACCACCGCACCGGAACATCCCCGCCGGACTTCCCTGGCCTACCCGAGGCCTCGCGATCCTCGTCATCCGGCTGCCTGCCGGAGCCGCTTCATCGACGCCGTCATCAACCGGACCGGATCATCCCCGCCGAACCTCGAAACCATATGCTCATCCAGCAGTCTACCGCAGTCGCTTCAGCTGCGGCATCGTCCACCCCACCGGAGCCGCTTCGCCGGATCCGTCGTCCACCGCATCGGATCTTGCTCACCGACACCGCTGTGCATGAACCGGATCTGCTTCACCGGCGCCGTGCATGATCTAAACTCTTCTACTGTCGCTTTTCTATTGCTTGCCTGCAAGTTCTTGTTTAATCTTGGGGGAACCTGTTTGTGCTAACGACGCGCCGTTACGTTTTTGCAGATGAGATGAGTAACCATGAAGTGTAATGGCCGTCTCTCCAACCCCAAGTAGCACATGTAGCGTACTTCATCACCGGATCTATCAACCCCAGGAAGATCTGCTGTGACTCCCACAGAGTGCTTCTCCTAATGTAAGTCCCTTGTTTTAGCGCCATGTTCTGGGTTCAGATGCTTGTTTGTCTGAAGCTCTTTTAGTTCATTCCTAGCTATGACCGTAACACCTTGCTATTTTCTACTTCATTGCTAACTTTAAGCGATTGAACATTTTGGTTTGCATTCCCTGCTCTGTAGATGTATCCATCATAACTTCTATCTTGCTCAGTCGTTGTTACAAAAATTATAGGTATTATAGTAACATCCTGCTATTATTTAGTTCATGGCCAATTTTAAGTAATTGCACATGTTGGTTCGCATTCCCTGCTCTATAGCTTTTGGCATCGTAACTTCTATATTTGGTTTACATTCCCTGCTCTGTAGATCTAGCCATCATAACTTTATCTTGCTCAGTCGTTGTTACAAAAATTATGGCCTGCTACTATGTTGTTTGTGCCAATTTTTTACTCCATGAACATGTTGGCTTGCATTCCCTGTACTACAGGTGATGCCATTGTTTTGTATCTAGTTCATTGTAAGCTAACAAAGTAAGGACTTAGTTTGGCATGCTATCACTCTGCTATCTAGCCTGTAGTACAAATAAACTTGTCATACTACTAGATAATAATTTTGCGTGCCATCTTGTTCTTCAAAAGCTGCATTATTGACTTGTTTCTCTGACTTGGCATGACGCTCACATATGGAAAGCTGAACATATTGGTTTGCATTCCCTCTTATACAAGTTCACAGGTGATCCCACTATATTCTGTATCTGGTCCATCCTAAGCTCCAGCATTAACTATCCTCTATGTGTTGCTCATTACAAGTTTATATCCCGAAACATCTTGATTTGCATCCCCTTCACTATAAGTTCAGGAGTATTATTTAGTTCACGGCCAAAATGAAGTAATTGCACTTGGCACATGTTGGTTCACATTCCCTCCTCTTTAGCTTCTGCCATCGTAACTTCTATTTTTGGTTTACATTCCCTGCTCTGTAGATGTAGCCATCATAACTTCATCTTGCTCAGTCGTTGTTACAAAATTTATAGCCTGCTACTATGTTGTTCATGCCAATTTTGTACTCCCTGAACATGTTGGTTTGCATGGGACTCGACAGTAGTAAGTCTGCTGTTTCATTCTAACATGCTCTGTTATATTGGCTGTTGGTATGCGGCATGCACTCTTTGTTTGCTTATTGTGCGCATTACAATGATCTTGTTATAACGACGAAATGATGAGTTCCAAATTCTTTGCCAAACAATATTGGAGTGTCTTTGCCTTTCCATTGTTGCTGTCTTAACTTGTAATGTCTTTGTTTCAGATATAGGTGCTGCATGGACAACTTAAAAGATTGCCGGATCGCTTCATTGTATTGCTAGGTTTAATTACCATTCAATTTCTCTGGGTTCTGTAATATTTTTTCAATGCCTTGCAGCTGATGTAATATTTAGTTAGTTTTTATAGTTCTTTCGCGCATTTTTTCTTTGGTGCTTGTGGTAAGTGAGGCTATCCGACAGAAATCAATGCTGCGTAAATATTCTCAGTATCTAAATCACGAATTCCCATCCCTTAAACGGCCCAATTAAGCGAAATCACATATGTGCCTGCCCGCAAAATCCTAAAGCGCATATTATGCCGGCATATAAACAGCAACTAAACGGGCTGGCCCACTTACTTCTTGGGCCAGCCCATTTGATTTAAGGTGGACCCCACACTCTAATTGGGCTGGCCACTTGCTTTAAGGTGGACCCCACCCACTACTGGGCCGGCCCACTAATTAGTTGGGCCAGCCCATTTGATTTACGGTGGACCCCACACTATAATTGGGCTGGCCCACTTGCTTTAAGGTGGACCCCACACACTACTGGGCCGGCCCACTAATTAGTTGGGCCAGCCCATTTGCTTTTGTGGTGGACCCCACATACTAAATGGGCCGGCCCTTTAAGAGGAAAGTGGGACCCACCTGTGTTTTTGGCCCGGCCCACTATCTTGTTGGGCCGGCCCACTTGCTATATGGCGGACCCCACATACTAATTGGGCCGGCCCTTTAACAGGAAAGTGGGGCCCACATGTGCTTTTGGCCCGGCCCACTATTTTGTCGGGCCAGCCCACTTGCTATATGGTGGACCCCACATGTCAAATGGGCCGGCCCATTAACAGGAATGTGGGACCCACCTGTGTTTGGCCGCCCACTATCTTGGTGGGCCAGCCCACTTGCTATATGGTGGACCCCACATACTAAATGGGCCGGCCCTTTAACAGGAAAGTGGGACCCACTGTGTTTTTGGCCCGCCCACTATTTTGTTGGGCCGGCCCACTTGCTATATGGTGGACCCACATACTAAATGGGCCGACCCTTTAACTGGAAAGTGGGACCCACTGTGTTTTTGGCCGGCCCACTTGCTATACGGTGGACCCCAAACACTAAATGGGCCGGCCCTTTAAGGAAGGGATTTCTATTTCGTGCCCCTGGTTCGTTAGTTGTACTCAGTTTTCCCCAGTCCCTTAGTTTTTCCTCAGTTTTCCCCTCCTCTAGTTTGAAACACGCACAAGTGCTGGAACGGCCGGTAGCCGTCAGGTCAGAGGCCTTGACCGTTAGTCTGACCGGGTGGGGCCGCACAGGGGCAGCTCCTCCCTGACCGTCTCGTGCTGACGGGTAGGGTCAGGAGACACGTCGGAGCAGCCATCCATTTATCGCTGACGTGTGGGCCGTTTTATTTTTCATGATTTTATATGCGGTGCTGCCAATGACAAATGGGGCCGCTCTATAGGGCTGCCGCAGCCAATGACCAGTGGGGTCGTATATTTTTCAGTAAAAGACATATATTGCCGCTCTGTGGGGCTGCCGCAGCCAATGACCAGTGGGGTCGTCTATTTATTTAGGGAAACTCATATATTGCCGCTCTGTGGGGCCTCCGCAGCCAATGACCAGTGGGGTCGTATATTTTTCAGTAAAAGACATATATTGCCGCTCTGTGGGGCTGCCGCAGCAATTGACCAGTGGGGTCGTCTATTTATTAAGAGAAACTCATATATTGCCGCTCTGTGGGGCCTCCGCAGCCAATGACCAGTGGGGTCGTCTATTTTTCAGGAAAAGACATATATTGCCGCTCTGTGGGGCTGCCGCAGCCAATGACCAGTGGGGTCGTCTATTTATTTAGAGAAACTCATATATTGCCGCTCTGTGGGGCCTCCGCAGCCAATGACCAGTGGGGTCGTCTATTTTTCAGGAAAAGACATATATTGCCGCTCTGTGGGGCTGCCGCAGCCAATGACCAGTGGGGTCGTCTATTTATTTAGAGAGAAAAAATCATATATTGCCGCTCTGATATATGTCTTTAGAGAATATCATAGAGAGAAGCAACAAGTTCGCTAATTAATTATTCTTAAGCTAGACCGGAGAAGCGCTGGCAGCTCGTTCCCCACCGTCGGACGGAGCAGCCATCGCCGGCGCCTCGTCGCGCCGCCGGCTCTGTCCCCCGGCGGCGTCGGACGAACTGCGGCGCTGCACGTCAACCACGGCTCCAGCACTTGTTTCGTCCGCACGCATTGTACCCACCGCAGGAAAGTCCGCCGCAAGCAGATCCGCCGCCCACGACGACCGGGATTTGTTCCGCGCACCAATTGGCATAGCTTGGTAAGACCTCCGCTTCTGCCTCCCCCGCCCCCTAATCGATTCGGTTCCCGTAATTTATTGGAGTTTGCAGGTACGAAATAGTGCTCAATGTCTCGTCGTAGCGGGTACACCGGCGAGGGTGGGGATTCGATCATGTCGTGGCCACGTTCTACTTCTCCTACCTCGTCGGAAGTGCAGGTATATAGCTTCAGCTCTCTGTACTACCGTTGAATTTGAAGTTCCGCCATGGCTTGTTGGGGTGATTTCAGTTGTTCTTTTTTCCATTATTGTTACAGTTAGCCAGGCAAGCCGATGATCCATGGTACATTGCATACCAAGATGAATCAACCCAGTGGTGTAGCCAGAGGATGGATTTGGAGGAGAAGGTGGCCAATTTAGGTGATGAATTGGCCCGTAAAAACCTGATGATATTCGAGCTGAAGCGTATTGTGGAGGAAGAAAAGAAGAATTCAGAGCTTATTCGCAAGGAGAAGTTGAGAGTTGAGACAGATCTTGCCGTATTTGATCAAGTGGTAGAAAATCTAGAACATGAACTTAAAGTGATGGGAGAGGAGAAAAGTAGATTCATCTGTGCAGTTTTATTAGGTGTCATCCCTGTCCTAGCAGTTATGTGGTTCTGGTAGACGATTTAGTATAGAATTGTTATTCAGTAGATGGCTCTAACCACTGTATTTTGTTGTGGCTCTAAGCACTGTATTTCGGTGTACAATTTCCTACTTGTGCTAAGTAATGCGCACGATAATTTTAGCATGCATGAACATTTTATAAAAGTGAAGGGATCCCAAAAGTGAATGCATGTACCAGCCTCCGGATCAAATACATATCAATATCTTCCCAATCAAGTTGGGATAGAATTCAAATCATACATACGGATGTACATGGACACATCAAGAACGTGAAGAAGCTTTTTTTGAGACGGAGGTAGTAGTTCAAACAATTTTATCCCAATTGGAAATTGAAAAATACAAATTTATAATAATTTATCCTAATTTGCGCCATCAAACGTTGAAGCGATGTTATCGGCGATGGCTTCAATGTTCGTGGCATCGATGACCAGTGTCGGAACCGCCGCTGTCTTGGTGTACTTCACCAGCGACGGATCTGCGGAGGGCTGGATCGGCGGCTTTGCAGCGCGGTTGTAGACGATGGCTTCAATCGTCTTGGCATCGATTCGCACTCTCGGCACCGGAAGTGAGACATCAACAGGCTGGGTCTGCGCCGTCGAAGCGATGTTGTAGGCGATGGCTTCAATGTTCGTGGCATCGATGACCACTGTCGGCACGGCCGCCGTCTTGGTGTTCTTCATCATTCAACAGATCTGAGAATAGAATCGAAAGTGAGACAGAGAGAGACATTTCAACTATTTCTGACGGTTAGATCCTCACCGGCACTCTTAGATCCACGGCGCACGCACGGTTAGATGCACGCCGCCGCACGCACGGTTAGATCCGCGCCGCCGCACGCCGCCGCACGCACGGTTAGATCTGCGCCGCCGCAGGCCGCCGCACGCACGGTTAGATCCGCGCCGCCGCACGCACGGTTAGATCCGCGCCGCCGCACGCACGGTTAGATCCGCGCCGCCGCACGCCGCCGCACGCACGGTTAGATCCGCGCCGCCGCACGCACGGTTAGATCCGCGCCGCCGCACGCCACCGCAAGCACGGTTAGATCCGCGCCGCCGCACGCACGGTTAGAGAGAGGAGGGTTGGTAGGTATGTGCTCTGCTCTTGTCTCCGTATGCGTCCATCGTGGTCCATAGATACAGGCCGTGAGTACAACCAATGATCGAACGGTGCAAGCGTTCGTTGAGCTTTCATCCAACCAAGATCCGTGTGACATACATCTCGACCAATCAGAGATCAGCCAGTGAGTACAAGTTAGGAAAACTGAGTAGAACTGAGAGGGGGAAAAGTGAGGAAATGTTTATCGGAAGGGCAAAACTGAGTATGACTGAGTAAGACAAGTGGGCCCGGAGGGGAAAACTGAGTAACACTAAGTAAAACAGGGGCACCCAAATAATAAACGGACTAAGGGAAATTGAAGCTTTTGGCATAAAAATTGTAAAATTGTGTTATTTGAACAATATATTACATTTTGGCCGACTAGATATTGTTTGCAACTCAAAGATACACAAGTGTGACGAATTTGGACTCATTTGGACAAAGTTTGTAAGCATAGTGGGTATTTGGGAGGTGTATTGAGCAGAAAGCCCTGCATCTTCATATCTAGTAGCTCATGGACTAGGAAGTGGTTTTGAAGCTTTTGGCATAAAAACTTCATATCTCTATATTTCCTTTTCCATTATTATTTCTCTAGGTTGTAGGTAACATAACAAGGCTCAATGGGAAGGTTCCACCATGTTTTGAATTATTTTGAATTGAACCCTAAAATGTTAAAACCCTAAAACCCTAAAACCCTAAAACCCTAAAATGATAAATGTGGCTTAAATGTGGCATACAAATTGTTCATACAAATTCAAATTGTTCAACACAAAGGCATCCCCAATACAAATTGTTCAACACAAAGGGATCCCCAATACAAAGGGAACCCCAATACAAAGGGAACCCCAATACAAATTGTTCAACACAAAGGGATCCCCAATACAAAGGGAACCCCAATACAAAGGGAACCCCAATACAAATTGTTCAACACAAAGGGATCCCCAATACAAAGGGAACCCCAATACAAATTGTTCATACAAATTCAAATTAGTTGTTCAGAATAAAATCTTTTTCTTGCTCCTGGTGTGACTCGCCGGGGCCACCACCTTACTCCGGGTAACCCTACCAGGGATATTACCGGTGTCTACCTTCCTTTTGCCCTCTTTCTTGTTCTTCTTCTTCTGCGAAGCTTCTGCTTTTTCTTCTGCCATGAGCTCTTCGAAGTGTGCATCACACATGGCCTTACAACTATCGAGGCAATGTCGATAATACTGTTGACTCTCCTCTGGACTCATCGGTTGAAGCCATTCTACATCCATCTGTTCCCTCTGCTCTCGATCCATCGGTTCAATCTCCTCATGTTGAACTGCTGCTTCAATCTCCTCTGCATTTGCTGCTTCAATCTCCTCATGTTGAACTGCTGCTTCAATCTCCTCTGCATTTGCTGCTTCAATCTCCTCATGTTGAACTGCTGCTTCAATCTCAAGTTGAATTGCTGCTTCATTCTCCTCTGCATTTTCTGCTCCCGCCTGATCTTCCATTCCAAAAGCCGGATCAACTCCATTTTTACAAAGCCTAGCAATGTGTCCAGGGATTCCACAACGTTTGCACTTACGTTTTCGAATCGGTGCACCACCCTCTGCACTAGCTCTGATCCTATTCTTCCTCGGCCTACCTGCCGGTCTAGTCAATACTGGAGAGTACAGTTTGAAGCCTGGATCGACTTTCATCCATTGGTCTTTTCCCAACAAGGTAGGAACATTCATAGCATATGCAGCCCTAAATTTTGCAACAGAGAAATACTCTGACACATACTGATCAACTTCACCATCTTCACCCCCTATAACACTCATGAAAAACAATGCGTGTATGCAGGGTATCCCACGGATCTGCCATCCCCTACAATGGCATGTCCTATCAACCAAACTCACTGGATACCTCCACTGCCTGTTTTTACTGTCAGTGTAGGTTACCTCAGCCTCCATTCCTTTTCTGACGCATTGCATCCTCAATTGTTTTGCCCTCTCATGCAAAGACTTAATCAAAGATGGGAGCATGAGATGGCCAACATAATTTGTGGATGCAATTCTTTGACGCAGATCGATCTTTATCATGATCATCTGCCTAATCTTATCAAATATTTGCCACAGCATAAGCCCTTTCAATGACTTGACCTTTGAGTTGAAACTCTCCGCAAGGTTACTTGTTACATAGTCTACCTTGCAAATTTCATTGAATTGGCTTCTTGACCACACCCTACCATGATGTTCATCCAAGTACTCCTTCACCCCAGGTTTTTGTTTATACAACACATCCAAATGAAACTTATGCTTCCTAGAGCTGCATGTGTATGAAGCTGGCCATAGGTTGTCAGTAAAAACTTTACCCTTGAATTTCTTTGTAAAATTCTGTACCAAGTGTCGCATACATTCCCTATGCTCCACTCCAGGGAATACTGCTTCTACCGCACTCTCCAAACCTTTGCAAGCGTCTGTGTGGATAACAAGTCCTGGTGGATGACCTATAAGGTCGCGCAAGTTCTGCAGAAACCAAGTCCAACTTTCCTCTGACTCAACCTCCAAAACTCCATAAGCAACAGGGAACATCCAATTATGTCCATCAACTGCAGTAGCAGCAACTAGCTGTCCTTTAAACCTACCATGAAGAGCTGATGCATCCACGGCCAAATAAGGCCTGCAACCGTCCAAAAAGCCTTTCCAGCAAGCTTTGAAACAAACAAAAGCCCTTCTAAAACATTCCTTGTGCATTACCTTCCCGCTTTTCAATTTGTAGGGAACTGTATGCTTGTCTATTGCTACAACACTGCCTGGACTAGCCATCTCCACTTCAGCTTTGAAAGTGTAAAGCAACTGAAAGCTTTCATTCCATGGACCATTGATCTTGTCAAGAGCCATTTCCTTTGCATAGAACATCCTCATGTAAGGTACTTTCATCCCTTTATACTTCTCAGCCACCTTTTTCTGGAGTGCCGTTGGACCAAGTGAAGGAGTTTCTCTCAGCCAATCTAGGATTATATCTGCCAACCACCTAGTCTTCGCTAGCTTTGTTTTCAGGTCTGGCTCTCCCCCTAGAGGTGGACACCTATGGATCTCCTTATTAACCTTTATCTGAAACATAATGATAAGGGATGTCAGTAATAGATAACAAATTTTACACCGTGATCTAAATACACAACTGGTTGGCGTAGTACCTGAACCAAGCTGCTTCTGCGCATTGTGGATGCATGCAGCCTAAACCTACACCTTGGGTATGGGCATTTAATTGTGAACCTACCTGGCTCACTTTTAATAACCTCATAATTATTCTTAGTGAGAATGTGATATGTAGTAATTGCATTACGGCAGTCCATCATCGTTTGAAACACGGTGCCTTTTGCAAGCTGAGGATTCTCCCTGTTCCACTCAATTGTTGGCAAGTCTTCGCCTTCGTAATCGGCTAAAACGAGGCTGTCATCGTTCTCATTCTTCTCTTCATCATCAGTCTCATCAAATCTGGCACCAAAAGCAATATCTTCCATGTATTGATCCTCCATTGCCTGCTTACTGCATCGATCTACCAATTCAGGAAACATTAACTCATCCTCATCATCTTCAGGAGACTGATCCGCAATCTCTGCATCGTCCTCCACATTGACCACAGGAACGATCTGGCTACCACTCGCACTGGGGACAGATGGTGCTGCTGTGGACCTACAAGGATCGCCGCGGCGCACACTATTAGCAGAGGCAGCAGCAGTAGAGAGACATGATGCCCGACCACCTGATGATGCCCCAACACCAGATGATGCCTGGCCCCTGTCCACGTGGACACGAATTTTACCGAAATGGCAAGAAGCATTCAAAGCAAAAAGAATTCCCAGATCATCGTCGGAAATTAGTGGAACCAATCTTCGCTCCGTGCTGTTGAAATATTCGAAATGAACTGCATCGAGAGAGCTCCAGGAGTACTTATCGAAGATGTTAGCTTTCAAATCCCTCAACGAGATGGTGGTTGCAACCACCGCAGGGAAGTAAAACCCATTCATTAGGCGTTTAGAATCACGCGTAAAGCTAGAATCCAGCCTAACCACCAGCCGAAAAGCCAGCGCTGGATCAATCCTATTCGAAAAGCAACGCAGTTAGTTGAGCAACAACGATTGGCGCTCAAAAACTGCCTACTGTTAATTCACATAGGCAGACGATGCTTACCCAGATGGAATCCATGCGTTAGATCCCTCCGATTCCCAATCTTCTCCGCGGCTGACGGGAAGAGGCGGTACACCAGACGGATATACAAACTCTACCGCGACAGGGGTAGATCTAGATCTGGTGGAGGCGGATCCCTCTCCGCCTCCCGGGGGTGGTGGTGGGGGCGGGGGCGGCTCGGCGGCGGACGACGCCATAAGGTAGGAGGGCAGGACGGCGTGGCGGCGGAGGGGCGGTGTGTGAGCTCCTCCAGTATCGGGCGGAGTGGAAAGCTTTGGGTGAGCTCCTCGAGTCAACAGTCAACATAGTTCGAAAGAAACGGTCAATTCAACACCAACGCGGCTCCCTAGCCGTCACCGGTAACGGTGAAGGCCACTGACCAGACGGCAACCCTCCCGTCTGAGCGTCTGCGACGGGTTTCAAACTAGAGGGAGGGGAAAACTGAGGAAAAACTAAGGGGCTGGGGAAAACTGAGTACAACTAACGAACCAGGGGCACGAAAATAGAAATCCCTAACAGGAAAGTGGGACCCACCTGTGTTTTTGGCCCGGCCCACTTGCTTCTTGGGCCGGTCCAGTTGCTGTAATGTGGACCCCACATGTTAAATGGGCCGGCCCTTTTAAGTTTTGACCAGTCAACCTTAGAGGTTAGGCCCGGCCCACGTAACTAATGGACCAGCCCAGCTATATATTTGACCGGTCAAACTATGTCATCTGGCCCGGCCCGCTTAAGACGTGGCAGGCCTCGTGTGGGCCTACCATCTACCACGGGGTTTCAGCCGGTTAACGCCGTTAACTGGCAGTTAACGGCGTCTGCCACGTGTCAGTTTGCATGACGTCAGCAGTCAACGGGCTCCCGAAAACACTTCCGCAACGGTCCGATTTTCCGTGGCGGAAGGGCGCCCAAACGCGACGGACCGAAAAAAACGTCGTAGGACTTTGCCTGACGCAGTTTCGACAACGGAACCCATATCGTCGGGTTAGGCCCATAGGCGACGAAAAATGCCCCTTAGTTGATGATTTTGGGACGTTGTCTATCAGAACTTTTCTTGTAGTGGCCTCTGCGGGGCGGAGAAACACCAGAGAGAAAAGAGCTCTCCGGCGGGCAGGAATCCGCCGGGGAAATTCCCTCCCGGAGGGGGAAATCGACGCCATCGCCATCGTCATCGAGCTGGACATCATCTCCATCATCATCATCATCATCTCCACCATCTACACCGCCATCTCCACCGCTGCATCTCGTCACCGCTGTAACGATTTGGGTTGGATCTTGATTGTTTGATAGGGGAAACTCTCCCGGTGTTGATTACTACTTGTTATTGATGCTATTGAGTGAAACCATTGAACCAAGGTTTATGTTCAGATTGTTATTCATCATCATATCACCTCTGATCATGTTCCATATGATGTCCCGTGAGTAGTTCGTTTAGTTCTTGAGGACATGGGTGAAGTCTAAATGTTAGTAGTGAATTATTGTTGAGTAGTATTCAATGTTATGATATTTAAGTTGTGGTGTTACTCTTCTAGTGGTGTCATGTGAACATCGACTACATGATACTTCACCTTTATGGGCCTAGGGGAGTACATCTTGTATTCGTTTGCTAATTGTGGGGTTGCCGGAGTGACAGAAACCTAAACCCCCGTTAGTATATCGGTGCAGGAGGGATAGCAGGATCTCAGAGTTTAAGGCTGTGGTTAGATTTATCTTAATTACTTTCTTGTATTTGCGGATGCTTGCAAGGGGTATAATCACAAGTATGTATTAGTCCTAGGAAGGGCGGTGCATTAGCATAGGTTCACCCACACAACACTTATCAAAACAATGAAGATTAATCAGCCGTATGAAGCGAAAGCACTAGACTAAAATCCCCGTGTGTCCTCAAGAACGTTTGGTCATTATAAGTAAACAAACCGGCTTGTCCTTTGTGCTAAAAAGGATTGGGCCACTCGCTGCAATTATTTCTCTTGCATTTTATTTACTTGTACTTTATTTATCTGCTATATCAAAACCCCCTGAATACTTGTCTGTGAGCATTTACAGTGAATCCTTCATCGAAACTGCTTGTCAACACCTTCTGCTCCTCGTTGGGTTCGACACTCTTATTTATCGAAAGTACTACGATACACCCCCTATACTTGTGGGTCATCAAGACTATTTTCTGGCGCCGTTGCCGGGGAGTGAAGCGCTATTGGTAAGTGGAATTGGTAAGGAAACTTTTACTGTACGTGCTGATTTTGTTTCTGCTTGCTACTATAAGTCATTATGGAGAGATCCTCCCTTGAATTTCTATTTGGGAAATCTACTACTACTGCAACGGTAGTGGATGAGGCGCCAGGTGAGGAAGTAATACCATATAAAATACCTATGAAAATTATTGAACGTGTTGTGGATAACCGCTATGAAGGGGATGGAACTGTTCATCCTGGAGATCATTTACTGTTTTTACATGAATTATGCGGGTTATTCAAGTGTGCAGGTATTTCAATGGATGAAGTTAGGAAGAAATTATTTGTTATGTCGCTATCTGGTAAAGCGGCGCATTGGTATAAACTGCTGAAGGATGGGCGTTCTCTTGATTGGAAGGATATTGTGCCTCTATTTTATTCCAAATTCTATCCTCCAAGTGAAATTCACAAAGACCGCAACCGTATATATAATTTTTGGCCTCATGATGGAGAGAGTATTGCCCAAGCGTGGGGGAGATTGAAGTCTTTAATGCTCAAATGCCCCATTCATGAGCTTCCTGGTAATATTATTATTGATAATTTCTATGCAAGACTGTCTTTTCAAGATAAAACCTTGCTGGATACTTCTTGTTCTGGATCATTCACACGCAATAAAGAAGAGTTTAAATGGGACCTTCTTGATCGAATCCAAGAAAATACTGAAGGATGGGAGAATGACAAAGGTAGAGTGTCAGGTATAAATTATAATTATGAATGCATTGAAACTTTTATGGATACTGATGAATATCGTAATATAAGTGCTACATATGGTCTTGACTCTCAAGTTGTTGCAAATATTTATAAAGCCTTTGCCTCTCATTTTGAATTGCCTAGGAAGAATTTTGATAAGTATCATGAACCATATAAAGATAAAGTTGATTCGCCTAAAGGTAAATGTATTGAAATTAAAACTGTTGATCATGTTCTTCCTGAAGCTTATATTGAAAAAACTCCTTTCCCTGCTAAAATGAAGGAGTATTCTGTTATAACTAGTGTAGTTAATAAAAGTGCAAAGAAACCCATAGAACCTGAAGAACAAATAAAAGTTGAACCTGCTGTTGCAATAGTTAAAGATCTTGTGACTGAAAATGTGGAAGATGGTCATATTATTTTTTGTGAAGATGCTTCTAATATTGTTTCGCATCCTAATAAGTCTAGGAAAGCCAGTGTTCCTGTGCTCTCTGTTCGAATTGGTGATCATTGCTATTATGGTTTATGCGACATTGGTGCAAGTATTAGTGCCATTCCTTATGAGCTCTACACGGAAATTATGCATGAAATTGGTTCTTGTGAACTTGAAGATATTGATGTGGTTATTCGGCTAGCTAATAGAGAAACTATCTCTCCCATTGGTATTGTTCGAGATGTTGAAGTTCTATGTGGTAAGATTAAATATCCTGCTGACTTTTTGGTACTTGGTTCTGCTGCTAGTAAGTCTTGTCCTATTATTTTTGGTAGACCTTTTCTGAATACTTGTGGAGCTATTATAGATTGCAAGAAAGAGAAAATTGTTACTAAATTTGCTGGTGAATCTTATGAGTTTAACTTCTCTAAATTTGCCAAAACTCCTTATAAAGCTGATTTGCCTAATGATGATTTTAGAGTTGAACAGTGTGCATCTATTGCTCTTGCTCCTAGTAATCCTTTGCAGCAACATTTGGAGAATAGTGAGAGTGAAGTCTTTAGGGAAGAAAGGGATGAGCTTGATGAAATTTTCCTTCGTCAACCTATTCTTAAACATGACTTACCGGTTGAAGATTTAGGCGTAACACCACCACCAAAAGAAGATCCTGTATTTGATTTGAAACCATTACCTGATAATCTTAAGTATGCTTATATTGATGATAAGAAAACATATCCTGTTATTATTAGTGCTAAGCTTTCAGATATTGAGGAAGAAAGGTTATTGGAAATATTGAAGAAACACCGAGGAGCTATTGGCTACACTCTTGATGATTTGAAGGGGATTTCTCCCGCTATTTGCCAACATGCTATTAATATAGAAGATGGTGCAAAACCTGTTGTTGAACATCAGCGTCGTCTAATTCCCAAGATGAAGGATGTGGTAAGAAATGAGGTATTAAAACTTCTTGAAGCAGGTATTATATATCCTATTGCTGATAGTAGATGGGTTAGTCCTGTGCATTGTGTTCCTAAGAAAGGAGGTATAACTGTTGTGCCTAATGATAATGATGAGCTTATTCCTCAAAGAGTAGTTGTAGGGTATAGAATGTGCATTGATTTTCGAAAAGTTAATAAAGTTACTAAGAAAGATCATTACCCTTTACCTTTTATTGATCAAATGTTAGAAAGGTTGTCTAAAAATACTCATTTCTGTTTTCTTGATGGATATTCTGGGTTTTCACAAATTGCTGTTAGAGCTAAAGATCAAGAGAAAACCACTTTCACTTGTCCTTATGGAACTTATGCTTATAGGCGTATGCCTTTTGGTTTATGTAATGCTCCTGCTACTTTTCAAAGATGCATGTCTGCTATTTTTCATGGCTTTTGTGAAAAGATTGTTGAGGTATTCATGGATGATTTTTCTGTCTATGGGAATTCTTTTGATAATTGCTTGCGAAACCTTGATAAAGTTTTGCAGAGATGTGAAGAAACTAACCTTGTTCTTAATTGGGAGAAATGCCACTTTATGGTTAATGAAGGAATTGTATTGGGACATAAAATTTCCGAGAGAGGTATTGAAGTTGATAGAGCTAAAGTTGAAGCAATTGAGAAGATGCCCTATCCTAGGGATGTTAAAGGTATTCGTAGTATTCTTGGTCATGCTGGTTTTTATAGGAGGTTTATTAAAGATTTCTCTAAAATTTCAAAGCCTCTTACTAATCTTCTTCAAAAAGATGTACCTTTTGTTTTTGATGATGATTGTAAGGAAGCTTTTGAAACTCTAAAGAAAGCCTTAACAACTGCTCCTGTAGTTGAACCTCCTGATTGGAATTTGCCTTTTGAAATTATGTGTGATGCTAGTGATTTTTTGTAGGTTGTTCTTGGTCTATGGGTGCTTCTATTCTTGTAAGTGTTGGGCCTCCAAGAGCAGAGGTTTGTAGAACAAAACAAGTTTTCCTTAAGTGGATCACCCAAGGTTTATCGAACTCAGGGAGGAAGAGGTCAAAGATATCCCTCTCAAGCAACCATGCAATCACGATACAAGAAGTCTCTTGTGTCCCCAACACACCTAATACACTTGTCAGATGTATAGGTGCACTAGTTCGGCGAAGAGATAGTGAAATACAAGTAGTATGGATGTATATGAGTGGTAATAGCAATCTGAATAAAATATGGCAGCGAGTAAACATGCAACAAAACAGTAAGTAAGCGGTGTTTGCAGTATTGGAAACAAGGCCTAGGGATCATACTTTCACTAGTGGACACTCTCAACATTGATCGCATAATAAATAATAACTTCTCTCATTTGTGCTACATACACTCTTTGTTGGATGACAAACACCATTCGTTGTGTAGGGCTACAAGAGCTCCCTCAAGCCGGAGTTAACAAGCGCCACAACATTCAGCATTCATATTTAAGTAACCTTAGAGCATAATAGATCTTTGCAAAATAAACCGAGTACTAACATAGCATACACACTGTCACCTTTACACTATGAAGGGGGAATAAATCACATCAATACTATCATAGCGATAATCAACTCCATAACCTACAAGAGATTATGATCATAGCCTACGACAAGAACTACACGATGCACACACTGTCACCATTACACCATGCAGGAGGAATAGACTACTTTAATAACATCACATGAGTAGCACATAACTAGTAGCGATACAAAGCTCATCATATGGATCTCAATCATGTAAAGCAGCTCATGAGATCATTGTATTGGAGTACAGAGAGAGAGATTAACCACATAGCTACGGTAGAGCCCTCCGCCCCAGGGGAGAATTACTCCCTCCTCATCATGGGAACAACGATGGCGGTGAAGATGGCGGTGGAGATGGCGGTGGAGATGGCCTCGGGGCAATTCCCCGTCCCGGCGTGCGGAACAGAGACTTGTCCCCCGAATCTTGATTTCGCGACGACGGCGGCTCGGAAGGTTTTCTCGGGTTTCGTCAACGGGATAGGGTTTTCGCGACGGAGACCTTAAGTAGGCGAAAGGGAGCCTCGGAGGGGCCTGGTGGGCCCACACACTAAGGCGCGCCCCCCCAGTCGCGCCGCCGCCGGTGTGTGGGGCCCCCGGCTCCTCTCCGGTACTTCTTCTCTGGAAGCTTCCGGTGAAAATAAGATCGGGCGTTGATTTCGTCCGATTCCGCGAATATTCCCTTACTAGGATTTCTGAAACCAAAAACAGCAGAAAACACTTCGGCATCTCGTCAATAGGTTAGTTCCGGAAAACGCATCAAAACGATAAAAAGTGTGAACAAAACATGTAAGTATCATCATAAAAGTAGCATGGAACATAAGAAATTATAGATACGTTTGGGACGTATCAAGCATCCCCAATCTTAGTTCCTACTCGCCCTCGAGTAGGTAAACGATAACAAAGATAATTTCTTAAGTGACATGCTATCATAATCTTGATCAATACTATTGTAAAGCATATGAGATGAATGAAGTGATTCAAAGCAATGGTAAAGATAATGACTAAACAATTGAATCATATAGCAAAGACTTTTCACGAATAGTACTTTCAAGTCAAGCATCAATAAGACTTGCATAAGAGCTAACTCATAAGCAATAAATTCTTAGTAAAAAGCTTTGAAACAACACAAAGGAAGATATAAGTTTCAGCGGTTGCTTTCAACTTCAACATGTATATCTCATGGATAATTGTCAACACAAAGTAATATAACAAGTGCAATAGGTAAACATGTAAGAATCAATGCACACAGTTTACACAAGTGTTTGCTTCTAAGATAGAAAGAAGTAGGTAAACTGACTCAACAATAAAGTAAAAGAATGGCCCTTCGCAGAGGGAAGCATTGATTGCTATATTTGTGCTAGAGCTTTTATTTTGAAAACATAAGAGAGCATAAAAAAGTAAAGTTTTGAGCGGTGCACTACAAGAAAAGTTGCCATGGCCGACGAAGTTGAAGTCGCGCCGTGGTTGCTGGTGTACCATGGCCGACGATTTTTGGTCCCTCCGTGGTGCATGTCAAAACTTTTTTTTTCTCGTTTTTGAGGCCACCTAGCCCGACGAAAGCGGCCAAAACGTCGCGTATGGTGGCCCGGGACGTGGTGCATCTCGAAATCTCGGGTTCGCCGGCCGAGTCAACGCAAATCCGCACCGCCGAGGGATGTAGGGCCCAGATGGCAGCCTCTCTGGCATTGTTTTTTTCTAGATCGCGCCATCTCGTTCAACGTTCTCCGATCGAGCCGTTTACGATGCAGGATCATGGGTCCCGCATGTCATCCTCTATGAACCAAAATTCTTTCTATTCTTGGATTTTTTTGACCCCCTGATTTCTGGCTACTTCCTTTTTCTTTTGATCCCTTGCCGCCTTGGAAACGTTGAGACCGCTGCTGCTAAATGGGACCCGCATGTCATCCTCTATGTGCAATCAACTTTCTTTTCTTGGAGTTTTTTGGCACCTCAAATTTGGTCACTTGCCTTTTTCTTTCGATCCGCCTCTCAAACGGTGATACCGCTGCTGCTAAATGGGACCCGCATGTCATCCTCTATGTACTATAAAACTTTCTTTTAATTATTTTTGGCACCTCATATTTGGTCACTTACCTTTTTCTTTCGATCCCCTGCCACCTCTCAAACGGTGATACCGCTGCTGCTAAATGGGACCCGCATGTCATCCTCTATGTACTATAAAACTTTCTTTTCTTGGATTTTTTTGGCACCTCATATTTGGTCACTTGACTTTTTCTTTCGATCCCCTGCTGCCTCTCAAACGGTGATACCCCTGCTGCTAAATGGGACCCGCATGTCATCCTCTATGTACTATAAAACTTTCTTTTCTTGGATTTTTTTGGCACCTCATATTTGGTAACTTGACTTTTCTTTCGATCCTGCTGCCTCTCAAACAGTGATACCGCTGCTGCTAAATGGGACCCGCATGTCATCCTCTATGTACTATAAAACTTTCTTTTTTGGATTATTTTTGGCACCTCATATTTGGTCACTTGACTTTTTCTTTCGATCCCCTGCGCCTCTCAAACGGTGAGACCGCTGCAGCTAAATGGGACCCGCATGTCATCCTCTATGAGCAATCAACTTTCTTTTCTTGGAGTTTTTTTTGGCACCTCATATTTGGTCACTTGCCTTTTTCTTTCGATCTTATGCCACGTTTGAAACGTTGAGGTACCTGCTGGCTCATGGGACCCGCACGTCATCCTCTGTGTGCTATAAAAGTTTCCTTTGTTGGATTTTTTTCACCCTCTGATTTTTGGCTTGCCTTTTTCTTTTGATCCCCTGCCCCCTTTGAAACGTTGAGTAAGCTGTTGGTTCAAGGGACCCGCATGTCATCCTCTATGTCCATCAACTTTCTTTTCTTGGATTTTTTTCACCCCCTAATTACTAGCTACTTTCTTTTTCTTTTGATCTCAAGCCGCATTACAAACATTGAGACCGCTGCTGCAAAATGGGACCCACATGTCATCCTCTATGTACAATAAATCTTGGATTATTTTTGGCTCCTGATATTTGGTCACTTGCCTTTTTCTTTCGATCTCATGCCGCCTTTGAAACGTTGAGTAAGCTGCTGGCTCATGGGTCCCGCATGTCATCCTCTACGAACAATAAAAGTTTCCTTTCTTGGAGTTATTTTTTACCCCTAATTTCTGGATATTTGCCTTTTTCTTTTGATCCCCTGCCCCCTTGAAACGATGAGGACGTTGTTGGCAGGTCGGTCCCACATGTCATCCTCTATGAACAATAAAAGTTTCCTTTGGTGGATTTATTTTTGACCCCTAATTAATTTCTGGCTATTTCCTTTATTTTTCTTTTGATCCCCTGCCGCCTTGGAATTGTTGAGAATGCTGCTGCCTCATTTTTCTTTTGGTCCTGTGCCGCCTTGGAAACGTTGAGACCGCTGCTACAAAATGGGACCCGCATGTCATCCTCTATGTACAATAAAGTTTCTTTTCTTGGATTATTTTTGGCTCCTGATATTATGTCACTTGCCTTTTTCTTTCGATCTCATGCCGACTTTGAAACGTTGAGGATGCTGCTGCCTCATGGGTCCCGCATGTCATCCTCTCAGAACGATAAATGTTTTCTTTTCTTGTATTTTTTTACCAACTGATTTTTGGCTTTTTTTATTTTCGATCCCCTGCCGCCTTTGAAACGTTGACTCCGCTGCTGGCTCATGGGTCCCCGATGTCAGCCTCCCCGTACAAGAAACATGTGATATTTTATTTTGCAGACAATAAACGTTGTATTTCGCTCTGAGCTATTGCAAACGGATAAATTAAATCTTTATATCTACATAAACAAACTTATATGTTGAATCTCCTTGTTTTTTGTTTTTGCGAAGCATAGGACTTTCCTGTTTTTTTTTTGAGAAAAATCCGACCTTTCCTGTTTTGGAGTGGGCTGAAATTGTACGAGTCAAAAGGCCCAGCAGGATAGTTCGAAGGCCCAGATGTCCAGATACAGCCCAATTGAAATCTTTCTTTTCTTGGATTTTTTTCACACCCTGATTTCTGGCTACTTCATTTTTCTTTCGGTCCTGTGCCGCCTTGGAAGCGTTGAGACCGCTGCTACAAAATGGGACCCGCATGTCATCCTCTATGTACAATAAAGTTTCTTTTCTTGGATTATTTTTGGCTCCTGATATTATGTCACTTGACTTTTTCTTTCAATCTCATGCCGACTTTGAAACGTTGAGGAAGCTGCTGGCTCATGGGTCCCGCATGTCATCCTCTATGAACAATAAAAGTTTTCTTTGTTGGATTTATTTTTTCCCCTAATTTCTGGCTATTTGTCTTTTTCTTTTGATCCCCTGCCCCCTTTGAAACGATGACGACGCAGCTGGCAAGTCGGTCCCACATGTCATCCTCTATGAACAATAAAAGTTTCCTTTGATGGATTTATTTTTGACCCTAATTAATTTCTGGCTATTTCCTTTTTTATTTTGATCCCCTGCCGCCTTGAAATAGTTGAGGATGCTGCTGCCTCATGGGTCCCGCATGTCATCCTCTCAGAAAGGTAAATGTTTCTTTTCTTGAATTTGTTTACCAACTGATTTTTGGCTTATTTTTTCTTTCGATCTCCTGCCACCTTTAAAACGTTGACGACGCTGCTGGCTCATGGGTCCCCAATGTCAGCCTCCCCATACTGCAAATCCTCTTTCTGCAAAGGTTGTATTTCTAGATAGATAAGGTGGATTCGAATCTGCCATGGTTCAGGCAGCTCAGGTAAGCCTTCTTGCACTAATTAATGGAAGTAGTGTATCGCAAGGTCAAGACATGTGGCTCGGTGTAATGAATCTATATGAATCATGTTGTGGGTTCAATCTGATAGTTCTCTAACAGGTCAGCCAAAATAGAAATTAAGTTTTTTTCTAAAACGGAAATGCAAATTAAGATGAACACAAACATTAGTTATCATAATAGCTGATCATACATACATACTTGCTAAGAGCAAAAGCTTGCCAGAGTTTTACCACCCATACAATTAATTAGCAGTTCAGATAAGATAACCTTATATAAGTATAACTACAAATGCATTTGCTAAGGGCTCATGGGACAACAGAACTAGACAACCGCGAACTTTATGACCAGCATGTCACAGCGGCATCGAAAGATCTTGACCTTCAACTTTGATCCAATGCGAAGTTTGGCACCGTCAATGAACTTTTTCCACCTGGAAGTAACAGCCAAGCGGCCATCTGTGGGACTGACGGAGTACCGTCCCTCCACGGTGAGACCTTCACTCTCCATGACGAGGGAAGGGCGTGCCCCTTCTGGCCAGGAAGGTTGATGATGCCTCGCTTAGTTTCCTGCAGGGCACACACGTACACGTTAAATACGAGCCTCGATCGGCTCTCAGGTTGTCCTGTGAATCGGCTCATGGAGCCGATCCACCCATGATTCGTCCAAGGTGGCCGAATATATGGTGGTCCTGCTTGATCAAGATAAAGCATATGAGATCCACGACGATCTAGGGTTTTCACCGCATAATCGGATCATCCTACTCACGATTGGGCCTCGCGCTCACGCACGGTAAACGTAAGCCAGCCCTAGACAAGGCCTAAAAACCAACACTAGGTTGATCCTCGGAACGTCCTGTCTAGGGGCAGCAAACTACACCCTGCATGCCGCTGGATCCTCCAACCCTTTGTAAGGCCTAACTATTGCAGATATTAAACTAATCCTTGATGAATCAAGGAGCGACCATAACGGATCAGATCTACTAAATAAAGATCAAGCGGGGTGCCGCCCCTGCACCCATGATGAGGCACAAGGACGGCTAGACGCGCAAGGGTTGCACTACGCAAGCATATGATGCTAAGAACGATGCTAACCCTAACGCGTCTACGATAACTACGTTGCTCGCCATCAAAAAGGCTTCAGTACGAGCAACGCATGAACAACTAGGCAGGCTCGTGCTGCCTAGATCGCGAGATGCGATCTAGGCAGCATGGTGCTTACCGGAGGAACCCTCGAGACGAAGGAGTTGGCGATGCGCCGAGATTGGTTTGTGTTGAACGTTGGTTGTTGTTTATTCCATAAACCCTAGGTACATATTTATAGTCCAGGGGACTTTCTAATGTGGGCGTGCACTAAACCGTGCACGAGATAAACTCTAACTTCTACATAACCTACTATAAAGATACACGGGCTAACTAGCCCAAACTTGATACACAAGGCCGATTCACATATCTGTCCACGCATATATCTTCAAGTCCATCTTGATCGCGGCCCACCTCTGACTTGGTCAAATTCTGGTGATAACACATGCCCCCCTGGTTTTGGAAATGACATTTCCAAAATCATTATGCTTTTCTCTCGTAGGGTCATGTCGTGGCAGAGCAGAACCGTCGCAGAGTCCCTCATCATGACAACTTGCCTTCTCAACTTCTCCGCACGATTTGACAGTTTTGGCACCACTTCCTCGGAAACTGCTGTGGCATTGAATTTCTATTATGTCCCCTTTTATTTAACTGCTACGAACAGTTCTCCTCTGCATCTTCTTCGCATTAGCATCTCGAAAAGCCCTCCTGCGCCACGATGTCTTCTTCTTCCTCTGCTCCATCGGATTTTTCCAGCCAGTCCTCCACATCCCGCGAGCCGACGCCGGAGTACAACCCAGCAGAAGTCCACGCGGCCAACATCCGCCGCGCCATTGCGGCCGGGGAGGAGTCAGACCATGACTTCTCCATCTGGTCAGAGGACGACAGGTCCCTGACCGACGGGGAGAGCGATCTCCGCTTCCTTGCCGATAAGGAAGCGGTAGAAGAAAGCGAGGATGATCACTTCCCCTGGGACGGGGCCACCTCCGAGGAGGTGAAGGAGGAGGAAGAGGAGGACGACGACGACGACAGCTCCCCCGACGAGCCGCCGGCCAAGCGCCATTGCCCCTGGCCGGGAAATCTGAGTGACTTCGACAGCGACGACGACGACGACGAGGAGGACGAGGACAATGAAGGTCCTGCCGGCGGCCGCTGGAGCAGTGACGACGAGCCGGCCGGGAGCAGCGCCGACAGCGGCGATGACGGCGACGACGAGGGCAGCAACAGCCCGTAGATAGGGCCCTTAGCATAGGATCCGTAGAAGTAGGCGGGGCAATGTATCCCCTTTCGAGGGCAATCAGTTCTACTATGTAAGAAATCTTTCTTATTAATGAAGAACTTTTCCCCAATTTGATTTGCCGATTTCCTCTCCCACTGACCTTGCCGATTCGTCCCCTTTGCCAATGCATAATGAGCCGATAGCACCGTATCGGTCCTTCAAGATTCGCCCTTCCCTTCTCCAACCGATGATTTTCTAAATTTGGCAGAAAATGCAGTATCTTCAGGGAAACCTTCGAACTTTCCCAACCAAACCTAACAATGTTCTTCAATAATCATCATTCGTGAAGAAGGTTGCAATGAAGGACCAGCCGTTGGTATCCCAATCGGCTTTTAAACAGAGCAAAAACAAAGCATCCACCAGGCCTGCTGCCCCCCGAGCCTTACTCGAGGCGAGACTTAGCCGAATTAGCCTGGGCTTGATCATGCAGAGCCAGCCGATTTGCACGTAAATCGGCTTGCAGAGAGCCTTCAAGGTGGGCTGCCCCCCGAGTTTCCTCAATGCGCCTCTTCGTCCTTGCAGGTCAGATCGGCTCCCTTCCTTTGGTGGATCTGATGCGACCCACCCTTAACCTGATCTGGACACCCAAGCTGCCCTTAGCATTGTTCTTGAAGAGAAGATCTGAGCTGTTAAACTACTCTCTTGAGGAGTTCTTTCATGGGGGCTTCTCTTCGTAATTCACTAGGGCTGACCTTCTGGTTAACAATTGTATCTCTTGAGTCGATGGCCGCGCATCGGCTATTTCTCAATTCTAAAGTCGATGCCCTTGCATCGGCTGTAAAATGTTTAAAAATTTTAGGCCGATTTGTGTATCGGCCCCCATACTCAGTATTATTTCATATCCTCGTGTTTTATCCATCTAGGTGCCCCCCGAGCCGATTCTGTCAAGAGAATTGATGGTATCGGCTCTTCAGGTAGTCCCTGTTGGGTCAAACGTTGATCCCAGGCAGAATGGATGGTGAGGATAATTTGGGCCGATTGCTGGAATCGGCCTCCATGTTGCTTGCTCGGTGAAGGTTTTGTAATATCCCTTCATCAGTTTCGGAGGGCCGATCGCAAGGATCGGCCTCGCCATGTTGCTTATTGACGTAGTCTTGCTACTCGTCCATGTCGGCGGATAAAACCAGCCCAATCTCTGACCTTAGCACGTTGGTGCGCTTGCTGTTATCCATGTCGGGTGCACTGTGTAATCGTGGAGCACTACACTCCGCCGGACGAATGAACACCATGTTTGTGCCAGCCGATGTTTCATCATCGGCTCTCTTTTGCTTGGGGCGCCACTCTTTTCTTTGCGGCAGTCCCTCCTCATCCAGGGTCCTCTGGACTTTCGCAGCCAGATCAGGTCGCGCCTTCCTCAGCGTATGCAAGTACATCCTTTCGGCTTCCTCTAGACCGCGCAATCGCTGAACCCTGCGCTTTTGTGAATGGCTGAGACCGTCAGGGCACCACCTTGGACGGTGGCACCTGTCTTCTTCGTATTCCCCTTCGTCTTCTGAATCCTCGAGATCTTCCAACGGAGGGGTCTCAGCACGTCTGTTTTGCGGTGGGAGAGGCCCTAAGCGCTCGAACACAGACACGTTGGCTGTCTCCTTCTTTTTCCGGTTGCATTCTGGGCAGTTGCCGATTGTTGGTAATCGGCTCATTCCTGAATCCCAGCAGTGTCTGAAGAAGGGGCAGTGCCAATGCCTGTCCGTATCGTCCTGCTCCCTGCCGTGGCGCTCCTGCCGCTCCTCATCATGATTATGCCGGCGATGTCTTCCGTCGTTTCTGGTCAGACGACCTCTTTCATCATTGTCGTTGTATCGCCGGCGTTGGTCATATCGACTAACATACTTGTTGAGGAGGTGATCAGAGAGGGGTCGTTGGTATCTTATGTTCTTCACTTCCCCCTCTGTGACGTAGCGCTTGCCATCTTGACGGAGCCGATCGCATGGAGCGGCCCCCTCAGTGTCCTTGCTCTGAGAGCAGCTGTCCTCATCCCCGTCCTTCTCAGAGCGGTGTCCAAGCTCTACCATGCTGATGTTGGCTGAGAAATCAGGCTGGCACCCTCCAAGGTGGGTAAACTCCACCATGTTGACGGCGGGGAAGGGGTGTGTGTCGACCTTCATGGCATACTGGTTAAAAATTAGTCGCCCATTTTCTATCGCCACTTGGATCTGCTGACGCCACACCCTGCAGTCGTTGGTGGTGTGGGTGAACGTGTTATGCCACTTGCAGTATGGCTTTCCGTTCAGCTCTTGCACCGTAGGAAACTTGTGGCCTTCGGGTATCTTTATGTGCTTCTCCGCGAGTAAGAGGTCGAAAATCTGCTCGGTTTTCGTCACGTCGAAGTCGAACCCTCTTGGAGGCCCTGGTGGCTTTACCCATTTGCAGGTTACTGGGCCTGCAGCTCGAGTCCACTCAGCTACTGCGACCTCTCGCTCTCCCGTAGGACCTTCATCTTCGCCTGCGTCAACCATGGTAACCACGCGCTTGAATTTATCTTGGTAGATATCCGGGTGGCGTTGTTCATATGCTGACAACTTCTGCACCATGTGTGCTAATGAAGGATAGTCCGCCTGGGAGGCCACTTCCTTGATCGATGATGATAGACCCACCACCGCCAATTCGACTGCTTCTTTTTCGCTCACGTGAACCGAATAGCATCGGTTCCTAACGGTCCTGAAGCGCTGGATGTATTCTGACACTGTTTCTCCGCGCTTCTGTCGTACTTGTGCTAGATCGGCAATGCCAGCCTCGGAAGCCTCTGAGTGATATTGCTCATGGAACCGTTCTTCCAGCTGCTTCCAGGTCTGGATTGAGTTCGGTGGCAGCGACGTGTACCAGCCGAAAGCCGATCCTGTGAGGGACTGTGAGAAGTACCTCACGCGCAGCTCGTCTGACGCTGAGATCATGCCCAGCTGTGCCAAATATCGGCTCACATGCTCGATGGAGCTGGAGCCATCTGATCCGCTGAACTTTGTGAAGTCCGGGAGCCGATATTTGGGTGGTAGCGGGATCAATTCGTACTCGTTGGGGTACGGCTTGGTATAGCCGATCGCCTTTCTTTTCGGCATCATGCCGAACTGATCTTTCAGGATCGTACAAATTTGATCCGCGGTGATGGCTGCAGGTGCCGAACCCTGAAGATTCGTCGGAGTGGCGTACTTAACCAGCCATGCCTGTTTCTCTGGTTCTGAGCCAACTGCAGGAGCTGGGCTCGGGAGCTTTGTCGGGGTGGCGTATTTAGCTAGCCACGTTTGCTTCTCAGGGTCTGCCTCCGACGTTCCTCCTGTTGCCCCAGAAGTCCCTGCTATAGCAACCTGGTTCGAGGGTGCCCAGGTGCTGCAGTCTGGCACGTATGCACATGCGTATCCGTGCGGGATCTCCTTGGGCGCGTCCTGTAGGAACTGGTAGTCACTGGGGTCACCACCAATCTTGTAGACGACAAAAGCCGATGAGTTCGGCGCTTCGGGCGCTGCCAACGCGAATGGCAGCGGGGGACGGGAATGGAGCAGCGCTTCCCCTTGGTGAGTCCCTAGGGCTGGTCCTGACGGAGAGTACTGATGGCTCATGATCTCCTGGATCACGCGCAGCGCGACACGCTCCAACGTGTTCACCAGGCTCTCAGAATGGCGGTGCAGCGAATGAGCCACCATGAAGTTTATCTCCTGACGCAGCGACCTGGTGCGTTCCTCTGACGGGGTGGACAGGTCCACTCCATCAAGCGCGCCTTCAGGTGTGAACCCCTTCCATCTGATGCCGTGGGAGCGGGTCCTGTGGAAAGAGCCGATTAGGTCGGCTTCGAGGGCAGACTTGATCTCGTCGTACTTCTTCTTGAGCTCGCCAGTGAGCTCCCGTACGTGACCGGAGTTTCTTCTGCCACTTCTGATGAAGATGGCATGGTGTTCGATGTTGAAGATTGTCGTTGAAGATGTGTCCCACCGGGCGTGCCAGAATGTGTTGACGTCGAAACCCCCGGGACTGGCCAACACCGTAGAGCCGGGAATGACTAGGGCTGCGGCTGGCCCCAGTCCCTCAGAGCGACGGCCCGCAAAGCCTCCTGGTCGCGCGCCGATGCGGGTCGCAAGGGCGTGCCACCTGACCTATACCTGGTCAGGAAGGTGTGGATGATGCCTCGCTTAGTTTCCTGCAGGGCACACACGTACACGTTAAATACGAGCCTCGATCGGCTCTCAGGTTGTCCTGTGAATCGGCTCATGGAGCCGATCCACCCATGATTCGTCCAAGGTGGCCGAATATATGGTGGTCCTGCTTGATCAAGATAAAGCATATGAGATCCACGACGATCTAGGGTTTTCACCGCATAATCGGATCATCCTACTCACGATTGGGCCTCGCGCTCACGCACGGTAAACGTAAGCCAGCCCTAGACAAGGCCTAAAAACCAACACTAGGTTGATCCTCGGAACGTCCTGTCTAGGGGCAGCAAACTACACCCTGCATGCCGCTGGATCCTCCAACCCTTTGTAAGGCCTAACTATTGCAGATATTAAACTAATCCTTGATGAATCAAGGAGCGACCATAACGGATCAGATCTACTAAATAAAGATCAAGCGGGGTGCCGCCCCTGCACCCATGATGAGGCACAAGGACGGCTAGACGCGCAAGGGTTGCACTACGCAAGCATATGATGCTAAGAACGATGCTAACCCTAACGCGTCTACGATAACTACGTTGCTCGCCATCAAAAAGGCTTCAGTACGAGCAACGCATGAACAACTAGGCAGGCTCGTGCTGCCTAGATCGCGAGATGCGATCTAGGCAGCATGGTGCTTACCGGAGGAACCCTCGAGACGAAGGAGTTGGCGATGCGCCGAGATTGGTTTGTGTTGAACGTTGGTTGTTGTTTATTCCATAAACCCTAGGTACATATTTATAGTCCAGGGGACTTTCTAATGTGGGCGTGCACTAAACCGTGCACGAGATAAACTCTAACTTCTACATAACCTACTATAAAGATACATGGGCTAACTAGCCCAAACTTGATACACAAGGCCGATTCACATATCTCCACGCATATATCTTCAAGTCCATCTTGATCGCGGCCCACCTCTGACTTGGTCAAATTCTGGTGATAACAGAAGTTTGGCACCGTCAATGAACTTTTTCCACCTGGAAGTAACAGCCAAGCGGCCATCTGTGGGACTGACAGAGTACCGTCCCTCCACGGTGAGACCTTCACTCTCCATGACGAGGGATATCTTGCCCCTTCGGCCAGCATTGAGATCCTTGGAGATACTTTTAGGCAATTTCTGATTCAAAGCAAGAGATACCACCAAAAATTAGTCAATGGCACCAATGCACTGAACCATGTGAGACTTTGAGCAGAGAAGACATCAAGATAAGAGCAGTTATGCTGTCATATACTCACGAACATAGCCTTCAGATGCGTCCTGGTCACCACACGGGTGGCCACAGCAATGAGCTGAGACCTCGGTGATCTGGCTGGGGCAGGTGCATGAGCCTGGGCTGGTACACGAGCTGGTGCTGATGCAGGAGACTGCTGGGCAGGTGCAGTAAACGGTGCCTCTAGAGGAACCGGTGCTGATGCAGGAGACTGTTGGGCAGGTGCAGTAAACGGTGCAGCTAGAGGAACCAGTGCTGATGCAGGAGCCTGCTGGGCATGTGTAGTATATGGGGCCTCTACAGGAACCAATGCTGATGTAGGGGACTGCTGGGTAGATGCAGTAAACGGAGCTGGTACAGGAACCGGTGCTGATGCAGGAGAGTGGGAAGCCGGTGCCGGTGCTGGTGTGGTTGCCCTTTGTGACATCCGCTCCTGTTCCATCAGGGGATCTGCAGCTTTGATCATGTTAAACCCAGCAAGCTAGAACAGAGGGAATGGTTTAGAACAACTGCTCAGAATGCAGTTATCAAAAGATATGAGTAGAAAAAAGTTACATATTATATATTTGGAAGTGTCTCCAACTCTGTAAGCAGTTACGTATATCTGCCCGTTTGAGTTTCTGATCCTCAGCTCGTCGCCCTTCTTCAGACCGTAGTCAAAAGCAAACTTTCTCCAATCATGTCCATACAAATATGTGATGGCCTGCGTCTTGTAGACATACACCTCATAGACCGTGTAGGTGTTCATCAATTTGCCATTGCCATGCATAGTGAAAGATCCTTCATGCGGACACATCTGGTTAATCATTGGACGAAGTTCACAAGGTACAGTCTGCATGTGAAAATTGATACAAATGTAAGAAGCAGGAAGACTAAAAACAAGACTTTACTATATGCCAATTCATGCTAAACCACTGAGAATACATACCTGTAACTCTGTGAAGGAGCTACTAGAAAGGTAGATAGAGCCATAGGAGGTGTTATATGCGGGGTATGTACATGGGCCCGCCATATTCCCGCAAGCTCGGCATCGGGATGGTGAAGGAAACATGGGAGGTACTACTGGTGCGTAGCGCTGAACGTAAGTGGAAGAATTAGGTTGTGTAAAGTGCATAGTTCAGAGCAATGCAAATGTTGACAAGCAAGTGCATAACACTATGTTACAAACTGAACAGTGAAAAATTAGTGTATGATGAATATAAGCATGCTAATTTGGTGTTTCCGAATTCCAAAAAGCATTAGACAGAGCCAGTGATAATATCAGACATAAATCATGGCATGTATATGTGGCTTAAGAAAATATACCCGAACCCTTGGATGGTTACGGCCCGGCTGGTCCTTGGACTTGAGCTTATATAAGCATCCAGAAGGTGGGGCTGACAGTAACTTGGTGGCAGCCTCTGCAGATGCCTCATCAGCAGCAGTTGCAATCCTTTTGACCAATGAAGGCTTAGCAGTTTCAGTCTGCATATAAAAATTGAAGAGCAACAGACATCAGCAGTGATATATAAAATGAATCTATGAGACACTGATGCATATAGTGCTGGATGTAAGTGGAAGAATAGGTGTGTGTGTTTCTGAACTATTGGTAAGCATTAGACAAAGCCGGCAATAAACAGACAAAAATCAAATCATGTATGAGGATTAAGAAAATATACCTGCTTACTGAAAAGGGTACCACCCAGCTGGCCCGTGGCCTTGTGCTTGAGGAGGTTTTCAGAAGATGGTGGCAGCACCATCGTCTTCACAGCAGCCTCATCAGGATCATTTTTTATCCATTTGAGTAGAGGCACAGAAGTTTCATCCTGCATATGAATAGCAACAGAACTCATCATTGATATTTAATAAATCTATGAGATAGACTGATGCAAATAGTGCGGGGTGTAAGTGGAAGAATAGGGTTGTGCATAGAGAACAGTTGACAACAATGCAAATGATTACAAAAGAAGCCAATGGAAATCAACAGTTTATATACTGGATGAGACAGACTGAAAAGTGAAAAATTAGTGTATGATGATTGTAAGCAAACGCAGTGTTTCTGAACTTTTGGTAAGCATTAGACAAAGCCAACAGTAATTAAACAGATAATAATGAAATCATGTATGTGGATTAAGAAAATATACCAGATTCATTAAAAGGTCACCACCCAGCTGGCCCATGGCCTCGTGCTTGTAGAGGTTTTCGGAAGATGGTGCCGGCACCATCGTCCTCACAGCAGCCTCATTAGCCTCATTTTGCATCCACTTGAGTAAAGGCGCAGCAGTTTCAGCCTGCATAAGAATGGGAACAGATCTCAGCAGTGATATTGAATGACTCTGAGACAGACTGATGCATATAGTGCTAGATGTAAGTGGAAGGGTATGGCCGTGTATGGACAACAGTTCACAACAATGCAAGGGTGTGTTCGGTTCTGAAACAGCGTGGAATGGAATGGAATGGTTCCATTTCAGAGGAATGGAATGGTTACATTTTTGTTCGGTTGGGAAAAATGGAGAGCAGAAGAGATCGAGGTTAAACTAACCAATTGTCTCAAAATTGTAATTAACAATTGCAAATGACATTTTAATCTCAAAGTCGTAATTAACAGCGCCTAATGGTGCTCTTTTAATCTAAAAATCGTAATTAACATCATTTTATGTTGGGTTAGGGGAACTGGAGTAGATGAACATTACTGTATGATGATTGTAAGCAAACGAATTTGGTGTTTCTAAACTTTTGGCTTCGAGATCTTATGGGTTTCAACTCTAGCCTACCCCAACTTGTTTGGGACTGAAAGGCTTGGTTGTTGTTGTTGTTGTTGTAAACTTTTGGCAAGCATAGAAAAAACCGACAATAAACAGAGAAAAATCAAGGCATGTTTTGTGGATTAAGAAAATATACCATATTCATTAAAAGATCACCACCCAGCTGGTGCGTGGCCTTGTGCTTGTAGAGGCATTTAGAAGATGGGGGCGGCATCAACATACTGGCAGCCTGATCAGCCGCAGTTTTGATCTTCCTTTTGAGTAAAGGCCCTAAAGTTTCAGTCTGCATATGAATAGCAAAACAAAAGGCAGACCTCAGCAGTGATATTGAATTACTGTATGAGATAGACTGATGCATATAGTGGATGCTCTTAGCCTTTTGCAGCGTGAACACTAGCTATGGACAGACAAAAAACTAGTTAACTCAGCTTTGTCTAGATATGAATGTACTACCACCATCCAAAAGCTTAAGCCTTATTTATTTTTGAGAAATCAAAACAAGCAAAGTTTGACCAAAATTTTAGAACATTCTATCAACAAATATAATACTGTGTAGATACCGTAGGAAAATATATTTTATTATCTATTTAATGATATTAATTTTGTATTTTGCATGTTACTGATTTTTGGTAAAAGCTTAGTCAAACATGGTATAGTTTGACTTTCTAAAAATAATATAAGCCCAAAGCTTTGGGATGGAGGCAGTAGTATCTAGAGCTAAAACACATCTAGATACATCCGTATCTACAGATAGTTGAGTCAATTAATTTGGATCTGAGGGAGTATCAGATTCAGACTACATCATGGTAAGTTGGTTAAAAAAATTACCCCTGGGCGGTCCCTGCCCAGCTCGGCAGTGGCATTTCGCTTCTTGTGCTGCAGATCGGGCCATGCTCCTGCAGCAGGTGGGGCGCTATTCTCGTTCCCCATAGCCTCAGCACGGAACCTGGAGGTACCAACCTGATACAGAGAATATAGAGCATGGTGTCACAGAGGCTTTACGCACAAACAGCTGAAGACATGTGCTACTTTAAGCATATTCCAGAACAGGAACAGATTGAGGATGCAGAGAGACACTTAAAAGGTAAAGAGTGGATAAGCAAACGGAGTACCTGCTTCGCGGGGCTGGGGACGCAGCTCAGGCTCAGCCAACTGCCCACATGCGTGGTGGCCTTACGCTCCATTGCCCCCACCGCCGAGGTCTTACCTTTCCTGTACAAGCTGACAAAAGATACAGTGAGGATCAGCAGAAACTACAAAGGTTGCAAATGTCGACAAATAAAGGAAGAACACCCCAATCCAAGCAAAGGTAGCCCCCGCCCCCCACCCCCATCAATCACTCCCAGCTCGAGGGTGACCAGAAAGACACCCCTTCGCCCAGAATAGGAAAGAGATGCGCAAGATATCGAGGAGAGGAAAAAAGAACCGATCTCGAGAAAGGAGAGAACATTACTAGTCCTACCTAATCCGCTTGGGCTAGATGCAGCTTGCCCCTCCAAGCTGGATGCCTGGACGGTGGAGGCGAAAGGAGGGGATCGAGCTAGCGGCTTGCATCCGTCGGCAATCGGCACTCGATCGGGAGAGAAGGGGTGCTACATAAAGGGGAGGGGTAACATATTTTATTACACAGTGAACTTACTGATGTGACTAGTCATTACATGTCTCACTGAAACTAGGGCCCATAGTGTGGCACCCCAAATTTACTTGAAGCTGCCCGGCGGGACGCATTGGCGCGTCAAGAAACCCCCGAATTGTAGCGGGGAAATGAAACATTTCACAAAAATTCGAAATTCAAGCACACCGCCACGCGCCAAGCACGCGGCTGTTCCTTCCTCTTCCTCGGTTCCTCCTCCCCTATCCGAAAAAACCCCAAATCCCAAGCTCAAACCAAAAAAAAAACAAATCCCCTGGCCGCCATGCATGTCCTCGTTAACCCGCTGGAGATCGTTCCCGGACGATGCGGACCACCCGCCCTGAGATCCAGAATTCCGTCCACCTCGAGGCACTGCGTGCTGTCTCGCAGCAGCGGCTTGAGGGCGCTGAAGAGGAAGTTCCGCCGGAAAGTGCTCATGGCAACCGTGCAAGCTCACCGGCGTGCTGTATCCCGAGAGGAACTGGTCAAAGCTTTGCTATTCGCCACACACAAAAAATTGCGGGCCAAGATCTGGTCAAAGCTTCGTCGATGGCTTGCCGCGAGAGGCTTGGAGTCCAGAGTCAATAAACTAGCTGCTCGAGGACTTGGGCGGTTTACACGGATTCATATTAACTGACTCAAGTTTGTTAGTCTAGTTAACAAATGCATCTAGATACATCCATATCTAGACAGAATTGAGTCAATTAATATGAATCAGAGGGGAGTACCTGAAAGTGTTTCATGCTACCAACTAATGCGCTGGCAGGAATCGCTGTAGAAGTAATTGTGCTACTACTCATACGATGAACTGATTGTGTGGGTGTCGAATTTTGCAACGCGATCATCCACTGAATGCTTAATCTAGCGCCAAAGGCGTACAAATCATAACATACTACAGCACCAGAACATAAGAGTACGAATCATAAAGTAGCTCAACATTTTGCATCAGGGCTGGGTGGTCCTGAGACTACCGGGACGCCCCTGATGATCTCCGGGTGTGCATCCTCTTCAACGCAAAGCTGTGTACTCGGTCCACGGCCTCCTTCTGTAGGCTGGATAATCTCAGGTGCAGGACCTTCGTCTATGAGAGGCTCGTCATCAGTACCATCCACAGGTGCATCAGGGCTGGGTGGTCTTGAGACTACCCGGACGCCCGTGATGATCTCCGGGCGTGCATCCACTTCAACGCAAAGCTGTGTACTCGGTCCACGGCCTCCTTCTGTAGACTGGATAATCTCAGGTGCAGGACCTTCGTCTATGAAAGGCTCGTCATCAGTACCATCCACAGGTGCATCAAACTGAGATTCATCTTCAAATCTCCCATCAAACTGAGAGACCTCTTCAACTCTATGCTTCTGCAATTAGTACATCAACCGATTAGACAAACATCTAAGGGATGCAACCTGAACAAATGCCGTTTTACATATTTACCTTCTCATCTGGCACAGCACATGTCCCAGAGCTGAAACCCGTTTCCTGAAGCAAGCGCTTTTTCTCTCCTTCCCGTCCATCCATCTGCAACAAGTTAAATTTGAGTACAGAACCTTGCACAGCAATGCAAACTATTGATTGAAACAGCGGCAGCATCAATATAAATAATTAACTACATATGCCAGCACACATACAGTGTGAGCAAGATCTGCTTCTCCTGCTAAAGGATCATTATATGGTTCACCATGCTAAACCCGCCTAACATATGTGCGGTCCATCCCAAAAATGTGTAAATGATCTGCCACTACAGGGTGAGGCCTCTTCTCACCATTCATACATGTGCAGCGCGGGCAATACACGTCCAGGTTGTGACCATCATGAGCTCTAATAAACCCCATAAAGGGTTGAACACCATTTATATATGAAGGGGAACATAAGTGTCCATGCAGTATCCAAGTTCTGTCCATCTGTTTAATTATGAGATACAGTGGTTGGTGATTAATTTAAGGCGAAGTAGGAAATGTATATCCATCGAGTACAAAACTATACTACATGATTATGCATTTCAGCAATCATGTCGAGTACAAAACAAAAAATGCCCATCGACATTTTAGCAAACAGATCGTGTACAAAACTCTGCCATGGCATTTCAGCAAATTAACGGATCGAGTGCAGAACTGACTCTATATGCCCACGCAAATGAACAAATTGATCGATGACAAATCGAGCGGAAAACTATAAAGTGCCAATTAGTTCGAGCATACTGACGAATTTTTTTAGCAGCATCAAGAAAATATAAATCGTTAGGCTGTCTTGCCCGATACATGATTGAGCTAGAGATAGCAGCCCTACCGTGGATCAACTTGACCGCCGGTGCGTCTCGAGAAGAACGACGGGGAGGGGAAGCTTCTTCTTCGCACGGACGGGACGGGGAGGGGAAGCTCTTCGCACGGACGGGGATAAGTTGTGTACGGGTGGGTGGGGGGTCATGCGGCCGGGCCGCCGGGGTGATAATTAAGGTCGGTAGGTGGCGTTTAATGGAGTTGCGTGTGTAATTTGCCGTGCACAAGGTTGAGGAATAGGCGGTTCCCTTTGCCGCGCGCACAATTCAAACTATCCCGCCCATGTAGTTTAAATTCGCCATATTTTCGTTAAATCGACATAAAGTCATGTGAGTGGGGGAAAATTAGCAAAGTTGCTTGAAAAATAGTAAAACTCTGGAATTATCCTTTAAATATGCTCTACTTCGTGTGAAAATCGGGGTGTGGAAGCATGTTGAGCTGTTTTATTTGTACTTTCTTCATTAAAACTCCCATTTTATGCACTTTGGATGGAAAGAAATCATTTGTACATAAATTTTGACAACGCCATTTGCAAACACTAATTGTTTACATGCCAAGATGCACCCATCCACCAAATATATATGTGGCAAAAGTTTATCACAATCTAGCAGATATGCATAATTAGTGAGGGACCCCTTTTGATTTTGTGCAATTTCCACTAATTAGGTAGAGATCGAGAAGGGTTAATTAATTAGGCCATGTTAGGGGTTATGTGTTTTAGATTAGGTTGTGTGGATTCAAATACAACTTCTTTATTTGTGTGCTATGATTAATCAAAACTAGATCGATCGACTGCGCACACATTATTAGAGGCGCATGCCTTTGCGCACAAAGTGCATGTGTGTGTTGTTGGAGAGAGAGAGAGAGAGAGAGAGAGAGAGAGAGAGAGAGAGGTAGAGAGAGCTACATACGAGAGAGCGATTGAAATCCCCAAATTAAACACATATATATGCATGGCACATTTAATTTAATTAGAGGACCGCGAGGCACCCCTGGCCTGCTTGATGCACAATTAAGTGTCATTGGCCTATATATAGGGTTTAATTAGGGTTTAGGGTTTAGGGTTAGGAGGTTAGGGTTTAGGGTCTAGGGTTTAGGGTTTAATGTTTATGGTGTTTAGGGTTTAGGGATTAGGGATTAGGGTTTATTTAGGGTTTAAGGTTTAGGGATCATCGATCGAGTGCGCACACACACATTATTAGAGGCACACGCGCCTTTGCGCATAAAGTGCATGCGTATATGTGTGTGTTTTTTGGCCACCAACGACATATAGATGATCGAGAGAGAGAGATTGAAATCCCCCAAGAATATGTTCAAATATATATTAAAATATATGCACGAATGCATGCATGGTAGGCCATGCATGCACACTAATTATATATATATTATGAGGAAACTTAATCAAATGTGTTTTCATTCGAGAGAACTTGTCAAAATTCAAGTTAATTAATTTATCATCGATAATTATATAATTAATTAATGAATCTCAGGGAGATGTTATACAACATATGATCGATATAGGCCATGTATATATTAATTGGTGTTAATCTACCGTTTAATTTGCTAGCTAGCTGCTATATATAGAGCATGTTTTTATTAGATCGGGTTATAGCTAGTATAGTTTAGGGTTATGTGTTTTAATTAACTAGGGTTTGATTAGCTAGGGGTTAGTTATATATATATGGTTTAGGGTTAATGCATGGCACATTTAATTTAACTAGAGGACCGCGAGGCACCCCTGGCCTGCTTGATGCACAATTAAGTGTCGTTGGCCTATATATAGGGTTTAATTAGGGTTTAGGGTTAGCTAGGGTTTAGGGTTTAGTGTTTAGGGTGTTTAGCTAGGGTCTAGGGTTTAGGGTTTAGTGTTTACGGTGTTTAGGGTCTAGGGTTTAGTGTTTAGGGTGTTTAGGGTCTAGGGTTTAGGGTCTAGTGTTTAGGGTCTAGGGTTTAGGGTTTAATTAGTGTTTAGGGTGTTTAGGGTTTAGGGTTTAGTGTTTACGGTGTTTAGGGTCTAGGGTTTAGGGTTTAGTGTTTAGGGTGTTTAGGGTCTAGGGTTTAGGGTCTAGTGTTTAGGGTCTAGGGTTTAGGGTTTAATTAGTGTTTAGGGTGTTTAGGGTTTAGGGTTTAATGTTTACGGTGTTTAGGGTCTAGGGTTTAGGGTTTAGTGTTTAGGGTGTTTAGGGTCTAGGGTTTAGTGTGTTTAGGGTGTTTAGGGTTTAGGGGATTAGGGATTAGGGTTTTAGGGTTGTTTAAGGTTTAGGGATCATCGATCGAGTGCGCACACACATTATTAGAGGCACGCCTTTGCGCATAAAGTGCATGCGTATATATATGTGTGTTTTTTTGCCACCAACAACGATATATAGATGATCGAGAGAGAGATTGAAATCCCCAAGAATATGTTCAAATATATATCAAAATATATGCACGAATGCATGGTAGGCCATGCATGCACACTAATCTATACCTAATAATAAAAGCAAAAGAGCTTCTTGTTCGTCCGTCAAAATTTACCCCTAATTTTCGTCCAAATTACAGGTACTGCCACCGCTTAAGTCAACAAAACGGTTCGTTGTTGTCCGCGTGTTTGGGCAAAGTACCTTAGGTGGGCCTTTCTGTCCGTTCCTCCATCTATTCATACTGGAGAACCTTTGGCCCGGCCAGTAAATAAAGACGTTGTACAAGAACTCCTAATCCCGATCGATTTGCAGATGTTGTATCCGTGTCCTATAGAAACTCCGGTGGAGTTCTCCCCTGCTCTATTTTATATCTCACCGCTGCGCCAGACAGGAGCCTTTGGCGGCTACGCGCCTGAAATTATAGCGCAGACATCTGTCCAGCACCGTTCTGAGCGCACCATCCTCGTCGGATTTTGCTACGAACGTGAGGTTGGCCGCTGCCCGAAACTGCCGTATTCGATCAGTAGCCTCCACCGATTCGCTCATCTCCGGTACATAGGAGGAGGTCGCATCGTCAAGGAGGCCGGCGCCGGGGCTGCCAACGCCGCTGATTCATCCTCTGAACTGAAGATCTGCTAAGCCAATTGTCCAAGGACCGAATCCTTGATGTGTAATGTGTCCCGACGAGCTCCGAGCAGCCACGATCTGCTCCCATGCGCTGGCAAAGTTGATCTGCTCGACCTCTTCGATAGCCTCAGCTACGCTGGTCCAGGACAAGGTCCACGCCAACGGACTGTCGTCCAGGTCGCCCAGGCTGATCCAGTGGTATGTGTCGATTCATATTGATATTAATATGCTGAACTCCTCTACGCCCACAAGTTCACTACATGATGCACGTCCCCATTGTTTGCAAAATTTGTCAAGACTCTACCTTAATGCTCTCATTATTCTTATCCACACGAGCAATCAGTTTTCCTTCTTTGATTGATCTCACTGATTTTGCTGTTATCAAAGCGGAAGTTGTCATCAGTGTTTTTTCTGATTATTAGCACTTTCTTTTGATGTTGCAAGACAAAGCATGAAAAGTTTAGGGTTGTACAAGGTGAAGTACATCGGGAAGAGCTTCGTCCAACACTAAACACCCTTTTTTTGGATTGCGCTTCTTTGGACTATCTTTGTTTCAAAGAGAGAACTTTATTTACTAACATTACTTCAGAATATATAGTTTAAGTACTCTTTGTAGAGCAAAATTATGTAATTTGAGCAAGGAAGAGGGAGGAGAGCTCAAGGGGCGCGGCCAACTGTAGTAGAGGAGGAGGTAGGCGCCAATGGCGGTCGTCATCAACCGGACATCGCTTCGGCGCTGCTTACAGGCGTGGCGGCGCATCGAGTGTCAGTATCAGGCGTTTTAATATTTGTTTTTCCCGATGCAACGCATGGGCACTTTTACTAGTTATATATATATATATATTATGAGCTAGGCAACTTGATCAAATGTGTTTTCATACGAGAGAACTTGTCAAAATTCAAGTTAATTAATTTATCATCGATAATTATATATATAATTAATTAATGAATCACAGGGAGATCGATAATTAATTTAGGGTTTTAGGGTTGTTTAAGGTTTAGGGATCATCGATCGAGTGCGCACACACATTATTAGAGGCACCCGCCTTTACGCATAAAGTGCATGCGTATATATGTGTGTTTTTTTGCCACCAACGATATATAGATGATCGAGAGAGAGAGATTGAAATCCCCAAGAATATGTTCAAATATACATTAAAATATATGCACGAATGCATGGTAGGCCATGCACACATATATATATATATATATATATATATATATTATGAGGCAACTTAATCAAATGTGTTTTCATTCGAGAGAACTTGTCAAAATTAAAGTTAATTAATTTATCAAGATAATTATATAATTAATTAATGAATCTGAGGGATATGTTATACAACATGATCGATATAGGCCATGTATATTTTAATTGGTGTTAATCTACGGTTTGCTAGCTAGCTGTTATATATATAGAGCATGCTTTTATTAGATCGGGTTATATCTAGTATAGTTTAGGGTTATGTGTTTTAATTAAGTAGGGTTGATTAGCTAGGGTTAGTTACATATATATGGTTTAGGGTTAATGCATGTCACATTTAATTTAATTAGAGGACCGCGAGGCACCCCTGGCCTGCTCGATGCACACAATTAAGTGTCGTTGGCCTATACATAGGGTTTAATTAGGGTTTAGGGTTAGCTAGGGTTTAGGGTTAGGGTTAGGGTTAGGGTTAGGGTCTAGGGTTTAGGGTTTAGTGTTTAGGGTGTTTAGGGTTTAGGGATTAGGGATTAGGGATTTAAGGTTTTAGGGGTTGTTTAAGGTTTAGGGATCATCGATCGAGTGCGCACACACATTATTAGAGGCACCCGCGCCTTTACGCATAAATTGCATGCGTATATATATATGTGTGTGTTTTTTGGCCACCAACGATATATTGATGATCGAGAGAGAGAGATTGAAATCCCTAAGAATATGTTCAAATATACATTAAAATATATGCACGAATGCATGGTAGGCCATGCATGCACACTAATTAATTATATATATATATTATGAGGCAACTTAATCAAATGTGTTTTCATTCGAGAGAACTTGTCAAAATTCAAGTTAATTAATTTATCACGATAATTATATAATTAATTAATGAATCTGAGGGATATGTTATACAACATGATCGATATATAGGCCATGTATATTTTAATTGGTGTTAATCTACGGTTTGCTAGCTAGCTGCTATATATAGAGCATGTTTTTATTAGATCGGGTTATATCTAGTATAGTTTAGGGTTATGTGTTTTAATTAAGTAGGGTTAATTAGCTAGGGTTAGTTACATATATATGGTTTAGGGTTAATGCATGGCACAATTAATTTAATTAGAGGACCGCGAGGCACCCCTGGGCTGCTCGATGCACAATTAAGTGACGTTGGCCTATATACATATATAGGGTTTAATTAGGGTTTAGGGTTAGCTAGGGTTTAGGGTTAGGGTTAGGGTTAGGGTTAGGGTTAGGGTTTAGGGTCTAGGGTTTAGGGTTTAGTGTTTAGGGTGTTTAGGGTTTAGGGATTAGGGATTAGGGATTTAAGGTTTTAGGGGTTGTTTAAGGTTTAGGGATCATCGATCGAGTGCGCACACACATTATTAGAGGCACCCGCGCCTTTACGCATAAAGTGCATGCGTATATATGTGTGTTTTTTGGGCCACCAACGATATATAGATGATCGAGAGAGAGAGATTGAAATCCCCAAGAATATGTTCAAATATACATTAAAATATATGCACGAATGCATTGTAGGCCATGCATGCACACTAATTATATATATATTATGAGGCAACTTAATCAAATGTGTTTTCATTCGAGAGAACTTGTCAAAGTTCAAGTTAATTAATTTATCACGATAATTATATAATTAATTAATGAATCTCAGGGATATGTTATACAACATGATCGATATAGGCCATGTATATTTTAATTGGTGTTAATCTACGGTTTGCTAGCTAGCTGCTATATATAGAGCATGTTTTTATTAGATCGGGTTATAGCTAGCTAGTATAGTTTAGGGTTATGTGTTTTAATTAAGTAGGGTTGATTAGCTAGGGTTAGTTACATATATATGGTTTAGGGTTAATGCATGGCACATTTAATTTTATTAGAGGATCGCGAGGCACCCATGACCCGCTCGATCGATGCACAATTAAGTGTCGTTGGCCTATACATAGGGTTTAATTGGGGTTTAGGGTTAGGGTTAGGGTTAGGGTACGTTTAGGGTCTAGGGTTTAGGGTTTAGTGTTTAGGGTGTTTAGGGTTTAGGGATTAGGGATTTAAGGTTTTAGGGTTGTTTAAGGTTTAGGGATCATCGATCGAGTGCGCACACACATTATTAGAGGCACCCGCGCCTTTACGCATAAATTGCATGCATATATATGTGTGTTTTTTGGCCACCAACGATATATAGATGATCGAGAGAGAGATTGAAATCCCCAAGAATATGTTCAAATATACATTAAAATATATGCACGAATGCATGGTAGGCCATGCATGCACACTAATTATATATATATATTATGAGGCAACTTAATCAAATGTGTTTTCATTCGAGAGAACTTGTCAAAATTAAAGTTAATTAATTTATCACGATAATTATATAATTAATTAATGAATCTCAGGGATATGTTATACAACATGATCGATATAGGCCATGTATATATTAATTGGTGTTAATCTACGGTTTGCTAGCTAGCTGCTATATATAGAGCATGTTTTTATTAGATCGGGTTATAGCTAGTATAGTTTAGGGTTATGTGTTTTCATTAAGTAGGGTTGATTAGCTATGGTTAGTTACATATATATGGTTTAGGGTTAATGCATGGCACATTTAATTTAATTAGAGGACCGCGAGGCACCCCTGGCCTGCTTGATGCACAATTAAGTGTCGTTGGCCTATATATAGGGTTTAATTAGGGTTTAGGGTTAGGGTTAGGGTTTAGGGTCTAGGGTTTAGTGTTTAGGGTGTTTAGGGTTTAGGGATTAGGGATTAGGGTTTCAGGGTTGTATAAGGTTTAGGGATCATCGATCGAGTGCGCACACACATTATTAGAGGCACCCGCGCCTTTGCGCATAAAGTGCATGCGTATAGTTTAGGGTTATTTGTTTTAATTAAGTAGGGTTTGATCAGCTAGGGTTAGTTACATATATATGGTTTAGGGTTAATGCATGGCACATTACATATAGTTTAAATCTCAAGAATGTTTATACATGATAGGCCATATGTGCAAAGGAATTTTTTTCCCGTGAACTTGTCAAAATTCAAGTTTATCAGTGCCAATGGAAACTAGTCCAAAAAATTACATAGAGGACCAAAAGTACTAGACAATAACTAATAGAACCTGCAACTTTACAAAAAGGACCCCAAAACATATAGAAGAAAATCAATCGAGTCCTTCTCGACCGCACATCAGATCTCTGCTCCGCATCCTTTCCAGCAACTCCGTCGCCGGGGACGCACCACTTGGGACGGTGTCGCCGGTAGTCGCCAGGACGAAGGAGAAGAAGGGCCTCAGCAACGGCATATTGGCTCTGAGAAGGGCCGCTGAAAGGCCAAGATGTGCACGGGCAAGACGGATGACGCCGTCGTATGCCCCGAGCTTGTGAACTTTAGCAGCTTGACTTCCCCATTGGCCAGATCTGAAGCACTGACCAAAGCAAGCCTCACCGTTAGCGCCATCACATTGATGGCACCAGATCGGGGTTTGGCCGGCAAGATCCGCCAGATTCACCATAGGCCAGATCTGAAGCCGATGACGAGATCCCCGACTCCATTGCGCCATTCTGCTCATGGGAAACACTGGATCTAAGCTTACAACAACACTAACTCCCTCGGATCCAAATTAGCTGACTCAACTTTGCTTATCTAAATATGGATGTATCCACACATGTTTTTACTCTAGATACATACACGTCTAAGGAAAGTTGAATCAATTAATTTAGTTCGGAGGGTGTACAATATACAGAGAGAAGTCGGCCTCGTCTCCGGCCGGCGAGGCCGCCGGAGAGAAGGGGGAGAGGAGCCGGGGGAGTGGGAGAGACTCGAGAGAGAAAGAGAAGAGGAAGAAATGAGAGCTCCCTGGGGAAGAACATTATTTTTGTCGTTCTGCTCGTAGCTTGAAACTGAAAATTTCGGCCGCGCGCCAAATCATCCCGCCGCATCCATTCGAAAATCCCGTGACCAGTTTTACCCTTTTAACCCTGGTCCGGAAGCTACAACCCACCGACCATGGAGGGCTCATTCGGTAACAATGAAATATCTTGCCTAGATCCCGAACCCTCCCCACAGGCCCACACCCACCCACCAACCATTCGCCCCATTAGCTCAAAAATACTCTCACACGCCAAAGCTCTGACTCTCTACAGTACTAGATCTGCTTCGCCGCCGGCATACTCCTCCACAGCGTAGCCTTGATCGTGTTGGCTGTCCACCCACCTGATCCGCTCCCCCGCCGCCCTCGTCACCGACGGATCTGCTTCACCGCCGACCTCGCCACCGATGGATCTGCTTCACCGCCGACCTCGCCACCGACTACCTCGCCGCAGCGGCTGTATCAACTTCACCGAATACCTTGCCAGCCAACCAGATCTGCTTCACTAACGCCCGCTTCTACTGAAACAGGGTCGATTCATCGTCTCCCGCGTTCGCCGCCGCTGGAATGCAAGTTGCCGCCCCCGTCCACCCCGCCGCAGCTTGGTTAGTACGCTGGCCCGTTAGATCGCGGTGTTTCTTTAGCCATGTTTTGTGTAGTTATTTGCAGATCTCATATGCCGTTAACTTTCTTGATGTGTTGCTTCGCATGAAGTTTGTTTAAATATTGTACAGTACAAAAGCATTATCCGGTCGCTACCATCCTGTTCATTCTACTGACACCTGTGTGCATCCACATATTTATAGCCTTGTACCCATTCATTTGCTGCCAACTGTTTTTGTACTGCATGCTATTGTCGCACTGCTTTTATAGTCGTGCTATGGGCATTTCCAATCTGCTTGTTCTTATACCACGTCATTAGCTCACCGCTAGCTGTTTTCTCGTGTCTGCTATTCTCACACTGCTTTTATAATCATGCTATGTGCATTTCCAATCTGCTTGCTCTTATACCTCGTCTTTAGCTTATATAGTTATTGCTGCGTGCATGTCTGGTCTTTGTATTATCGTAGACTGACTTGTCAATGTTATTTTTCCTAGGGATTGATCATGCGAACCACTTATTAGAACATCCAACATTAACAGCGGGGACGCTAGGTAAGGTTGGAATCTGAGTTCGTGGTTGGTAATTTTGGCAGTTTACTTCCGTTATTATCTATAACCTATATGCATTGTTCCTTATGCAAGAGATTAACACTTGGAACCCTGCCATAGCAATGCCATTCATGCTTTACTATGTTTCTGCCTATTTGATATGCTTGTCTTGGAGAAACTGCGAGGGTGATTTGAACCTGACATTTGGTCATTCTTAATGCCAGTTTACTTTATGTGTAAAACCTTGGCATTACCCTACTCTAAATCTGAATGTCTGAAATTCGTATCTCATGCAAAGCAACATCTAGTTGGTTTTAATCTGATATCTGGTAAATATTGGCTTATTCATTTGGCAGCTCAAGTTTTTTGTTATTTGAAACCAGCTGACTTGGTCTTAAATGTGATATCTAAACACAGATTAAGGACAATGGAGCAGGAGGATTAGCATTTCACTTGATGGCTGAACCTAAAATGATAGGCATGTTGACCACGACTAGTGCACGCAAGAGAAGGACCTGCAGTGAGCCAGTATGTGCTTAGTACATGCATCTTATCTTATCTTGTGCTTATTTCTGCTACATGCTGTTATCTGATCTCTACATTGCGTAATACATGTTTGAATAGTTAATTGTTGTAACTATGTTTACAATGTTACCAGAATGCAGTTTTAATGAAGCAGTCATCATTAGAAGATAGTCGCCAAAAAAGGATCTGTAGCGACCCTGTGCAACATTATGATGTAAGTTTGTGCTTAGTACAAGTTCCATACATGTCTTATTTATGCAACTTGTTATTATCTTATATCTACATTGCATAATAAATGTTTGCATAGTTCATCGTTTAACTCTTTTTGCATTATTATCAGAATGCAGTTGTGATGAAGCAATCTTCATTAGAAGTGAGGCCCACAAAAAGTTCTGATCTTTCTTCTGATGCATCTTCTCATAGCCGTCAACCTAGACCATTTCTTTCATCAAACAGTAAATATCTCAAGGCTGTACTTTATAAAAGACATGGTATTGCTGCTTTAAGATCTGTAGCTGATATGTTGACAAAGAGTACACAAGATTCAATCAAGGCGATTGCCAAATGTCAACGTGTTATTGATGATGCTAATAGAAGTCCTCAATGATTCTATGTAATTTTTTTATTTGGGCACATTAATTGCCTTGTAATTTTCCTATTTGTTTTATTTGTGTATGTACTTGTGTGTATCATTGAAATCAGATTTTAGGCTCATGAAATTTAATGCAAGTTGACTAGTCAAACAAGTAGGGCCCTACAACAGATTGGGCCGGCCCACTTACAGTAGTGTGGGACCCACTTTCATTTTGGGCCGGCCCACTTCTTTAGTAGGCCGGCCCGGTTACACGATAATGGGCTCCACATGCTTATTGGGCCGGCCCACTATCTTGTTGGGCCAGCCCACTTGCTCTATGGTGGTCCCACATGGTAAATGGGCCGGCCCTTTAATAGGAAGGTGGGACCCACCTGTGTTTTGGCCCGGCCCACTATCTTGTTGGGCCGGCCCACTTTCTATATGGTGGACCCCACTACCAAATGGGCCGGCCCATTAACAGGAATGTGGGACCCACCTGTGTTTTTGGCCGCCCACTATCTTGGTGGGCGACCCATTGCTATATGGTGGACCCCACATACTAAATGGGCCGGCCCTTTAACATGAAAGTGGGACCCACTGTGTTTTTGGCCCGGCCCACTATTTGTTGGGCGGCCCACTTGCTATATGGTGGACCCACATACTAAATGGGCCGACCCTTTAACGGAAAGTGGGACCCACCTGTTTTTGGCCGGCCCACTAGCTTGTTGGGCCGGCCCACTTGCTATCGGTGGACCACACACTAAATGGGCCGGCCTTTTAACAGAAAGTGGGACCCACTGTGTTTGGCCGGCCCACTTGCTTCTTGGGCCGGCCCATTGCTGTAAGGTGGACCCCACATGTTAAATGGGCCGGCCCATTTAAGTTTTGACCAGTCAACATTAGAGGTTAGGCCCGGCCCACGTAACTAATGGACCAGCCCAGCTATATAGTTGACCGGTCAAACTATGTCATCTGGCCCGGCCCGCTTAAGACGTGGCAGGCCTCGTGTGGGCGTACCATCTACCACGGGGTTTCAGCCGGTTAACGCCGTTAACTGTTAACGGCGTCTGCCACGTGTCAGTTTGCATGACGTCAGCAGTCAACGGGCTCCGGAAACACTTGGGCAACGGTCCGATTTTCCGTGGCGGAAGGGCGCCCAAGCGCGACGGACCGAAAAAATCGTCGTTGGACTTTGCCTGACGCAGTTTCGACAACAGAACCCATATCGTCGGGTTAGGCCCATAGGCGACGAAAAATGCCCCTTAGTTGACGATTTTGGGACGTTGTCTATCAGAACTTTTCTTGTAGTGGTGTTTGTTGTTGTCAACGAATGGTAGTGGGCACTCTAACCCCCTTGCCAGACAGACTTTCAAAGAGCGGCTCCCATGAAATTTTATTTTTGGGTGGCACTCCTTCCAACCTTGCTTTCACAAACCATGGCTAACCGAATCCTCGGGTGCCTGCCAACAATCTCATACCATGAAGGAGTGCCTTTTATTTTAGTTTTATTTAGATGACACTCCTCCCCACCTTTGCTTTCTCAAGCCATGGCTAACCGAATCCTCGGGTGCCGACCAACAATCACATACCATGGAGGAGTGTCTATTTATAAATTTATGAAAGTTAATTAATTCGGGGCTGGGAACCCCATTGCCAGCTCTTTTTGCAAAATTATTGGATAAGCGGATGAAGCCACTAGTCCATTGGTGAAAGTTGCCCAACAAGATTGAAAGATAAACTCCACATACTTCCTCATGAGCTATAAAACATTGACACAAATAAGAGGTAATAACTTTTGAATTGTTTAAAGATAGCACTCAAGCAATTTACTTTGGAATGGCGGAGAAATACCATGTGGTAGGTAGGTATGGTGGACACAATTGGCATAGTTTTTGGCTCAAGGATTTGGATGCACGAGAAGAATCCCTCTCAATACAAGGCTAGGCTAGCAAGGTTGTTTGAAGCAAACTCAAGTATAAAACGGTGCAGCAAGACTCACATATGAACATATTGTAAGCATTATAAGACTTTACATCGTCTCCTTGTTGTTCAAACACCTTAACCAGAAAATATCTAGACTTAGAGAGACCAATCATGCAAACCAATTTTAACAAGCTCTACAGTAGTTCTCCACTAATAGGTTTAAACTACATGAAAAAAACTTAATCATGATCTACTTGAGAGCTCAAAATAATTGCCAAGTGTCAAATTATCCAAGACATTATGAGGCATTTTCTGTTTCCAACCAAATAACAATAAGTGCAGCGGTTTTCAACTCCGCCATGAACATTAAGATAAAGTGAAGAACACCAGTGTTCATATGAAAAGCGGAGCGTGCAAGAAAGTTTATTTTATCTTGTGATGAATGTCAAAGAGTTGGTAATATCTCTAGACGCAATGAAATGCCTATGAATTATACTCTTGTTATTGAACCATTTGATTGTTGGGGATTCGACTTCATGGGTCCTTTCCCTTCTTCAGAAGGTAACACTCATATACTTGTCGCTGTTGATTATGTTACTAAATGGGTAGAAGCTATACCTACAAAAAGTGTTGATGGTGAGACCTCTATAAAAATGCTTGTAGATGTTATATTTCCTAGATTTGGAGTACCTAGATATATTATGACTGATGGAGGTTCTCATTTTATTCATGGTGGTTTTAGAAAAACTCTTGCCAAATATGGTATTAATCATAGAATTGCTTCAGCTTATCATCCTCAAACTAGTGGGCAAGTAGAATTATCGAATAGAGAAATTAAAGCTATTTTGGGAAAGACTGTTAATAAATCTAGAAAGAATTGGGCTAGTAAGTTAAAGGAAGCATTGTGGGCTTATAGAACTGCTTATAAAAATCCTATGGGAATGTCTCCTTATAAAATGGTTTATGGAAAAGCTTGTCATTTACCTTTAGAACTAGAGCACAAAGCTTATTGGGCTGTAAGAGAACTTAATAAAGATTTTAAACTTGCCGGTAAGAAGAGGTTGCTACAATTGAGTTCTTTAGATGAATGGAGAAGTGAAGCTTATGAAAATGCTAAACTTTTTAAGGAGAAAGTTAAGAAGTGGCATGATAGAAGAATTATTAAAAGAGAATTTAATGTTGGAGATAAAGTCCTATTGTATCGGTCTCGTCTCAGATTTTTTGCAGGGAAATTACTCTCAAAATGGGAAGGACCATATGTTATTGAGGAGGTATATCGTTCAGGGGCAATAAAAATTAGCTCTTTGGAAGGTAACGCCACACAAGTAGTGAATGGACAAAGACTCAAGCATTATATTTCTGGAGATTCTTATAATGAAGATATTGATATTATTCAAGTGATAACTCCGGAAGCTTTCATCAAAGATCAAATTGACAGTTCTGCAGAGTCCGACTTTGAATAGGTAACAGTTTTAGTAATAAAAAGTCCGCGTTTAACTTTCCGAACAATATTTCTGCTATTTTTGGAAAATATGAAAAATTACGAGATCGAAACGGAGTGGAGGAGACGCGCGAGGGCCCGTCACCATAGGCCGGCGCGGGCCCCACCCTGGCCGCGCCGCCCTATGGTGACAGCCCCTCGGCGTCCCGTTTCCACTCGTTTTCGGCCTGGAACCTTCCTTTTGTCGTAAAAATATTTGCTATATAATCCCCCGGATCTCCAGAGGTCCGTATATCGTTTTCTCGTCGTGTTTTGTTTCGAGCTGTTTTCTGCCAGGATCTGTTTTGATTTAGAAGCACCATGGTCTCCAACAACAAAGACAAGGGACCTTTGGAGGAAGATATTCAAGACCCTGAATTGAAGGAAGAAGTCGAGAGCGAAGATGAGGAAGAAGTGGAGGAAATTCCGCGAGTACACCCGCGTGCCACCATTGCAAGCATTGGCGTGATATCAAATCCGTCCAACACCAAGAGAAGTGCACGGATCGCTACCGGAGGAGCAGTTCCACGTCGCTTCTTAGCTCCAAGGACATCTTCTCCAGGCAATTACCACCCTTTCCGCAATCTAATCTACAATCGTCAAACTGAAAGGACCCCCAAGGTAGTGTTGCCAAGTGGTTGGGATATAGATCGTTCTAACATTGCAGGAGAGATGAAACCTGAAGCTGAAGGGTGGGGAAACAACTCTAAGAGCTGGGACTCGCCATCTGACATGCTTATGAGCCGCGTTGAGCACAACTCGGAGCTGATTCGCAACCTCACCTATGAGATTGAGGATTTAAAGGAACTTGTTAAGAAGCTTGTCGAGAAGAATCCACCATCATCGCCACCGGAGGAGTAATTCATCATCGGTATTGGCATCCCCTTGGTTTGTTCCAAGCTTGGGGGAGTGCCGCGGTATCACATCATCACTATCTTTATCTTTTACTATCAAGTAGTGTCATATCATGAGTAGGGAAGTTATCATATGGAATAGTTTGCAGTGTGGAAGTATCTCTCTCTTAGTTGGTTATCTATGTATCCGTTGGTGTGAGTTATCGTTATGGAATATTAATGAGAAGTCTTATCATTTAATTTTTGCACACCTTATTTTAGTTTGCAATTTCTGTTATATGATCACTCTTGACATTAGTATTGATATCACTTTGGGAGCATTAAGTAAATCTATTTGGTTTTGGCAAACTTAGCATTGGTCAATAGCAACAACACCTTGATGTTTAAATAGAAAAGGGAAATACATGTAGATATATTACTCTATTATCTTTATGCTAATGAGTTTAGTATTCTGAAGTTAAAATTGCTTGTGCTTATGAGAAAGATGCATGATTGTTTCTATCACATGTATATTTGTTTGTTTCCCTCAACCTTTATGCTTGCTATCAAACCTTGCTAGCCAAAGACCTGTATTGAGAGGGAATACTTCTCATGCATCCATAACCTTAGACCAAACCCATGCCATTTGTGTCCACCATAACTACCTACTATGTGGTATTTTGCGCCACTCCAAGTAAATACTTCATGTGCTACCTTTAAATAATTCAAACTATATTACTCCTTATTTGTGTCAATGTTTTATAGCTCATGAGGAAGTATGTGGTGTTTTATCTTTCAATCTTGTTGGGCAGACTTTCACCAATGGACTAGTGGCACATCCGCTTATCCAATAATTTTGCAAAAAGAGCTGGCAACGGGGTTCCCAGCCCCAATTAATAACTTTCATTAATAATTCTCTTCACATGTTTTGCCCTGATTCATCAGTAAGCAACTTAATTTTGCAATAGACACTCCTCCATGGTTTGAGAAATGTTGGAAGGCACCCGAGGATTCGGTTAGCCATGGCTTGTGAAAGCAAAGGTTGGGGGAGTGTCATCTAATAAATAAAACTAAAGTACATGTGTAAACAAAAGAGAAGGGGGATGATCTACCTTGCTGGTAGAGATGCCGTCCCTCATGGGAGCCGCTCTTGGAAGGTCTGTTTGGCAAGGGGGTTAGAGTGCCCACTACCATTCGTTGACAACAACAAACACCGCTCAAAATCTTACTTTTATGCTCTTTATATGATTTCAAAACTTGAAAAGCTCTAGCACATGATTTAATCCCTGCTTCCCTCTGCGAAGGGCCTATCTTTTACTTTTATGTTGAGTCAGTAAACCTATTTCCCTCTATCTTAAGCAAGCAATTGAGTTGTTGTGAACCAACCATTTATGCTATGATTTAGTTAATCATGTCTTTTATGCTTTCTTGTTTAGTACAAATTTTATCTGAATGAATATGACTTTGAAAGTTATCAATGATTATGAGGAGATTGTTATGATTAAGGATGAAAGCCCTGCCATATAAATTCTGATATGAAAGCTTTGTTTAGAAGATAAGTACAATCCGTTAATAGTTCTCTGACCAAGAACAAAGTTTGCCATAACCAATCATGATTTCCTATGCACCTCTATTTGTGATTTCTCTTTACTTATTTCAAGTTGAGTTATATGAAGAGAATGTTTACTAGAATGTCTTGTGTGAATCAATATGATGCTTCTTGTCCGTATTTTATTTATCGACTCTTCACTCCATAAACATGTGGTCTTGTTTATTGAGCTCAGTTTCGCTTGGGGACAAGCGAGGTCTAAGCTTGGGGGGAGTTGATACGTCCATTTTGCATCACTATTTTATATCATAATTTGTTATTCATTGATATATTTCATATTTAGAGATGATACTTATGTTATTTCACCTATTTTGCATGTTTCATGATCATTGGAGAATTATTCACCGGAGTCAGGATTCTGCTGGAAAAAGCACCGTCAGGACACCATATTTCTGAAGATCAACAATTGACGGAAGTTATACGAAAAATCCTATTTTTCCAGAAGACGAAGGGAGCCAAAAGGAGGCCGAGAGGGGCCACCATGGGCCCCCCATAGGCCGGCGCGGCCCAGGCCTGGCGCGCCGCCTTGTGGGGAGGGGGCACAGCCCCCCTGGCCCTCTCCTTACTTCTTCGTCCCGAAAACCTAAGGCACGGGAGTTACGGAGAATTGACAGAGCCGCCTCTGTGGAGAAACACCAGAGAGAAAAGAGCTCTCCGGCGGGCAGGAATCCGCCGGGGAAATTCCCTCCCGGAGGGGGAAATCGACGCCATCGCCATCGTCATCGAGCTGGACATCATCTCCATCATCATCATCATCATCATCTCCACCATCTACACCGCCATCTCCACCGCTGCATCTCGTCACCGCTGTAACGATTTGGGTTGGATCTTGATTGTTTGATAGGGGAAACTCTCCCGGTGTTGATTACTACTTGTTATTGATGCTATTGAGTGAAACCATTGAACCAAGGTTTATGTTCAGATTGTTATTCATCATCATATCACCTCTGATCATGTTCCATATGATGTCCCGTGAGTAGTTCGTTTAGTTCTTGAGGACATGGGTGAAGTCTAAATGTTAGTAGTGAATTATTGTTGAGTAGTATTCAATGTTATGATATTTAAGTTGTGGTGTTACTCTTCTAGTGGTGTCATGTGAACATCGACTACATGATACTTCACCTTTATGGGCCTAGGGGAGTACATCTTGTATTCGTTTGCTAATTGTGGGGTTGCCGGAGTGACAGCAACCTAAACCCCCGTTAGTATATCGGTGCAGGAGGGATAGCAGGATCTCAGAGTTTAAGGCTGTGGTTAGATTTATCTTAATTACTTTCTTGTATTTGCGGATGCTTGCAAGGGGTATAATCACAAGTATGTATTAGTCCTAGGAAGGGCGGTGCATTAGCATAGGTTCACCCACACAACACTTATCAAAACAATGAAGATTAATCAGTGTATGAAGCGAAAGCACTAGATTAAAATCCCCGTGTGTCCTCAAGAACGTTTGGTCATTATAAGTAAACAAACCGGCTTGTCCTTTGTGCTAAAAAGGATTGGGCCACTCGCTGCAATTATTTCTCTCGCATTTTATTTACTTGTACTTTATTTATCTGCTATATCAAAACCCCCTGAATACTTGTCTGTGAGCATTTACAGTGAATCCTTCATCGAAACTGCTTGTCAACACCTTCTGCTCCTCGTTGGGTTCGACACTCTTATTTATCGAAAGTACTACGATACACCCCCTATACTTGTGGGTCATCACAGCAGCAAATTTCTCAAGATATACTCAACCAAACAAAATTCTATTGGATAATCGAAGGAGTCACATACCGGAGAGCAAATGTGCCAAATTTCAGACAGAAATCTGGGCTGAGCAAGGAGATCGAAAAATCCTGAGCTCTTGAGCAAAAACGCGAGTGAGAGAAAGTTGGTACGAGTTTTTTCGGGAGAGAGAGTAGAATGGGAGGAAGAGATGAGTTAGTGGGGCAAGGAGGGGCCCACACCACAGGGTGGCGCGCCTCCTTGGCCGCGCCGGCACATGGGGGCAGCCCTGGGGTGCCCCACTGGTCAGCCCCAGGTGCTCCCAGGTAGCTCTTCGAAAAATAAGACCAACGGTATAATTTTTGTAAATTTTTGAAAACTTTGAAAAATGCACATTTCTGGGTGTTAAAATTATTATTACAGGGCAGAAAAAGATTTTGAAAATTTTAAACAACTAAAGCATCTTGCAAAACAAATAGTACTACAGCAAGTAAAACAAGTGGAGAAGGAAAGAAATGTTGTTTAGCTCTTTTATGCATTTAAAATATACTTGTTAACAAGGTTGATCAAGTCTTGCTACCAAATAAATTTTACATGACATAAGAAGAAATAAACCTCAAATCAATCATGTTACCTTATATTGAATTGATATGGATCCAATCACAAGAGTTTGATATTCTTCTTTAGGCTCATATATTGGACAATCAATAGTTCCCACCTTGATAGTTCTCAAATTAAAAATTGTATTAACTCCATATACTTTATCAATCCTCTTGGGAAAATAGACAGTATGTTCCTTGTCATCAACATTGAAAGTGACTTTTCCTTTATTGCAATCAATAACAGCCCCTGCAGTATTAAGAAAGGGTCTTCCAAGAATAATAGACATATTATCATCTTCAGGCATTTCCAACACAACAAAATCAGTTAATATTAAGCAATTTTGAGTAACTTGAACATGAACATCTTCACATATACCAACAGGAATAGCAGTAGATTTATCAGCCATTTGCAAAGATATATCAGTTGGTATCAACTTATCTAAATCAAGTCTCTTGTAAAGAGAAAAAGGCATCACACTAACTCCTGCTCCCAAATCACATAGAGCAGTTCTAACATAATTATTCTTGATGGAACAAGGGATAGTTGGTATACCTGGGTCTCCCAGCTTCTTTGGAACCTTGCCATTGAAAGAGTAATTAGCAAGCATAGTGGAAATCTCCTCATTAGGAATTTTCCTTTTGTTAGAGACAATATCTTTCATATATTTTGAATAAGGAGGCAATTTAATAGCATCAGTCAAAGGGATTTGCAAAAACAAGGGTTTCATCCAATCACAAAATTTATTATAGTGTTCTTCTTCCTTTGATTTTAGTTTCTTAGCAGGAAAAGGCATTTGCTTTTGAACCCAAGGTTCTCTTTCATTACCATGTTTCTTAGCAATAAAATCTTCTTTAGTGTACTTTTTATTTTTATCATGCTTTTCAGGTTCATTTTCAATTTCTTCTTTATCAGAAGCATCATTCTTATCATTATCTTTATCATGTTCATTACCACTTTCAGTTTCAGCATCAGAAATAGAAATACTATTAGGATCATTAACAGGTTCAGAGGATTCTACAACAGTTTTATGTTTCTTCTTCTTTTTCTTAGAAGGACTACTAGTTTCTTTAGTTCATTGAGAATCTTGTTCAACTCTTTTGGGATGCCCTTCAGGATATAGAGGATCCTGGGTAGAAACACCACCTCTAGTTGTTACTTCATAAGCATGTTTTTCTTTATGAGTATTTTTTAACAAGTCATTTTGCACTTTAGTAAGTTGATCAATTTGAGTTTGAATCATATGAAAATGTTTAACAAGCATCTTAACATCATTGGAGGTTCTCTCCACAATATCATGCAATTTACTAATAGCTTGAGAATTTTCCATTAGATGATTCTCTACTCTCATATTAAAGTTATTTTGCTTAACAACATAATTATCAAATTCATCTAAACATTGATCAGGAGGTTTTGAGTAAGGAATATCTCCTTTATCAAAGCGTTGAAGAGAATGTACCTCAATCGTGGATGAAGGGGGAATTATCTTACATAGATCTTCTATAGGAGGTAAATTCTTCACATCTTCAGATTTAATACCTTTCTCCATAAGAGATTTCTTGGCTTCCCTCATATCTTCATCATTTAATTCAATCATACCCCTCTTCTTCAATACTGGTGTTGGGGTTGGTTCAGGTGTAGACCAATCATCATGATTTTGGCTTATTTTAGCCAATAATTCTTCAGCTTCGTCCGGAGTTCTTTTCCTGAAAACACAATCAGCACAACTATCCAGGTATGCCCTAGACTCAATGGTTAGTCCACTATAAAATATATCAAGTAAATCATGCTTCTCCAAATCATGTCCAGGCCGAGCTCTAATAAGAGAGCAAAACCTTGCCCAAGCTTCAGGCAATTTCTCTCCATCTTCTTGATCAAAACTATAAATTCTCTGCAGAGCAATATGTTGAGCACTAGCAGGAAAATATTTTCGAAAGAAAACATCAAGCAAACAACTTGGACTATCAATAGAATCAGGAGGCAAATTATTATACCAAATCTTAGCATCATCCTTTAATGAGAAAGGAAAAATTTTAGCAACAAAATAAGTACGCATCTTAACATCATCAGAAAACAAGCTACTTAAAGTAGAAAGCTCATTCATGTGCTCTACAGCACTTTCTTTTTCAGTACCACAGAAAGGTGTTTTCTCAACAATAGATATATGAGATAAATCAAGAAAAATCATAATCTTTATCCTTAATGTTTATAGGAGATGTGGCAAATTTAGGATCAGGAGACAGTTTATATCTAACAACATGTTGTGCAATAAGCTTTTTAAGGTTACTTGTACTAGTAGTAGCATTGCATTTATCAATAAAATCATCATCAAGTTCCACATAATCTTCATCAAGGTCATCAGACTCAGGTGAATTAACAGGTGTAACAGTATTTTCATTAGGAGTTTCAGTATTTTCAATTTGTCTAGACCTAGCAATTGTAGCATCTAGAAAAGGACCTAATGAACCATTTTCATCAAGCACAGTAGAAGCATCATCAAAATTATCAGAGGAATTTTCAGATTCAGCAGAAGTACCAACACGTGAAGTTTGTGGTGGTGAAACAAGTTGACTTATCACAGATGGTGAATCAAGAGCAGCAGAGGTACTCAGAGTTGTACCTTTTCTTGTAGTGGATGGTAATATGGCGACTTTAGCATCGCGAGTTTTACCCATGATGGAGGATTTGCAGCGAACAATATCAATTCAGGTGAACTTGCAAATAAAGCTATGCTCCCCGGCAACGGCGCCAGAAAATAGTCTTGATGACCCACAAGTATAGGGGATCGCAACAGTCTTCGAGGGAAGTAAAACCCAATTTATTGATTCGACACAAGGGGAGCCAAAGAATATTTGTAAGCCTTAACAGCGGAGTTGTCAATTCAGCTGCACCTGGAAATAGACTTGCTCGCAAGAGTTTATCAGTAGTAACAGTTTTATAGCAGTAGCAGTAGTGAAATAACAGCAGCAGTAACAAAGACACAGTAGTGATTTTAGTAAACAGCAGGATTAAAATATTGTAGGCACAGGGATGGATGAACGGGCGTTGCATGGATAAGAGAACTCATGTAACAATCAAGGCAGGGCATTTGCAGATAATAATAAAACGGTATCCAAGTACTAAACAATCCATAGGCATGTGTTCCGTATATAGTCGTACGTGCTCGCAATGAGAAACTTGCACAACATCTTTTGTCCTACCAGCCGGTGGCAGCCGGGCCTCTAGGGAAACTACTGGCAATTAAGGTACTCCTTTTAATAGAGTACCGGAGCAAAGCATTAACACTCCGTGAACACATGTGATCCTCACATCACCGCCTTCCCCTCCGGTTGTCCCAATTTCTGTCACTTTGGGGCCTCGGGTTCCGGACAGCAATATGTGTATACAACTTGCAGGTAAGATCATAAAACAATGAATATCAACATGAATCAATAACATGTTCAGATCTGAAATCATGGCACTCGGGCCCTAGTGACAAGCATTAAGCATAACAAGTTGCAACAATATCATAAAAGTACCAACTACGGATACTAGGCACTATGCCCTAACAATCTTATGACTATTACATGACCAATATCATCCAATCCCTACCATCCCCTTTAGCCTACAGCGGGGGAATTACTCACACATGGATGGGGGAAGCATGGCTGGTTGATGGAGAGGCGTCGGTGGTGATGGTGGCGATGATCTCCTCCAATTCCCCGTCCCGGCGGAGTGCCAGAACGGAGTTTCTGGTCCCGAGACAGAGTTTCGCGATGGCGGCGGAGTTCTGGGCGTCTTCTGGAAATATGGTTGATGACCCACAAGTATAGGGGGTGTATCGTAGTACTTTCGATAAATAAGAGTGTCGAACCCAACGAGGAGCAGAAGGTGTTGACAAGCAGTTTTGATGAAGGATTCACTGTAAATGCTCACAGACAAGTATTCAGGGGGTTTTGATATAGCAGATAAATAAAGTACAAGTAAATAAAATGCGAGAGAAATAATTGCAGCGAGTGGCCCAATCCTTTTTAGCACAAAGGACAAGCCGGTTTGTTTACTTATAATGACCAAACGTTCTTGAGGACACACGGGGATTTTAGTCTAGTGCTTTCGCTTCATACGGCTGATTAATCTTCATTGTTTTGATAAGTGTTGTGTGGGTGAACCTATGCTAATGCACCGCCCTTCCTAGGACTAATACATACTTGTGATTATACCCCTTGCAAGCATCCGCAAATACAAGAAAGTAATTAAGATAAATCTAACCACAGCCTTAAACTCTGAGATCCTGCTATCCCTCCTGCACCGATATACTAACATTTAGACTTCACCCATGTCCTCAAGAACTAAACGAACTACTCACGAGACATCATATGGAACATGATCAGAGGTGATATGATGATGAATAACAATCTGAACATAAACCTTGGTTCAATGGTTTCACTCAATAGCATCAATAACAAGTAGTAATCAACACCGGGAGAGTTTCCCCTATCAAACAATCAAGATCCAACCCAAATCGTTACAGCGGTGACGAGATGCAGCGGTGGAGATGGCGGTGTAGATGGTGGAGATGATGATGATGATGGAGATGATGTCCAACTCGATGATGATGGCGATGGCGTCGATTTCCCCCTCCGGGAGGGAATTTCCCCGGTAGATTCCTGCCCGCCGGAGAGCTCTTTTCTCTCTGGTGTTTCTCCGCCCCGCAGGCGGCTCTGTCACTCCGTAACTCCCCGTGCCTTAGGTTTTCGGGTGAAGAAGTACGCGAAAGAGAGGAGGCCGAGGGGCCCACTCCCCACATGGCGGCGCGGCCAGGCCTGGGCCCGCGCCGCCTATAGGGGGGCCATGGTGGCCCCTCTCGGCTCCTCTTTTGGCTCCCTTCGTCTTCTGGAAAAATAGGATTTTTCGTATAACTTCCGTCAATTGTTGATCTTCAGAAATATGGTGTCTTGACGGTGCTTTTTCCAGCAGAATCCTGACTCCGGTGAATAATTCTCCAATGATCATGAAACATGAAAAATAGATGAAATAACATAAGTATCATCTCTAAATATGAAATATATCAATGAATAACAGCAAATTATGATATAAAATAGTGATGCAAAAACGTATCAACTCCCCCCAAGCTTAGACCTCGCTTGTCCCCAAGCGAAACTGAGCTCAATAAACAAGACCACATGTTTATGGAGTGAAGAGTCAATAAATAAAATACGGACAAGAAGCATCATATTGATTCACACAAGACATTCTAGTAAACATTCTCTTCATATAACTCAACTTGAAATAAGTAAAGAGAAATCACAAATAGAGGTGCATAGGAAATCATGATTGGTTATGGCAAACTTTGTTCTTGGTCAGAGAACTACTAACGGATTGCACTTATCTTCTAAGCAAAGCTTTCATATTAGAATTTATATAGCAGGGCTTTCATTCTTAATCATAACAATCTCCTCATAATCATTGATAACTTTCAAAGTCATATTCATTCAGATAAAATATGTACTGAACAAGAAAGCATAAAAGACATGATTAACTAAATCATAGCATAAATGGTTGGTTCACAACAACTCAATTGCTTGCTTAAGATAGAGGGAAATAGGTTTACTGACTCAACATAAAAGTAAAAGATAGGCCCTTCGCAGAGGGAAGCAGGATTAAATCATGTGCTAGAGCTTTTCAAGTTTTGAAATCATATAAAGAGCATAAAAGTAAGATTTTGAGCGGTGTTTGTTGTTGTCAACGAATGGTAGCGGGCACTCTAACCCCCTTGCCAAACAGACCTTCCAAGAGCGGCTCCCATGAGGGACGGCATCTCTACCAGCAAGGTAGATCATCCCCCTTCTCTTTTGTTTACACATGTATTTTAGTTTTATTATGGATGACACTCCCCCAACCTTTGCTTTCACAAGCCATGGCTAACCGAATCCTCGGGTGCCTTCCAACATTCACATACCATGGAGGAGTGTCTATTGCAAAATTAAGTTGCTTACTGATAAATCAGGGCAAAACATGTGAAGAGAATTATTAATGAAAGTTATTAATTGGGGCTGGGAACCCCGTTGCCAGCTCTTTTTGCAAAATTATTGGATAAGCGGATGTGCCACTAGTCCATTGGTGAAAGTCCGCCCAACAAGATTGAAAGATAAAACACCACATACTTCCTCATGAGCTATAAAACATTGACACAAATAAGGAGTAATATAGTTTGAATTATTTAAAGGTAGCACATGAAGTATTTACTTGGAGTGGCGCAAAATACCACATAGTAGGTAGTTATGGTGGACACAAATGGCATGGGTTTGGTCTAAGGTTATGGATGCATGAGAAGTATTCCCTCTCAATACAGGTCTTTGGCTAGCAAGGTTGGGTAGCAAGCATAAAGGTTGAGGGAAACAAACAAATATACATGTGATAGAAACAATCATGCATCTTTCTCATAAGCACAAGCAATTTTAACTTCAGAATACTAAACTCATTAGCATAAAGATAATAGAGTAATATATCTACATGTATTTCCCTTTTCTATTTAAACATCAAGGTGTTGTTGCTATTGACCAATGCTAAGTTTGCCAAAACCAAATAGATTTACTTGATGCTCCCAAAGTGATATCAATACTAATGTCAAGAGTGATCATATAAAAGAAATTGCAAACTAAAATAAGGTGTGCAAAAAGTAAATGATAAGACTTCTCATTAATATTCCATAACGATAACTCACACCAACGGATACATAGATAACCAACTAAGAGAGAGATACTTCCACACTGCAAACTATTCTATATGATAACTTCCCTACTCATGATATGACACTACTTGATAGTAAAAGATAAAGATAGTGATGATGTGATACCGCGGCACTCCCCCAAGCTTGGAACAAACCAAGGGGATGCCAATACCGATGATGAATTACTCCTTCGGTGATGGTGGATTCTTCTCGACAAGCTTCTTAACAAGTTCCTTTAAATCCTCAATCTCATAGGTGAGGTTGCGAATCAGCTCCGAGTTGTGCTCAACGCGGCTCATAAGCATGTCAGATGGCGAGTCCCAACTCTTAGAGTTGTTTCCCCACCCTTCAGCTTCAGGTTTCATCTCTCCTGCAATGTTAGAACGATCTATATCCCAACCACTTGGCAACACTACCTTGGGGGTCCTTTCAGTTTGACGATTGTAGATTAGATTGCGGAAAGGGTGGTAATTGCCTGGAGAAGATGTCCTTGGAGCTAAGAAGCGACGTGGAACTGCTCCTCCGGTAGCGATCCGTGCACTTCTCTTGGTGTTGGACGGATTTGATATCACGCCAATGCTTGCAATGGTGGCACGCGGGTGTACTCGCGGAATTTCCTCCACTTCTTCCTCATCTTCGCTCTCGACTTCTTCCTTCAATTCAGGGTCTTGAATATCTTCCTCCAAAGGTCCCTTGTCTTTGTTGTTGGAGACCATGGTGCTTCTAAATCAAAACAGATCCTGGCAGAAAACAGCTCGAAACAAAACACGACGAGAAAACGATATACGGACCTCCAGGGGTCCGGGGGATTATATAGCAAATATTTTTACGACAAAAGGAAGGTTCCAGGCCGAAAACGAGTGGAAACGGGACGCCGAGGGGCTGTCACCATAGGGCGGCGCGGCCAGGGTGGGGCCCGCGCCGGCCTATGGTGACGGGCCCTCGCGCGTCTCCTCCACTCCGTTTCGATCCCGTAATTTTTCATATTTTCCATAAACAGCAGAAATATTGTTCGGAAAGCTAAACGCGGACTTTTTATTACTAAAATTGTTACCTATTCAAAGTCGGACTCTGCAGAACTGTCAATTTGATCTTTGATGAAAGCTTCCGGAGTTATCACTTGAATAATATCAATATCTTCATTATAAGAATCTCCAGAAATATAATGCTTGAGTCTTTGTCCATTCACTACTTGTGTGGCGTTACCTTCCAAAGAGCTAATTTTTATTGCTCCTGAACGATATACCTCCTCAATAACATATGGTCCTTCCCATTTTGAGAGTAATTTCCCTGCAAAAAATCTGAGACGAGACCGATACAATAGGACTTTATCTCCAACATTAAATTCTCTTTTAATAATTCTTCTATCATGCCACTTCTTAACTTTCTCCTTAAAAAGTTTAGCATTTTCATAAGCTTCACTTCTCCATTCATCTAAAGAACTCAATTGTAGCAACCTCTTCTTACCGGCAAGTTTAAAATCTTTATTAAGTTCTCTTACAGCCCAATAAGCTTTGTGCTCTAGTTCTAAAGGTAAATGACAAGCTTTTCCATAAACCATTTTATAAGGAGACATTCCCATAGGATTTTTATAAGCAGTTCTATAAGCCCACAATGCTTCCTTTAACTTACTAGCCCAATTCTTTCTAGATTTATTAACAGTCTTTCCCAAAATAGCTTTAATTTCTCTATTCGATAATTCTACTTGCCCACTAGTTTGAGGATGATAAGCTGAAGCAATTCTATGATTAATACCATATTTGGCAAGAGTTTTTCTAAAACCACCATGAATAAAATGAGAACCTCCATCAGTCATAATATATCTAGGTACTCCAAATCTAGGAAATATAACATCTACAAGCATTTTTATAGAAGTCTCACCATCAGCACTTTTTGTAGGTATAGCTTCTACCCATTTAGTAACATAATCAACAACGACAAGTATATGAGTGTTACCTTCTGAAGAAGGGAAAGGACCCATGAAGTCGAATCCCCAACAATCAAATGGTTCAATAACAAGAGTATAATTCATAGGCATTTCATTGCGTCTAGAGATATTACCAACTCTTTGACATTCATCACAAGATAAGATAAACTTCCTTGCATCTTTGAAAAGCGTTGGCCAATAAAAACCTGATTGTAGAACCTTTTGTGCGGTTCTATCTCCAGCGTGATGTCCTCCATAAACACTACCATGGCATTTACTCAATATCTCTTGTTGTTCATATTCTGGGACACATCTTCGCATAATACCATCCACTCCTTCTTTATATAAGTGTGGGTCATCCCAAAAATAATGCCTCAAATCATAAAAGAATTTCCTCCTTTGCTGAGCTGAAAAGGTTGGAGGCAAATACTTCGAAACAATAAAGTTAGCATAATCAACATACCAAGGACTATCTCGAGAACTCACCTTTACTACAGCCAATTGTTCATTTGGAAAACTATCATTAACAGGAACAGGATCATAAGCAATATTTTCCAATCTAGACAAATTATCAGCAATAGGATTATCAGCACCTTTTCTATCTACAATATGTAAATCAAATTCTTGCAAAAGAAGCACCCATCTAATAAGCCTTGGCTTAGCATCTTTCTTTTCCATAAGGTACCTAATCGCAGCATGATCAGTATGAACTGTAACTTTTGAATCAACAATATAGGGTCTAAACTTATCACATGCAAAAACTACGGCTAATAACTCTTTCTCAGTTGTAGCATAATTTCTTTGAGCAGCGTCTAGAGTTTTACTAGCATAATGAATAACATTCAATTTTTTATCTACTCGCTGTCCAAGGACAGCACCTACAGCAAAATCACTAGCATCACACATAATTTCAAAAGGCAAATTCCAATCAGGAGGTTCAACTACAGGAGCAGTTGTTAAGGCTTTCTTAGAGTTTCAAAAGCTTCCTTACAATCATCATCAAAAACAAAAGGTACATCTTTTTGAAGAAGATTAGTAAGAGGCTTTGAAATTTTAGAGAAATCTTTAATAAATCTCCTATAAAAACCAGCATGACCAAGAATACTACGAATACCTTTAACATCCCCTAGGATAGGGCATCTTCTCAATTGCTTCAACTTTAGCTCTATCAACTTCAATACCTCTCTCGGAAATTTTATGTCCCAATACAATTCCTTCATTAACCATAAAGTGGCATTTCTCCCAATTAAGAACAAGGTTAGTTTCTTCACATCTCTGCAAAACTTTATCAAGGTTTCGCAAGCAATTATCAAAAGAATTCCCATAGACAGAAAAATCATCCATGAATACCTCAACAATATTTTCACAAAAGCCATGAAAAATAGCAGACATGCATCTTTGAAAAGTAGCAGGAGCATTACATAAACCAAAAGGCATACGCCTATAAGCATAAGTTCCATAGGGACAAGTGAAAGTGGTTTTCTCTTGATCTTTAGCTCTAACAGCAATTTGTGAAAACCCAGAATATCCATCAAGAAAACAGAAATGAGTATTTTTAGACAACCTTTCTAACATTTGATCAATAAAAGGTAAAGGGTAATGATCTTTCTTAGTAACTTTATTAACTTTTCGAAAATCAATGCACATTCTATACCCTACAACTACTCTTTGAGGAATGAGCTCATCATTATCATTAGGAACAACAGTTATTCCACCTTTCTTAGGAACACAATGCACAGGACTAACCCATCTACTATCAGCAATAGGATATATAATACCTGCTTCAAGAAGTTTTAATACCTCATTTCTTACCACATCCTTCATCTTAGGAATTAGACGACGCTGATGTTCAACAACAGGTTTTGCACCATCTTCTATATTAATAGCATGTTGGCAAATAGCGGGAGAAATCCCCTTCAAATCATCAAGAGTGTAGCCAATAGCTCCTCGGTGTTTCTTCAATATTTCCAATAACCTTTCTTCCTCAATATCTGAAAGCTTAGCACTAATAATAACATGATATGTTTTCTTATCATCAATATAAGCATACTTAAGATTATCAGGTAATGGTTTCAAATCAAATACAGGATCTTCTTTTGGTGGTGGTGTTACGCCTAAATCTTCAACCGGTAAGTCATGTTTAAGAATAGGTTGACGAAGGAAAATTTCATCAAGCTCATCCCTTTCTTCCCTAAAAACTTCACTCTCACTATTCTCCAAATGTTGCTGCAAAGGATTACTAGGAGCAAGAGCAATAGATGCACACTGTTCAACTCTAAAATCATCATTAGGCAAATCAGCTTTATAAGGAGTTTTGGCAAATTTAGAGAAGTTAAACTCATAAGATTCACCAGCAAATTTAGTAACAATTTTCTCTTTCTTGCAATCTATAATAGCTCCACAAGTATTCAGAAAAGGTCTACCAAAAATAATAGGACAAGACTTACTAGCAGCAGAACCAAGTACCAAAAAGTCAGCAGGATATTTAATCTTACCACATAGAACTTCAACATCTCGAACAATACCAATGGGAGAGATAGTTTCTCTATTAGCTAGCCGAATAACCACATCAATATCTTCAAGTTCACAAGAACCAATTTCATGCATAATTTCCGTGTAGAGCTCATAAGGAATGGCACTAATACTTGCACCAATGTCGCATAAACCATAATAGCAATGATCACCAATTCTAACAGAGAGCACAGGAACACTGGCTTTCCTAGACTTATTAGGATGCGAAACAATATTAGAAGCATCTTCACAAAAAATAATATGACCATCTTCCACATTTTCAGTCACAAGATCTTTAACTATTGCAACAGCAGGTTCAACCTTTATTTGTTCTTCAGGTTCTATGGGTTTCTTTGCACTTTTATTAACTACACTAGTTATAACAGAATACTCCTTCATTTTAGCAGGGAAAGGAGTTTTTTCAATATAAGCTTCAGGAAGAACATGATCAACAGTTTTAATTTCAATACATTTACCTTTAGGCGAATCAACTTTATCTTTATATGGTTCATGATACTTATCAAAATTCTTCCTAGGCAATTCAAAATGAGAGGCAAAGGCTTTATAAATATTTGCAACAACTTGAGAGTCAAGACCATATGTAGCACTTATATTACGATATTCATCAGTATCCATAAAAGTTTCAATGCATTCATAATTATAATTTATACCTGACACTCTACCTTTGTCATTCTCCCATCCTTCAGTATTTTCTTGGATTCGATCAAGAAGGTCCCATTTAAACTCTTCTTTATTGCGTGTGAATGATCCAGAACAAGAAGTATCCAGCAAGGTTTTATCTTGAAAAGACAGTCTTGCATAGAAATTATCAATAATAATATTACCAGGAAGCTCATGAATGGGGCATTTGAGCATTAAAGACTTCAATCTCCCCCACGCTTGGGCAATACTCTCTCCATCATGAGGCCAGGTCTTTGTGAATTTCACTTGGAGGATAGAATTTGGAATAAAATAGAGGCACAATATCCTTCCAATCAAGAGAACGCCCATCCTTCAGCAGTTTATACCAATGCGCCGCTTTACCAGATAGCGACATAACAAATAATTTCTTCCTAACTTCATCCATTGAAATACCTGCACATTTGAATAACCCGCATAATTCATGTAAAAACAGTAAATGATCTCCAGGATGAACAGTTCCATCCCCTTCATAGCGGTTATCCACAACACGTTCAATAATTTTCATAGGTATTTTATATGGTATCACTTCCTCACCTGGCGCCTCATCCACTACCGTTGCAGTAGTAGTAGATTTCCCAAATAGAAATTCAAGGGAGGATCTCTCCATAATGACTTATAGTAGCAAGCAGAAACAAAATCAGCACGTACAGTAAAAGTTTCCTTACCAATTCCACTTACCAATAGCGCTTCACTCCCCGGCAACGGCGCCAGAAAATAGTCTTGATGACCCACAAGTATAGGGGGTGTATCGTAGTACTTTCGATAAATAAGAGTGTCAAACCCAACGAGGAGCAGAAGGTGTTGACAAGCAGTTTTGATGAAGGATTCACTGTAAATGCTCACAGACAAGTATTCAGGGGGTTTTGATATAGCAGATAAATAAAGTACAAGTAAATAAAATGCGAGAGAAATAATTGCAGCGAGTGTCCCAATCCTTTTTAGCACAAAGGACAAGCCGGTTTGTTTACTTATAATGACCAAACATTCTTGAGGACACACGGGGATTTTAGTCTAGTGCTTTCGCTTCATACGGCTGATTAATCTTCATTGTTTTGATAAGTGTTGTGTGGGTGAACCTATGCTAATGCATCTCCCTTCCTAGGACTAATACATACTTATGATTATACCCCTTGCAAGCATCCGCAAATACAAGAAAGTAATTAAGATAAATCTAACCACAGCCTTAAACTCTGAGATCCTGCTATCCCTCCTGCACCGATATACTAACGGGGGTTTAGGTTGCTGTCACTCCGGCAACCCCACAATTAGCAAACGAATACAAGATGCACTCCCCTAGGCCCATAAAGGTGAAGTATCATGTAGTCGACGTTCACATGACACCACTAGAAGAGTAACACCACAACTTAAATATCATAACATTGAATACTACTCAACAATAATTCACTACTAACATTTAGACTTCACCCATGTCCTCAAGAACTAAACGAACTACTCACGAGACATCATATGGAACATGATCAGAGGTGATATGATGATGAATAACAATCTGAACATAAACCTTGGTTCAATGGTTTCACTCAATAGCATCAATAACAAGTAGTAATCAACACCGGGAGAGTTTCCCTATCAAACAATCAAGATCCAACCCAAATCGTTACAGCGGTGACGAGATGCAGCGGTGGAGATGGCGGTGTAGATGGTGGAGATGATGATGATGATGATGATGATGATGATGGAGATGATGTCCAGCTCGATGACGATGGCGATGGCGTCGATTTCCCCCTCCGGGAGGGAATTTCCCCGGCGGATTCCTGCCCGCCGGAGAGCTCTTTTCTCTCTGGTGTTTCTCCGCCCGCGAGGCGGCTCTGTCAATTCTCCGTAACTCCCTGTGCCTTAGGTTTTCGGGTGAAGAAGTACGCGAAGGAGAGGAGGCCAGAGGGGGCTGTGGGCCCCCTCCCCACATGGCGGCGCGGCAAGGCCTGGGGCGCCGGCCTATGGGGGGCCCATGGTGGCCCCTCTCGGCTCCTCCTTTTGGCTCCCTTCGTCTTCTGGAAAAATAGGATTTTTCGTATAACTTCCGTCAATTGTTGATCTTCAGAAATATGGTGTCCTGACGGTGCTTTTTCCAGCAGAATCCTGACTCCGGTGAATAATTCTCCAATGATCATGAAACATGCAAAATAGATGAAATAACATAAGTATCATCTCTAAATATGAAATATATCAATGAATAACAGCAAATTATGATATAAAATAGTGATGCAAAATGGACGTATCAATGGTCGAACCCCCTGGCGTTTTTAGGTCGAAACCCTTAAGTAGTCGAAAAGGGGGCACCTAGGGCTGCCCGAGGTGCCGCCACCATAGGCCGGCGCGCCCGGCCGCCGCGGTGGGGTGGCTGCCTCGTGCCCCACCTCCTTATGGTCGGCTCCGTTATTCTTCGTGAAAGTAGGCCCATTTGAATTAATCCCGGGATTTTCCAAAGTCGAGTTTCTGCACAAAAACGACACACCAGAGCAATTCTGCTGAAAACAGCGTTAGTCCGTGTTAGTTGTATTCAAAATACACAAATTAGAGGCAAAACAATAGCAAAAGTGTTCGGGAAAGTAGATACGTTTTGGACGTATCAGCTACTCTAGTGATGTTATTGAAGTAGTCTATTCCTCCTCCATGATGTAAAGGTGACAGTGTGTGCATCATGTAGTACTTGGCGTAGGTTATGATTGTAATCTCTTGTAGATTATGGAGTTAACTATTACTATGATAGTATTGATGTGATCTATTCCCCCTTTCATAGCTATTGGTGACAGTGTGTATGCTATGTTAGTACTCGGTCTAAATTGCAACGGTCTATTATGCACTCTAGAGGTTACTTAAATATGAACTCCGGATGTTGTGGAGCTTGTTTACTCCGGCTTGAGGTGTGCTCTTGTAGCCCTACACAATGAATGGTGTTTGTTATCCAACAAGAGAGTGTTTGAAAGTAGCACAAGTGAGGAGAAGTTATTTATTTATTATGTGATCAATGTTGAGAGTGTCCACTAGTGAAAGTAGGATCCCTAGGCCTTGTTTCTAAGCATTGAAACACCGTTTCCAACAAGTTCTGCTACATGTTTGCTTGCTGCCATATTTATTTCAGATTGTTACTATCAATCATACTCATCCATATCACTTGTATTTTACTATCTCTTCGCCGAACTAGTGCACCTATACATCTGACAAGTGTATTAGGTGTGTTGGGGACACAAGAGACTTCTTGTATCTTAATTGCAGGGTTGCTTGAGAGGAATATCTTTGACCTCTACCTCCCTGAGTTCGATAAACCTTGGGTGATCCACTTAAGGGAAACTTGCTGCTGTTCTACAAACCTCTGCTCTTGGAGGCCCAACACTGTCTACAAGAATAGAAGCACACATAGACATCAAGCTATTTTCTGGCGCCGTTGCCGGGGAGGTAAGGTAAAAGGTATTCACATCCTCCGACTACTAAGCTATTTCCTAGCACTGTTGCCGGTGTGTGAGTGCTCGAAGGTATCTCCTTTAGATTCTGCAATTAAATCTTTTTGTTTCTTGTTTTTATTTTTCACTAGTTAGGCTTAATGGAAAACAACAAAAAAATTAGAGATCTTTATGAACTTTATCTTGAATTAGGACATGATGTGTTTGAAGAGAAAATTAAAAAACCCATGGAACTTTGTTTGCAAAATAGTTGTAGCAATGTTTTTAGCATGAACTCTTTGAACACTATTATTGCTAAGGCTATGGAAGAATTTAAGCTTGGGGAGGTCGGTTTTGATGAAAATGATCTCTTTAGTCCTCCGGGTATGGAAGAGAAAGTTTATGTTGATTATGATATGCCTCCTATATATGATGTTTGCAATGATGAATATGATATTTTCAGTCCACCTACTATTGAGGAGAAAATTAATTATGATTATAATATGCCTCCTATATATGATGATTATGGTGATGAGAATAATAATGATAGCTATCTTATTGAATTTGCTCCCACTACAATTAATAGTAATGACTATGCTTATGTGGAGAGTAATAATTTTATGCATGTAGCTCATGATAAGAATGTTTTAAGTGATGGTTATATTGTGGATTTCATCAATGATGCTACTGAAAGTTATTATGAGAGAGGGAAACATGGTTATATGCATCTTAATAATATTAAGTTTCCCCTCTTTATGTTGAGAATCATGAAGTTACTCGTGTTTTATCTTCTTATGCTTGCCACTTTGTTCTTCATGAATTTATTTGTGTACAAGATTCCTATGCATAGGAAGCGGGTTAGGCTTAAATGTGTTTTGAATTTGCTTCTTGATGCTCTCTTTTGCTTCAACTCATTTCTTGCGAGAGCATCATTAAAATTACTGAGCCCATCTTAATGGCTATAAAGAAAGCACTTCTTGGGAGATAACCCATGTTGTTTTTATTTTTACTACTGTTTTGTTGAGTCTTGGAAGTTGTTACTACTGTAGCAACCTCTCCTTATCATGTTATTGTGCCAAGTAAAGTCTCTAATAGAAGGTTGATACTAGATTTGGATTTCTGCGCAGAAACAGATTTGCTGTCTGTCACGAATTCGCGTCCTTCTCTCTGTAGAAGAATCAAAAAAATCAGAGAAAAATCATGCATGATCCTCAGATATTTACGCAACTTTCATTAGTTTTGAGTTTTTCCATCTGAGCAAGTTAAGTGCCTCTAAAAAATTCGTCTTCACGGACTGTTCTGTTTTGACAGATTCTGCCTTTTATTTCGCATTGCCTCTTTTACTGTGTTGAATGGATTTCTTTGTTCCATTAACTTTCAGTAGCCTTGGGTAATGTCCAGAAGTGTTAAGAATGATTGTGTCCTCTCTGAACATGTGAATTTTTGATTATGCACTAACCCTCTAATGAGTTTGCTTTAAGTTTGGTGTGGAGGAAGTTTTCAAGGGTCAAGAGAGGAGGATGATATAATATGATCAAGAAGAGTGAAAAGTCTAAGCTTGGGGATGCCCCGTGGTTCATCCCTGCATATTTTAAGAAGACTCAAGCATCTAAGCTTCAAGGCATCCCCTTCTTCATCGACAACTTATCATGTCACTTCTAGTGAAACTATTTTTATTCCGTCACATCTTATGTACTTTACTTGGAGCGTCTGTGTGCTTTTATTTTCGTTTTGTTATTTTCATTCTCTGAATAAAATCGGATCCTAAACATCCTTGTGTGGGAGAGAGACACGCTCCGCTTTTTCATATGAACACTTGTGTTCTTGTTTTGCTTTAATGTTCATGGCGAAGGCTAAAACTGCTTCGTTAATTGCTATTTGGTTGGAATCAGAAAATGCTTCATATGGTCTTGAATAATTTGATACTTGGAAATTGTTTTGAGCTCTCATAGATCATGTTTAAGCTCTTGCATCATGTAGTTTAAATCTATTAGTGGAGAACTACCGTAGAGCTTGTTGAAATTTGGTTTGCATGATTGATCTCTCTAAGGTCTAGATATTTTCTGGTAAAAGTGTTTGAGCAACAAGGAAGACAGTGTAGAGTCTTATAATGCTTGCAATATGTTCTTATGTAAGTTTTGCTGTACCGGTTCATATTTGTGTTTGCTTCAAACAACCTTGCTAGCCAAAGCCTTGTACTGAGAGGAAATGCTTCTCGTGCATCCAAAACCTTGAGCCAAAACCTATGCCATTTGTGTCCACCATATCTACCTACTATGTGGTATTTTTCTGCCATTCCAAGTAAATACTTCATGTGCTACCTTTGAACAATTCAAAGCTATTATCTCTTATTTGTGTCAATGTTTTATAGCTCATGAGGAAGTATGTGGTGTTTATCTTTCAACCTTGTCATTTACTTCTGACAGACTTTCACCAATGGACTAGTGGCACATCCGCTTATCCAATAATTTTGCAAAAAGAGCTGGCAACGGGGTTCCCAGCCCCAATTAATCAACTTTCATTAATAATTCTCTTCACGTGTTTTGCCCTGATCTATCAGTAAGCAACTTAATTTTGCAAATAGACACTCCTCCATGGTATGTGAATGTTGGAAGGCACCCGAGGATTTGGTTAGCCATGGCTTGTGTAAGCAAAAGGTTGGGAGGAGTGTCATCAATAATGAAACTAAAATACATGTGTAAACAAAAGAGAAGAGGGATGATCTACCTTGCTGGTAGAGATAACGTCCTTCATGGGAGCCGCTCTTGAAAGTCTGGTTGATGAGGTAGTTAGAGTGCCCACTACCATTCGTTGACAACAACAAACAACTCTCAAAACTTCACTTTATGCTCTCTATATGATTTCAAAACTTGAAAAGCTCTAGCACATGATTTAATCTCTGCTTCCCTCTGCGAAGGGCCTTTCTTTTACTTTATGTTGAGTCAGTTTACCTACTTCTTTCTATCTTAGAAGCAAACACTTGTGTCAACTGTGTGCATTGATTCTTACATGTTTACTTATTGCACTTGTTATATTACTTTATGTTGACAATTATCCATGAGATATACATGTTACAAGTTGAAAGCAATTGCTGAAACTTAATCATCCTTTGTGTTGCTTTGAAACCTCTTACTTTGAATCTATTGCTTTATGAGTTAGCTCTTATGCAAGTCTTTTTGATACTTGTCTTGAAAGTACTATTCATGAAAAGTTTTTGCTATATGATTCAGTTGTTTAGTCATTATCTTTTTGTTAGCAAACTATATACCATTGCTTTGAATCACTTCATTCATCTCATATGCTTTACAATAATGTTGATCAAGATTATGTTGGTAGCATGTCACTTGTAAATTATTGTTTTTATCGTTTACCTACTCGAGGGCGAGTAGGAACTAAGCTTGGGGATGCTTGATACGTCTCCAACGTATCTATAATTTCTGACGTTCCATGCTAGTTTTATGACAATACCTACATGTTTTGCTCACACTTTATAATGATTTTATGTATTTTCCGGAACTAACCTATTAACAAGATGCCGAGGTGCCAGTCCTGTTTTCATTGTTTTTGGTTCCGAAAGGCTGTTCGGGCAATATTCTCGGAATTCGACGAAACAAAAGCCAAACATCTTATTTCACCGAGACGGACCAGAACACCGAAGGGGAGCCGAGAGGAGGCCCAGGGCCCCCACACCACACTGCGGCGCGGCCTAGGAGGGGGGCGCGCCTAGGTGTGGTGTGGGCCCCCCAGGCACCCCTTGCGCCACCTCTTCGCCTATATAATCTCTCGTGACGAGAAAACCCTACAACAATTGACGAAACTCCAGAAAGACCCGGGACGCCGTCGCCATCGCGAAACTCCGTCGGGGACAGTCTCCGTTCCGGCACGCCGCCGGACGGGGAATTGCCCCCGGAGATTCTCCATCGACACCACCGCCATCTTCATCGCCGTTGTTGTTCCCATGATGAGGAGGGAGTAGTTCTCCCCGAAGGAGGGCTCTACCGGTAGCTATGTGGTTAATCTCTCTCTCATGTACCTCAATACAATGATCTCATGAGCTGCCTTACATGATTGAGATCCATATGATGAGCTTTGTATCACTATTAATCTAGGGATTTCTATTTCCGTGCCCTCGGGTCCTTAGTTGTTCTCTATTTTCCCCATCTCCTTAGTTTTTCCTCAGTTTTCCCCAATCCCTTGTCTGTAACCCGCAGAAGGAGCTCGGATGGAGGATTCCCATTTAGCAGACGTTGGTTGGTGCTGGCAAGTGGGGCCGCTATTGGTGCCCCGCAGTGGACACGTCTCCACTTATCCAGATCATCGTGGGACCCACAACTTGTCCACGTTAGCGCGCCGGACCCAAAGCTTACCCAGGTGACCGTTGCAAAATGGGGCCCAAGCCAGCCCCGCGCCCGTGCCCGTGCCATTGCTTCCCCTTTCTTTCTCCGCGCCCCATTGTTCTTCTTCTCCGCCAGCGGCAGCCCTTCTCCGGCAGGCGGGTGATGTCTAGTTTCTCTTCGACCTCCCGTTCTTCATGGCCGCAGTATGGACCCGTGCCTTTGACAAGATGCCCTGACTGCCCACGCCAGGAGCCTCTGAAGCGGTCGATCTGTAAGACGGACGAGAACGGCAACCGTGGACGTGAGTTCGTTGCATGCGAGAGCTTGCCATATTGTTATCACCAGAATTTGGCCAAGTCAGAGGTGGGCCGCGATCAAGATGGACTTGAAGATATATGCGTGGACAGATATGTGAATCGGCCTTGTGTATCAAGTTTGGGCTAGTTGGCCCGTGTATCTTTATAGTAGGTTACGTAGAAATTAGAGTTTATCTCGTGCACGGTTTAGTGCACGCCCACATTAGAAAGTCCCCTGGACTATAAATATGTACCTAGGGTTTATGGAAGAAACAACAACCAACGTTCAACACAAACCAATCTCGGCGCATCGCCAACTCCTTCGTCTCGAGGGTTCCTCCGGTAAGCACCATGCTGCCTAGATCGCATCTCGCGATCTAGGCAGCACAAGCCTGCCTAGTTGTTCATGCGTTGCTCGTACTGAAGCCTTTTTGATGGCGAGCAACGTAGTTATCGTAGACGCGTTAGGGTTAGCATCGTTCTTAGCATCATATGCTCGCGTAGTGCAACCCTTGCGCGTCTAGCCGTCCTTGTGCCTCATCATGGGTGCAGGGGCGGCACCCCGCTTGATCTTTATTTAGTAGATCTGATCCGTTATGGTCGCTCCTTGATTCATCAAGGATTAGTTTAATATCTGCAATAGTTAGGCCTTACAAAGGGTTGGAGGATCCAGCGGCATGCAGGGTGTAGTTTGCTGCCCCTAGACAGGACGTTCCGAGGATCAACCTAGTGTTGGTTTTTAGGCCTTGTCTAGGGCTGGCTTACGTTTACCGTGCGTGAGCGCGAGGCCCAATCGTGAGTAGGATGATCCGATTATGCGGTGAAACCCTAGATCGTCGTGGATCTCATATGCTTTATCTTGATCAAGCAGGACCACCATATATTCGGCCACCTTGGACGAATCATGGGTGGATCGGCTCCATGAGCCGATTCACAGGATAACCTGAGAGCCGATCGAGGCTCGTATTTAACGTGTACGTGTGTGCCCTGCAGGAAACTAAGCGAGGCATCATCCACACCTTCCTGACCAGGTATAGGTCAGGTGGCACGCCCTTGCGACCCGCATCGGCGCGCGACCAGGAGGCTTTGCGGGCCGTCCCTCTGAGGGACTGGGGCCAGCCGCAGCCCTAGTCATTCCCGGCTCTACGGTGTTGGCCAGTCACTGCCCGCCGGGGTTTCTGACGTCAACACATTCTGGCACGCCCGGTGGGACAATCTTCAACGACAACCATCTCGCCATCCACATCAGAGATGGCGAAAAGCACCCCGGTCGAGTACGAGGATCGGAATGGCAAAGTCAGGGCCCTCCGCGAGGCCGACCTCATCGGCCCTTCCCACGACGCCCGCTACCGTGGCGTCAACACGGTCGATCTCAGCCACTCCATAAGGGAACCAGGGTTCTCTTTCGATGCCAATATGGCAGGGTTCGTGATTCACCATGACGCGGACAAAGCGGAAAGCAGCCATACTCGTGGCAAGGAGAAAGACGAGGCCGCTCCACGTGACCGGCCCGAAGACGACCAAAGAATTCATCGGTCCGATGCAGGCGGGAGGTATCGTCAAGACAACAGCTATGACGACGGGTACGAACGTCGTGACAATATGGACAGGCACTGGGACTGCCCCTTCTTCAGACATGCTGGGATTCCGGAATGAGCCGATTGCCAACAATCGGCAATTGCCCAGAATGCAAACAAAAGGAGAAGGGTGCAGCTAAGTTATCCGTGTTCGAGCGCCTGGGGCCTCTCCCGCCTTGGGGCAGGCATACCGAGTCCGTTCAGATGGAAGATCACGAGGAACTCGAAGGCGGTGATGAAGAGGATAAGTATCATCGGCCAAGATGGTGTCCTGACGGGCTCAGCCGCTCCCAAAAACGTAGGGTTCAGCGACTACGTGCGTTGGAAGAAGCCGAAAGGTTATATCTGCACGCGCTGAGGAAGGCGCGGCCTGACCTGGCCGTCAAAATTCAGCGAACCTGGATGAGGAAGGTCGGCCACAAAGAAAAGAGTGGCGCCCCAAGCAAAAGAAAGCCGATGACGAGACATCGGCTGGCACCAACATGGTTTTCATCCTTCTGCGGAATTTAGCGCTCCAAGGTTATATGAAGCGCCTGTGGCACAATTGGACTGCGGCCCACGGCCGGTCATCTTCGAGAAGCCGCGAGAAAGGAGTTACAGGCATCTGAAGGCCCTGTATTTACGAGGCTACATCAATGGACAGCTTGTCAATAAGATGTTGGTGGACACCGGAGCGGCAGTCAACATTATGCCATACTCTATGCTGCGGCGGTTGGGACGCTCCACCTCGGATTTAATCAAAACCAATGTAACATTGAGCGATTTCAACGGCCAAGCATCTGACGCGCAAGGGTTCTAAACGTGGATCTGACCGTAGGAAGAAAGACTATCCCTACGACGTTCTTTGTTGTCGACAGCAAAAGCACATATGCTGTAATATTAGGGAGGGATTGGATCCACGCCAACTGTTGCATTCCATCCACGATGCACCAATGCCTAATTCAGTGGGATGGAGATGAGGTGGAGGTCGTCCACGCCGATGATTCAGCCGAGATTTCAACAGCCGGTATGGGCATTTGGGAGGCATCAGGTCAAGAGCCACTCTCGGGCATCAATTTGGACGACTGCGAACGCATCGATGTGACAAAGAACGGGGTAAGGCTGGTTCTATCCACCGGACTGACCGTATAACGAGAACAACATCGATGAGCAAAGGTGGTGAGGCTGATCCTTGCGATCGGCCCCAAAATTTTTGTGGAGGAACATTACAAAACCTTCACCAAGCACGCAATGTGGAGGCCGATTCCAGCAATCGGCCAAAATTATCCCCACCATCTATTTTGCCTGGGAGCGACATTTGACCCTAGGCTACCTAAAAAGCCGATATCATCAATTTTCTTGACAGAATCGGCTCGGGGGGGCATCTAGATGGATTAAATACATATGAGGCAACATTATCAAGTATGGGGGCCGACGCACAAGTTGGCCGTGGAAAAGTTGAAAATTTTTAGCACAGCCGATGCACGGCCATCGACTTAAGGGCATCAACCACCTTGCGACCGTCACACGAAGGAGCTTAAGGGAGGCAGCGAGGCTCCAGAAGGGCGAATATGCCGGCGGGTCGCGGCCCCGCTAGCAGTATGTCTCTTCTGGAGGAGAATAGTCATGATGAGGCGATCGGCTACGGCATGTCACGACCACAAGGGGGAAAACATCAGGAGACGTCCTCACCAAGAGCTGCATCAGCCTGCCAAAGATAATGAGCCAATATTATCGACGAAACGCAGGACTTGAACGGGAGAAGCTCAGGGAGACAGTTGGCCCTGAAGGGTCCTTCACTATAGTAGGCCGATTTTTCCCAATCGGCTGGCCCTGCATCCCAGCTTGCCTGAAGAATGATGCTGAGGTCGCCAGAAACATCAGTTTCTACATACAAGCCAATTGAGTGACACGCACGGGGCTTTGTTGTGGGCACCTGCCCGGAACCAGATGGCCAGCCCGCTGGATTGGCTAGCAAGGCTCATGATCTTGCTTGAGGTCTCATGGGGCAAAGCCGATGCTAGACCGTTGACTCAAGGGGTATGGTGGTTACAGGCAAAGATCTCATGGAGCATCCATCACCAAATCGGCAGTGTTCGCGCAAGCCTGCGGGTCAGTCTAGGGTCATGAGGACAACCGATGATCGTCCGATGATCTTTATGAGCCGAACCATTCGAGCCGAGCTATCTGCACCAGAAGCTGCATCAGTTCGCCCGAGATGATGAGCTAATTAAGACAGCAAGGTGGTTCCTCGGAGCTACTGACCTTTCCAGAATCTGCCAGGGGCTGGCTCCTTGAGCCTAACACAGTGATACAGTCGGGAAACCGATGGTGGCCCAATCAGCTGGTCTGCTTTTATCCTCGCCTGGACTAAGGCTCGGGGGGCAGCTCGCCCTTAAGGTTCCTTGTTCTATGGAGCCGATTTGGTTGAAATCGGCTTGCTCTGCATCATAACTCGTCAAGAGAGGGTGAATTATTGCAGACGGGAGTGGCTGGAGGTAGTGGAAGGAAGCAACGATCGCTGACGGACTTTGGACCAGGTGTGACTACGAAGAGATGAGGCATTATCAGGACAGTGGCAAAGAGGATCCGGTAGATGAGAATGCCGCTGAGGTCCATTAGTCCGTGTGGTTGAGTCTGCATTTCCAGGATCTAGGATTTGCGCGATTGCGGCTCGTCCTAGGGGTGGAGGTCTGGATGGATCTACCTCGAGTTTATCATGAGAGTCCGATGCATTGCCATCGGCTCCTTAAAGCACCGACCAGATTGGCAATCGGCAAGCACGGTATAAAGGGCAATCGGCTAAATTATCATAAAAAAGGGCGACAAGATCGAGTTGGGGAAGTTCTCCATTGATTAACTAGAGTTCTTACATAAAGAGCTGATTGCTCTCAAAAGAAGATCCTAGGGGCTACATTGCCCGTCTACTGATGGCCCTGAGCTAAGATCCTATCTAAGGGCCGTTGCTGCCTTCGTCGTCGTCGCCATCGTCGCCGTCGTCGGCGCGGCTCCCAGCCGGCTCGTCGTCGCCTGTAGCGACCGCCGGCAGGACCTTCGTTGTCCTCGTCTTCTTCATCAGCGTCGTCGCGTCGCTGTCGAAATCGCGAGATTGCCGGGCCGGGCAGTGGCGCTTGGCCGGTGGCTCATCGGAGGAGCTGTCATCTTCCTCCTCCTCCGGCCTCTCCTCTTCGGAGGAGGGGGCCCCGTCCCAGGGAAGGTGGTCGTCGTCGCTTTCCTCCACCGCCTCCTCCCTGGCAAGGAAGGAGAGGTCGCTCTCCCGTCGTCGGGACTGGTCGTCCTCCGACCAGGTGGAGAAGTCGGGCTTGGCTCATTCCCGGCCTCGATGGCGCGGCGAATGTTGGCCGCGTGGGCTTCCTCCGGTTTCCATTCCGGCGTCGGCTCGCGGAAGGGGGAGGACTGCGCAGAAAGGTCTGACGAAGAGGAAGACATGGTGGCACAGGAGGGTTTTTTCTTTGGAAGTACTAGTGCCTGGAGGATGAGGAAGAAAGCTACAGGGAGTGGCCGGATAAAAGGGGGAATATCTGGTTTAATGCCTAAGCAGTTCCCGAGAACGTGGTGCCAGAACCGTCAGTCGTGCAGAGAAGGCGAGGAGGCAAGACGTCATCATGAAGGAAATGCGACGGTTCTGCCACGACATGACCCGACGAAAGAGCGTAATGATTTTGGAAATGTCATTTCCAAAACCAGGGGGCATGTGTTATCACAGAATTTGCCAAGTCAGAGGTGGGCCGCGATCAAGATGGACTTGAAGATATATGCGTGGACAGATATGTGAATCGGCCTTGTGTATCAAGTTTGGGCTAGTTGGCCCGTGTATCTTTATAGTAGGTTACGTAGAAATTAGAGTTTATCTCGTGCACGGTTTAGTGCACGCCCACATTAGAAAGTCCCTGGACTATAAATATGTACCTAGGGTTTATGGAAGAAACAACAACCAACGTTCAACACAAACCAATCTCGGCGCATCGCCAACTCCTTCGTCTCGAGGGTTCCTCCGGTAAGCACCATGCTGCCTAGATCGCATCTCGCGATCTAGGCAGCACAAGCCTGCCTAGTTGTTCATGCGTCGCTCGTATCAAGCCTTTTTGATGGCGAGCAACGTAGTTATCGTAGACGCGTTAGGGTTAGCATCGTTCTTAGCATCATATGCTCGCGTAGTGCAACCCTTGCGCGTCTAGCCGTCCTTGTGCCTCATCATGGGTGCAGGGGCGGCACCCCGCTTGATCTTTATTTAGTAGATCTGATCCGTTATGGTCGCTCCTTGATTCATCAAGGATTAGTTTAATATCTGCAATAGTTAGGCCTTACAAAGGGTTGGAGGATCCAGCGGCATGCAGGGTGTAGTTTGCTGCCCCTAGACAGGACGTTCCGAGGATCAACCTAGTGTTGGTTTTTAGGCCTTGTCTAGGGCTGGCTTACGTTTACCGTGCGTGAGCGCGAGGCCCAATCGTGAGTAGGATGATCCGATTATGCGGTGAAAACCCTAGATCGTCGTGGATCTCATATGCTTTATCTTGATCAAGCAGGACCACCATATATTCGGCCACCTTGGACGAATCATGGGTGGATCGGCTCCATGAGCCGATTCACAGATAACCCGAGAGCCGATCGAGGCTCGTATTTAACGTGTACGTGTGTGCCCTGCAGAAACTAAGCAAGGCATCATCCACACCTTCCCGACCAGGTATAGGTCGTGGCACGCTGTATGCATCGGCGCGCGACCAGAGGCTTTGCGGGCCGTCGCTCGAGGGACGGGGCCAGCCGCAGCCCTAGTCATTCCGGCTCTACGTGCTGGCCGATGCCACGGGGTTTCTCGACGCCAACACATATAGAGAGGGGATAAGGTTAGATCTCGCTCCAATTTCTCTGTTTTCTCGATTTTCTTGTTATTCCCTCGAATTTGGGATTTAGGGTTCACGTTGTTGTTTTCAGATCTTGAAGAAATGCAGGCATTTCGAGTGGATCGATGTGTACGTTCAGAGGCTTCAGTTGCAGGAATCAATTGGCGCTATTGGGGGCGCAATTTGGGAGGGGGGACTTGCTGTAGAGAATGCGGCGGAGAGAGGAGCCGTTCCGATTATGCCTAATGCTCCCAATGCAGAACTGGTGGAAGTGAAGGGAGAACTGAAGAAAATGAACAAGCAGTTAAGGCAGCTGATCGAGTTGAAGAAGCAAGCTAATCTGATGGCTGGTTGTTTTTTTCTTGTATAATTACGATCGGATTCTTATCATTGCTCACCAAGCGCTAGAAGTTGTTACAAGGGATACCTTGTTACAAATCCATTATTCAGTTACATGTACTTGTAGTTGTTTTCAAAGTTAGTGTGTGCATTCACCGAAATTACCAACTATATTCACTAAAAGAAAAGGAAAGCTAAAAATAGTTGATAATTGTTAGAGGGGTGACAAATAATGCAATCACCGAAATCCGCAAATATGTATGCCTCATGTTTATAAAAAAATTATACCACTTTTAGGCCATTTCAAAATACCAATACTATATCCCAAACTATATTCCCTAAAAGAAAAGGACAGCTAAAGATAGTTGATAATTGTTAGAGGGGTGACAAATAATGCAATCACCGAAATACGCAAATATGTATGCCTCATGTTTATACCAATATTATACCACTTTTAGGCCGTTTCAAAATACCAATACTATATCCCAAACTATATTCCCTAAAAGAAAAGGACAGCTAAAGATAGTTGATAATTGTTAGAGGGGTGACAAATAATGCAATCACCGAAATCCGCAAATATGTATGCCTCATGTTTATACCAAAATTATACCACTTTTAGGCCGTTTCAAAATACCAATACTATATCCCAAACTATATTCCCTAAAAGAAAAGGAAAGCTAAAGATAGTTGATAATTGTTAGAGGGGTGACAAATAATGCAATCACCGAAATCCGCAAATATGTATGCCTCATGTTTATACCAAAATTATACCACTTTTAGGCCATTTCAAAATACCAATAATATATCCCAAACTATATTCCCTAAAAGAAAAGGAAAGCTAAAGATAGTTGATAATTGTTAGAGGGGTGACAAATAATGCAATCACCGAAATCCGCAAATATGTATGCCTCGTGTTTATACCAATACTATATCCCAAACTATATTAAGTGGCAAACTCGTTATTGCACATAAATAGAGGGGTGGGCACTCTCCACCGACAGAGAGAGAGAGAGAGAGAGAGAGAGAGAGGTTGCCACGAAGAGACGGATAGGGGTATACTGCCCGTTAGATCAGTGGATCAACGGTTCGTGGAGTCGATCCATGTGACAACGGCTCAACCAATTAGGATAAGTTTGGGCTTCTCAGAGCATTTGTGACAGTACTTGAGGGCAAAACTGAGTAGTACTAAGAATCCAAGGGCACATAAATAGTAAATAGACTAAGGGATTCAAACAAAAGAATTACAAAATGAAAAATGCGTGTTTTGTACAATATAATTCATATTGGGCTACATCAAATTATTTGCAATTCAAATATACATGAGTGTGACAATTATGGCATCATTTAGACAAACTATGTTTTGGGAAAGATGTTTTGCAAAGGGGTTTGAGTGGAAAACCATGCATCTTCATAGCTACACTAGTGATTCTGAGAAGTGGCAATTTGTGGTAAAACTTGATTTATATATGTTTGTTAAGGTTTTCTAGGTGGCAGGTTGCGTAGGAAGACTCCATGAGTAGGTGCCACTATGTTTTTATTTTTTGGATTTTTTGCGCATGAAATGACTCAATTAGCTATGTTAATCTCATTTGTTGACTCTCTGTTGACCAGCTACTTGAGGGTAAAACTGAGTATATTGCACTTGCCGGTCTAAGTCCTCGAGGGGAAAACTGAGTACAGATAAAATTTCTGTATAAGGCCTGAGGTTATAACTAAGTACACCAAACGTCCCAGGGTTAGACTCGTGTCGCGGTGCACGCTGCAGCCGTGCATAGCGGACGCGTGTTGCGGTACACGCCACCTTCGTCTTTATAGAGCCCCTCTTTCTCTCCCTCGACGCACGTTCTCACTGGCTCACAACCGCCTCTCCTGTCCCATCATCTTCTCCACAACCGAAGAAAAAACCCCGAAGAAAACCGCCGGCGATGGAGAAGAATGAGATGCCCATTGTCGGCACATCAGCCGCCGCCCCCGTCCAGGCCCCTGTCGCTGCTTCCAACGTAGCAGCCGGCGCATCGGCCGCCGCCCCGTCCAGGCCCCTGTCGCCGCTTCCAACGTAGCAGCCGGCGCATCGGCCGCCGCCACCGTCCAGGCCCCCGTCGCTTGGGACCCGTACGAACCGCAGTGACGCGCCGGAGAACCCCTACGACACCAGCATCGTCGACAACGAGCCGGAGGTAACCCTTTGTTCCCTTGTTCTTATCTCATTTCAATCCTTTTGTGTTAGATCTAGTGTTATTAGGATTCGTCTGTTCCTAGTTCAATCCTTTTGTGTTAGATCTTGCGTTATTACGTCTGTTCCTAGTTCAATCCTTTTGTGTTAGATCTTGCGTTATTACTATTCGTCTGTTCCTAGTTCAATCCTTTTGTGTTAGATCTTGCGTTATTAATGTTCGTCTGTTCCTAGTTCAATCCTTTTGTGTTAGATCTTGTGTTATTACTATTCGTCTGTTCCTAGTTCAATCCTTTTGTGTTAGATCTTGCGTTATTACTGTTCGTCTGTTCCTAGTTCAATCCTTTTGTGTTAGATCTTGCGTTATTAGTGTTTGTGATTTTCTTTTGTTTAAGATTTGTGCCGATGATGATGAATATTTGGGCATAAATTGATTCAAGGTTTGGTCAGTAAACAATTGGTGTGTACAAATTTGTTGTGCATAATCTTTGGTTTACTTAATCAAATCCTGGATATAAGTGTGTCCAATGTAACTGAGGCTACCTCTTTTTTCCGAGCCCATATTATCATGCATGATTTTTTGTTCACTCTCTGTTCCATCATCGTTGCAATTGACTCCGTGTTTTTTGCACGATCTTTGGTGCTACGTGACAGGTGCAGAGCAGCGACGTCGACAGCGACGACGAGTCCTTCCACACCAAGACTCGTTACAACATAAGCTACCTGGAGGCGTTGAACGTGCCTACTGCACTCTCTGTATGTGACTGCTCTATCTGTAGAGCAGCTTAAATTCATGTAAAATGTAGCTTATGTTGGATCTATCGGTACTACTTTTGGATCTGTCCTGAATATATCTATGCTATGTTGGTTGTTGTATGCAGCTTATCCTATATTTTCTCTTGATTTGTGCCCTAGATTTCCTACCTGATTGGGTAAAAACGAAGGCATAAAGAAATGAATGGCGTTAAAAAACAGAAGGAGAAGCTGCTCTAGATTTGCTACCAATTTGGGCTATCAAATATGAATGAGATCGAGCGAGAGAGAGGAAAAGGTACATTGAAAACTGCTAATCTGGGTGAAAGAGACAGAAACCACTCGTGCCCCCGTCCCGGACCCACACGGCTCCACACGCTACGGCCCCACACGCTACGGCCCCACAAACACGGTCTCGTCCTGTCCCACGCGATCCCTTCCTACCAGCCCCACACGACGCGGTCCCACACGATGCGACCCCACAAACGACACGACCCCACTCGTCAGCACGGAACGGTCAACTTAACGGATTCCTTCCGTCCGAGCTCCTTCTACGGGTTCAGACAAGGGCTTGGGGAAAACTGAGGAAAACTAAGGAGCTGGGGAAAACAGAGTACAACTAAGGACTTGAGGGCACGAAAATAGAAATCCCATTAATCTATGTGCTACTCTAGTGATGTTATTAAAGTAGTCTATTCCTCCTCCATGATGTAAAGGTGACAGTGTGTGCATCATGTAGTACTTGGCGTAGGTTATGATTGTAATCTCTTGTAGATTATGGAGTTAACTATTACTATGATAGTATTGATGTGATCTATTTCCCTTTCATAGCTATTGGTGACAGTGTATGCTATGTTAGTACTCGGTCTAAATTGCAACGGTCTATTATGCACTCTAGAGGTTACTTAAATATGAACTCCGGATGTTGTGGAGCTTGTTTACTCCGGCTTGAGGTGTGCTCTTGTAGCCCTACACAATGAATGGTGTTTGTTATCCAACAAGAGAGTTTTTGAAAGTAGCACAAGTGAGGAGAAGTTATTTATTTATTATGTGATCAATGTTGAGAGTGTCCACTAGTGAAAGTAGGATCCCTAGGCCTTGTTTCTAAGCATCGAAACACCGTTTCCAACAAGTTCTGTTACATGTTTGCTTGCTGCCATATTTATTTCAGATTGTTACTATCAATCATACTCATCCATATCACTTGTATTTTACTATCTCTTCGCCGAACTAGTGCACCTGTACATCTGACAAGTGTATTAGGTGTGTTGGGGACACAAGAGACTTCTTGTATCTTAATTGGTGGTTGCTTGAGAGGAATATCTTTGACCTCTACCTCCTTGAGTTCGATAAACCTTGGGTGATCCACTTAAGGAAACTTGCTGCTGTTCTACAAACCTCTCGCTTTGGAGGCCTGATGCGCGTAGATGTACACGTCCGTTGGGAACCCCAAGAGGAAGGTATGATGCGCACGGCAAGTTTTCCCCTCGAAAGAAACCAAGGTTATCGAACCAGTAGGAGCCAAGAAGCACGTGAAGGTTGTTGGTGGAGGAATGTAGTGCGGCGCAACACCAGTGAAACCGGCGCCAACGTGGAACCTGCACAACACAATCAAAGTACTTTGCCCCAACGTAACGCTGAGGTTGTCAATCTCACCGCTTGCTGAAAACAAAGGATTAGGCGTATCGAGTGTAAGATGGTGTTTGTTTGCAAAGAACAATAAAACAGTAGAATGTATTCAGATGTAAAAGAATGGACCGGGGTCCACAGTTCACTAGTGGTGTCTCTCCAATAAGATAACTAGCATGCTGGGTGAACAAATTACAGGCGAGCAATTGACAAATAAAGATTCAATACATATCAACGATGATTACTATGTGATTTAATCAGGGCATTACGACAAAGTACATAGACCGCTATCCAACATGCATCTATGCCTAAATAATCCACCTTCAGGTTATCATCCGAACCCCTTCCGGTATTAAGTTGCGAACAACAGATAATTGCATTAAGTATGGTGCGTAATGTAATCAACACAAATATCCTTAGACAAAGCATCAATGTTTTATCCCTAGTAGCAACAAGACATCCACAACCTTAGAACTTTCTATCACTGTCCCAGATTTAATGGAGGCATGAACCCACTATCGAGCATAATTACCCCCTCTTGGAGTTACAAGTATCAACTTGGCCAGAGCCTCTACTAGCAACGGAGAGCATGCAAGAACATAAACAACACATATATGATAGATTGATAATCAACTTAACATAATATTCTCTATTCATCGGATCTCGCCAAACACAACATGTAGCATTACAAATAGATGATCTTGATCATGTTAGGCAGCTCACAAGATCTATAACAATGAAAGCACAAGCGGAGAAGACAACCATCTAGCTACCGCTATGGACCCATAGTCCAAGGATGAACTACTCACGCATCAATCCGGAGGCGGGCATGATGATGTAGAGCCCTCCGTGATGATTCCCCTCTCCGGCAGGGTGCCGAGGCGATCTCCTGAATCCCCCGAGATGGGATTCGCGACGGCGGCGTCCCGGAAGGTTTTCCGTATCGTGGCTCTCGTGGGTTTCACGACGGAGGCTTTAAGTAGGCGGGTAGGTCAGCGCCACGGGGCCCACACACTAGGGCAGCGCGGCCCCCTGGGCCGCCGCCCTAGCGGGCGCCCGTGGCCACTCTCGTCTTCCTTCGGTCTTCTGGAAGCTTCGTGTAAAAATAGGCCCCCGGGCGTTGATTTCGTCCAATTCCGAGAATATTTCCTTACTAGGATTTCGAAACCAAAAACAGTAGAAAACAGAACTGGCGCTTCGCATCTTGTTAATAGGTTAGTGCCGGAAAATGTATAATAATGCTGTAAAGTATGTATAAAACATTCAAGTATTGTAATAAAAGTAGCATGGAACATAAGAAATTATAGATACGTTTGCGACGTATCAAGCATCCCCAAGCTTAGTTCCTACTCGCCTCGAGTAGGTAAACGATAACACAAATAATTTCTGAAGTGACATGCTACCAACATAATCTTGATCAACATTATTGTAAAGCATATGAGATGAATGAAGTGATCTGAACAAAAGATTGCTAACAAAGATAATGACTAAACAAATGAATCATATAGCAAAACTTTTCTTGAATAGTACTTTCAAACAAGTATCAATAAGAGTTGCATAAGAGATAACTCATAAGCAATAAATTCTAAGTAGAATGCATTGAAGCAACACAAAGGATGATTAAGTTTCAGCAATTGCTTTCAACTTGTAACATGTATATCTCATGGATATTTGTCAACATAGAGTAATATAACAAGTGCAATAAGTAAACATGTAAGAATCAATGCACACAGTTAACACAAGTGTTTACTTCTAAGATAGAAAGAAGTGGGTAAACTGACTCAACATAAAGTAAAAGATTGGCCCTTCGCAGAGGGAAGCATGGATTACTATTTTTGTGCTAGAGCTTTTGTTTTGAAAACATAGAAACAATTTTGTTAACGGTAGTAATAATTCATATGTGCTATGCATAATACTTCCTACAAGTTGCATGTCTCATGCATAGAGTACTAATAGTGCTCGCACCTTGTCCTAGCTCGGAAACACGGATTCTCATCGCATAACATATGTTTCAACCAAGTGTCACAAAGGGGTACCTCTATGCCGTACAAGTGTCTAAGGAGAAAGCACGCATTGGATTTCTCGCTTTTGATTATTCTCAACTTAGACATCCATACCGGGACAACATAGACAACAGATAATGGACTCCTCTTTTAATGCTTAAGCATTCAACAACAGTTAATATTCTCATAAGAGATTGAGGTTGTATGTCCAAACTGAAACTTCCACCATGATACATGGCTTTAGTTAGCGGCCCAATGTTCTTCTCTAACATATGCATACTCAAACCATTTGATCATGAAGTCCACTAACTTCAGACAAGACGAACATTCATAGCATCTCACATGATATCCAACAAAGATAAAGTTGATGGCGTCCCCAGAAAACATGGTTACCGCTCAACAAGCAACTTATAAGAATTAAGACACATAACTACATATTCATCACCACAATAGTTTTTAAGCTATTTGTCCCATGAGCTATATATTGTAAAGATAGAGGAATGAAATTTAAAGGTAGCACTCAAGTAATTTACTTTGGAATGGCAAGAAATACCACATAATAGGTAGATATGGTGGACACAAATGGCATGGAGTTTGGCTCAAGGTGTTTGGATGCACGAGAAGCATTTCCTCTCAGTACAAGGTTTGGGCTAGCAAGGTTGTTTGAAGCAAACACAAGTATGAACAGGTACAGCAAAACTCACACAAGAACATATTGCAAGCATTATAAGGCTCTACACTGTCTTCCTTGTTGTTCAAACACTTTACCCGAAAATATCTAGACTTAGAGAGATCAATCATGCAAACCAAATTAAACAAGCTCTACAGTAGTTCTTCATTAATAGATTAAACTACATGATGCAAGAGCTTAAACATGATCTATGAGAGCTCAAACAATTGCCAAATTTATCAAACCATATGCAGCATTTTCCAATTCCAACCAAATAGCAATCTAACGAAGCAATGAGCTTTCGCCATGAACATTAAAGCACAATTAAGAACACAAGTGTTCCATAAGAAAAAGCGGAGCGTAATATCTCCAATATAAGAATGGCGGGATCCAACTTTATTCAAAACAAAACAAAAATAAAAACAAACCGACGCTCCAAGTAAAGAACATAAGAATGTGACGGAATAAAAATATAGTTTCACTAGAAGTGACCTGATAATGTTGTCGATGAAGAAGGGGATGCCTTGGGCATCCCAAAGCTTAGATGCTTGAGTCTTCTTAAAATATGCAGGGATGAACCACCGGGGCATCCCCAAGCTTAGACCTTTCACTCTTCTTGATCATAGTATATCATCCTCTTCTCTTGACCCTTGAAAACTTCCTTCACACAAACTTCAAGCAAACTCATGAGAGGGTTAGTGCATAACCACAAATTCACATATTCAGAGGTGACACAATCAATCTTAAAACTTCTGGACATTTCACAAAGCTTCTGAAAGTTAATGGAACAAAGAAACTCATTCAACATAGCAAAAGCGGCAATGCGAAATAAAAGACAGAATCTGTCAAAAACAGAACCATCCGTAAAGATGCATCTGGACTGGGCACTTAACTTGCTCAAATGGAAAAACTCAAAACTAATGAAAGTTGCGTACATATCGGAGGATCACGCTCGTAAATTTGCAGATTTTTTAGAATTTTTTACAGAGACTTATGCCAGAATTCGTGACAGACAGCAATGTTGTTTCTGCGCAGCGATCCCAAATATAACATCAACTTTAGCATAGAAACTTTACTTGGCACAAAAACATGATAAGGAGAGGTTGCTACAGTAGTAAACAACTTACAAGACTCAACAATACAGTAAATAAAATAAAACATGGGTTATCTCCCAAGAAGTGCTTTTCTTTAATGCCTTTCAGCTAGGCGCAGAAAGTGCAAATCAAGTATTTTCAAGAGATGGAGCATCAACATTACCTCGGGCCTTACACTTACCCTTCTTGTTATTTTTCTTATTCTTTGGTTTAGGGAATACATTTCGGCCTCCTAGTGGGATTTTTAGGGTGCCTTCTCCTGCATTTATGATTGCTCCCAATAGTTTCAGCAGGGATCTTCCAAGTGTGATTTGTCCAGTTCCTACACATTCAATAACAAGATAATCAGTGGATACCGTTCTTCCAAGAATGGTTGTATGCACACTCTCGGCTATTCCCTTAGGTATTATAATGGAGTTATCAATAAGAGTTATTCCTTCTCCCCCTTCAACAAGCCCCCAAAGTGTCAAAGATTCATAAATACTCTTAGGCATAAGACAAAATTCAGACATAATATCACAACGGGCATGAAAAGTTTCACCACCAATAATAACTTTAATAGTAGGTTTCCACATTGAGGGTTCAGAGTTCACTAAAACTTCATCAAGACGGTTTCGAACATAACCACAACTTTCCTTCAAGTAAGATGCAATCTGTCTCAAGAGTGTTTAATCTATTATAAATGCTAATAAGAGCTGAATCAAAGTTATTAGCCAAACTATGTGATGCAACCAATTTTTTTATGGCATTAAAAGCTTGATCACCGTTGCAATGAAGGAAATCTCCTCCCACTATAGCATCTAAGGCATATCTATAGCGAATCATAAGCCCAAAATAAAAATTACTAAGGAGCAAACTTAGAGTCATTTGAGGTTCAACTTTACGATAAGCATCAAAAATTCTAGACCAAGCATCTTTAAAACTCTCCTCATCCCCTTGTTTAAAAGTAAAGACTAATTCTTCAGGTGAAGAAGTAACAAGTACGGAACTAGACATGATAACAAAAGTAAACTAAGTGCAAGTAACTAATTTTTTTGTGTTTTCATATATAACAAGTAAACAAGACAATAAGTAAAGTAACTAATTTTTTGTGTTTTTGATATAGAGAACAAGACAGTAAATAAAGTAAAACTAGCAACTAATTTTTTTGTGTTTTATTTAAGTGCAGCAAACAAAGTAGTAAATAAAATAAAGCAAGACAAAAATAAAGTAAAGAGATTGGAAGTGGAGACTCCCCTTGCAGCGTGTCTTGATCTCCCCAACGGCGCCAAAAAAAGTCGCTTGATGTCGTAGATGTACACGTCCGTTGGGAACCCCAAGAGGAAGGTATGATGCGCACAGCGGCAAGTTTTCCCTCGAAAGAAACCAAGGTTATCGAACCAGTAGGGAGCCAAGAAGCACGTGAAGGTTGTTGGTGGAGGAATGTAGTGCGGCGCAACACCTGAAACCGGCGCCAACGTGGAACTTGCACAACACAATCAAAGTACTTTGCCCCAACGTAACGCTGAGGTTGTCAATCTCACCGGCTTGCTGAAAACAAAGGATTAGGCGATCGAGTGGAAGATGGTGTTTGTTTGCAAAGAACAGTAAAAAGTAGAATGTATTCAGATGTAAAAGAATGGACCGGGTCCACAGTTCACTAGTGGTGTCTCTCCAATAAGATAACTAGCATGCGGGTGAACAAATTACAGGGAGCAATTGACAAATAAAGATTCAATACATATCAACGATGATTACTATGTGATTTAATCAGGGCATTACGACAAAGTACATAGACCGCTATCCAGATGCATCTATGCCTAAATAATCCACCTTCGTGTTATCATCCGAACCCCTTCCGGTATTAAGTTGCGAACAACAGATAATTGCATTAAGTATGGTGCGTAATGTAATCAACACAAATATCCTTAGACAAAGCATCAATGTTTTATCCCTAGTAGCAACAACACATCCACAACCTTAGAACTTTCTGTCACTGTCCCATTTAATGGAGGCATGAACCCACTATCGAGCATAATTACCCCCTCTTGGAGTTACAAGTATCAACTTGGCCAGAGCCTCTACTAGCAACGGAGAGCATGCAAGAACATAAACAACACATATATGATAGATTGATAATCAACTTAACATAATATTCTCTATTCATCGGATCTCGCCAAACACAACATGTAGCATTACAAATAGATGATCTTGATTATGTTAGGCAGCTCACAAGATCTATAACAATGAAAGCACAAGCGGAGAAGACAACCATCTAGCTACTGCTATGGACCCATAGTCCAAGGATGAACTACTCACGCATCAATCCGGAGGCGGGCATGATGATGTAGAGCCCTCCGGTGATGATTCCCTCTCCGGCAGTGCCGGAGGCGATCTCCGAATCCCCCGAGATGGGATCGCGACGGCGCGTCTCTGGAAGGTTTTCCGTATCGTGGCTCTCAGGGGGGCGACGGAGGCTTTAAGTAGGCGGAAAGGTAGGTCAGGGCGTCACGGGGCCCACACACTAGGGCCGCGCGGGCCCTTAGCCGCGCCGCCCTAGCGTGGCGCCCGTGGCCCCACTTCGTCTCCCTTTCGGTCTTCCGGAAGCTTCGTGTAAAAATAGGCCCCGGGCGTTGATTTCGTCCAATTCCGAGAATATTTCCTTACTAGGATTTCTGAAACCAAAACAGCAGAAAACAGCAACTGGCGCTTCGGCATCTTGTTAATAGGTTAGTGCCGGAAAATGTATAATAATGCTGTAAAGTATGTATAAAACATTCAAGTATTGTAATAAAAGTAGCATGGAACATAAGAAATTATAGATACGTTTGCGACGTATCAAGGCCCAACACTGTCTACAAGAATAGAAGCACACGTAGACATCACTCCGCCGGTCATGGCAGTACCTAGTGCGCGCGGGCGCGAGGTACTGGAGTACGTGCTAGAGTTATCGTGTCCACCTACCTTTTGAGCTAGCTTATCCTTGGATTCTGCATGTCTTGGTTGGATTAGTGTTGTCCAGGGGGAGGTTTGCTTTGCCCTTTTGTGATGATCATAGACAATCAGTTGTATCTTTGTGAGCTTGTCACCGACCACTTGCGTTTGTTCATGATTAACTAGTTTGTGATACTTTATTGCTTGTGTTCATGGTAGATAACTAGTAGTACTACTTCCGTTCATCGAATTGCTTTCTTGCTATTTTAATGATTTATTTCATCTTAATGGTAACTTTTGTGAACTTTAACAAGCAAATACTTCTCTCATCGTCAAATAAAATAAAATAGGAACGTATCTTCCTCAGACGGGCATGTCATTTATTTTAAAAGACAATAAAGAGCTCGGGAAATGCTTAAATCAAATACTCGATGGCGTGTTTCTGATGGCAGGTCTGGGCACCTATATAGCTAGTCTAGTCTTCGGGTCACACTCTCCTCGAAAGTCGGAACGAGAGAGACGAAGTTTCAGAGAGAGAGAGAGAGTTTCGCCTCGGTGAAATCAATCCACCTAGGAAATATGCACATGACATTTTCCTGGTACTAAAATGTCTTCCTCCCGTGGATTCAAAGGATTTTTTTACATGAGATTTGAGTGGATTGATTTTTTCTCCAAAACATAGTGAAATGTAATCTTATAGGAAAAATTCCTATGCATCCGTAAGGATTAAATCCTACGAATCAAACGGCACACATAGGAAAATTTTCTAAGGATAAAAATCCTACAATAGGATTCCTTTAAATCAAACAAGCCTCGCACAAATTACTCATTTTATCTGTCTTTTGCACAAAACACCAACTATTCATGTAATCCATTGCATAGAGGTCCAAATCTAGAATTACCTTCAACTTATCTTGTAATACTTAATTTACTTCCCTAAATTATATCAAACTTTCCATATTACATATGTTGGATTTTTTATTTACTATATTTGTTACCATTTCATTTACAAAAGTTTGAAAATTTCATCAAATTTGCTGCAATCTCAGAAAAGCTGACAACTCTTACGAGAAGGTCAATTCTTTTCAAACTTTCCCAGATTAGTTAGTTTATTTCTTAAATACAATTTTTCATTTTAAAAAAACTAGAAAATTTACCAAATTTTGGCCAGATCTCATAAACATGATAAATATTTTTAAATGGATGTTCTAAACTGTATCAAACTTTTCGAGATTGAATTGTTAGCGCCACATCATCACTGAAGAGTGGGCTATCATGTGCTAGATTTGTTATTAAGCAGCTTAATCCTAAATTTAAACATCTCTACACCGATTACACACATATATACTTGGTGTATTGTGCAAAAGATCGACACAAGGATCTCAACGAATCTCAACGCACAAAAATTGGTAAAATCGACACAAGGATCGAGACTCACGCGCAATGGAACATTTTCCTAGTTCGTAAGCGGCGCTAGAATAGCGTACTACGTGTACGTGTCTTTTTTTCCCTCGAATCTATGCATGTTTCTGACTCTTTTTTTATATAAAACATACTACACACGCAAACACTAACAAATACGTATATACATGCACCCCTACGAACGCGTACACGCACGCACCTTACCCCTAAGAGCACCTCTGGAAGATTAAGTCCAATAAACTAATCCGGCGGGTCTTGAGATTGTCAACGCCATCCCATGCGCCTCACTACATGTCGACATGATACCGCCTTTCACTGAAAGAATATCTCATCTTTTTTAGACACCTAAGTTTCAAACCGGGTTTGAACTCTTGTGGGTTGACGGTGCCACTGCACTCGTAACCAACGAAGCTGCACTCGTAACCAACGAAGCGCAAGTTAACTTTCACATGCATGTCTATGAGTTTAAGCTTTGTTTCGGTAATACATACCAAGACACAACGTTCGTGTTTTTTTACAATCAATACCGCATATATTCATAGTAGTAACAAAATAGTAAATGGTAGAGATATACAAGCCGACTCCAACGATTGCAAAATAAAGTATAAAAGAAACGAGCAAATCGTTGAGATCTTCAAATTCTACTTTCTTCTATGACGTAATCTTATATTTCTCTGAAGGCAACCGAAAACAGATACCAAACCATAGATCTGAATATACCAACTAAGGTTCTCCCATAATTTTAATTTAAGTAGCAATGCCTAGTCTACGTATACACGCACAACCATTGAAGTAGTTAATCCACATTGACAAGAGTACCAACACCAGTATAACGGGGGAAAATAACCAAACAATCTGCTCGACGTCGTTGGAGAGTCGAGAGTATGAATCACCATTGTCGATGACGTAGCCAAATATTGCGAGGATAATTTTCCTCGCATCAACAGTGAGAAAAAACAATCCAAAATCGATCTGGCGAAGTAAGATCTGAAGATGCACACCTAAAGAATTGTAATCCTCTAACACCCCCTTGATGCGACGAATGAGATCTTGTTGTCGAGCGAAGGGTTGAAGAACACTTATTATAGACGATGTCATCTCTATTGTGGCGAAGGCCAACAGAAAAACAACTACAAAACCCTAACCTAATATGTAGAAAACCCTACTTTATTAAAAACTCCAAGCATATATCGGGTTTCCCACCCCTCCTGGCGCCGATCTATGGTGGATGCGAAGGTGGAGAGGGTGCACTTCTCTTAGAGGCGTGGCGGCCAGGAACGAGAGAATGGATTAAGAGATGGCCTGAGCTAATCACATACCCAACCGCTAATTAATTGAGATAGCGTTCGTGTTTTAGTCTCGTAGTCGTAGAGCGCACGAGTTGTGAAGTACTCCCTCCTGTGAGACAATAGGTTTGGGGGAACCAGCACAACCCTCTAGGGGTGGCCTATCACATATATATATAATGAGTGTGTTACAAAGGTACAATACGTACACATACACGGAAGCTATATACAGTCTAACACCCTCCCTCAATCTTAGCCACTTCCTAAAGAATCGAGAAGGGTAAGATTGCGCCTGCAAGCCTCAAACTGTGGAAGAGGCAATGGCTTGGTGAAGATGTCTGCAAGTGGATCCTTAGAAGAGATGAACCTGATCCGTAATTGCTTCCGTGACACACGTTCCCGTACAAAGTGATAGTCAACTTCGATGTGTTTCGTTCGGGCATGAAATACCGGATTTGCAGAAAGGTATGTAGCACCGATGTTATCACACCAAAGGATAGGAGGCTGCGGTTGGGATATACCCAATTCCTGAAGCAAAGACTGTACCCAAATGATCTCAGCAGTAGCATTGGCCACAGCCTTATACTCAGCTTCAGTACTGCTACGTGACACAGTAGCTTGTTTCCGAGCACTCCAGGCGATCAAAATAGAGCCAAAGAACACAGCATAGCTCCCCGTAGATCGCCTGTCATCCGGACTGCCAGCCCAGTCCGCATCAGAATACGCCGAAAGGACCCCATAGGGGTTCGGTCGGATATGCAGCCCATAAGACACAGTAAGTCTAACATAGCGCAATATGCGCTTGACAGCAGACCAATGAGTGTCGCGAGGGGCCTGTAAATACTGACAAACTCTGTTGACAGCATAAGAGATATCTGGTCTCGTGATCGTCAAGTACTGAAGACCACCAACAATACTCCTGTAGTCTGTCGCATCCGCAGAAGACAGAAGCTCACCATCAACAGCAGTAATCTTGTCAGTGGAAGACATGGGTGTAGAAGTCGTCTTACACTTAAGCATCCCAGCCCGCTGCAACAAGTCCAAGCAGTACTTCTTTTGTGTCATGACAAGTCCAGCATCACGAGAAGCGACCTCCACTCCAAGAAAATAGTGAAGCTTCCCAAGATCCTTGACAGCAAAATCAGTACCAAGAGAACGAACAAGAGCATTGGCAGCAAACTGAGAGGAGCTGACCAGAATAATATCATCCACATAGACCAATAAGTACATAGTGACTGCAGGCTTCTGTAGAAGAAATAATGATGAGTCGGCAGCAGACGGTGTAAAACCATGAGCACGGAGAGCAGTCGCAAGACGAGCATGCCAGGCACGAGGAGCTTGCTTCAACCCATAAAGTGCTTTAGTAAGACGACATATATGATCAGGACGATCAGGATCAGAAAAACCAGGTGGCTGTCGCATATAGACCTCCTCCTCCAATAGACCATGAAGAAAGGCATTCTGCACATCAAGCTGACGAAGAGACCATCCTCGAGTGACGGCAATGGAGAGAAGAAGCCTGATGGTAGTAGGCTTGACCACTGGACTGAAGGTATCTTCATAGTCAAGACCATAACGCTGACGAAAACCTCGGGCAACAAGGCGCGCTTTGTAGCGCTCAATAGTCCCATCAGAATGCTTCTTCACTTTGAAAACCCATTTAGAGTCAATGACGTTCACTCGCGGTGGTGGAGGAACAAGAGTCCACGTCTCATTACGAAGAAGAGCTTGATACTCCTGTTCCATGGCCTCTCTCCAATGAGGAATACTCATAGCAGCCTGGTATGTGCGAGGCTCGGAGGACGGATCTGCAATGGCAGCAGTCATACACGTAGCATGCCAAGCGACAGTACCGTCAGTGCGCTCCTTGGGGCAAAAAATGCCACTGCGGCTGCGCGTATGCGGACGCAGCACGGGAGCCATCGATGTCGAAGGTGCAGCCGAGGAGGGGCTGGAAGACATCAACGGAGAGGACCCAGCCGTCGAGGGGCTGGGTGATGGCGACAGCGACGACCCAGTCAACGAGGGACTGGGCGAGGCGGAGCCAGAGCCCGCCGTGGGCGTCACAGGCGTTGGGCTGCCCGGCGAAGGAGGCAGCCCAGGAGAGGCAGATGACGACGGCGAAGCGGGCATGGGGCTGGGCGACGGGGGGGCAGGCCAGGTACGGGGCGAGGCCGGCCCAGCGGCAGGAGGAGACGCGGCTCGCGGCGTCGAGGGCACGTCAGGTGAACGTGCATGGGCGCGCGGACCGAGGCCATGCAGGGGCGCAGCACGATCGACGTGCGCGTCGGATGGCGTCGGCGATGGAGGTACGGGTGCCTCCAGAATTTCCAAGCGAGCTCCACGTCCAGTGCCTGCACCATGGTTAGGCAACAATACAGGAGAGTATGCAACATCTTCAAATTGGTCAGGGGCAATGGAAGATGAATGCAAGGAAGGAGACTCATTGGTGGAGATAGGTAGTTTGGCAAAGGGAAAAACATGCTCATCAAACACTACATCCCGAGAGATATAGACTCGATTGGTAGGAACATGAAGACATTTGTAACCTTTATGAAGGGAACTATAGCCAAGAAAGACACACTTTTTGGACCGAAATTCCAGCTTGCGTTTATTATATGGGCGAAGATGCGGCCAGCAAGCACAACCAAACACTTTAAAGAAAGTATAGTCAGGTTGTTCATTCAAGAGGAGTTCAATGGGAGTCTTCATGTTTAGAACACGTGTGGGAGTACGGTTGATAAGAAAACATGCCGTGGTAAAAGCATCACTCCAAAATCGAAAGGGAACCGATGCATGGGCCAAAAGAGTAAGACCAGTTTCGACAATGTGACGATGCTTACGTTCTACAGAGCCATTCTGTTGATGTGTATGTGGACATGCTAAACGGTGAGCGATCCCAAGCGACTGAAAAAAGGAGTTGAGGTTGCGATACTCACCACCCCAATCTGAGTGAACATGAACAATCTTATGCTTGAGGAGGCGTTCAACATGTTTTTGAAACTGAACAAAGATATCAAACACATCAGATTTTCTCTTGATAAGATAAAGCCAAGTAAAACGACTGTAAGCATCAACGAAACTGATATAATAATTATGACCACTAACAGAAGTTTGGGCAGGGCCCCATACATCTGTAAACACAAGCTCTAGAGGATATTTCACCTCCCGAGTAGACTCCGAAAAAGGAAGTTGATGACTCTTCCCCTGCTGACAAGCATCACACACTGCTACATCTTTATTACTAGGCATGCTAGGAAGCTCATGACGACGCAAAATATGGCGAACAATAGGAGTGGCAGGATGACCAAGGCGAGCATGCCACTGTGACGACGAGACGCGAACTCCACTGAAAACGCGAGAGACGCCAGGATGCTCCAGACGATAGAGGCCCTGGCATAGACGCCCACTAAGAAGCATGTCCCTCGTGTCCTGATCCTTAATAAAAAGATCAAACGGGTGAAATTCACAAAACACATTATTGTCAAAAGTGAGTTTAGGAACTGAGAGTAGATTGCGCGTCACAGATGGTACTCTAAGAACATTACGAAGATGAAGGCTCCTATTTGCATGGCTAGTGAGAAGAGATGCTTGACCAATATGGGAGATGTGCATACCTGCTCCGTTGGCGGTGTGGACCTTGTCGGAACCGTGGTAAGGCTCGGTGGTGTGGAGCTTCCCCATCTCGCTCGTCAGGTGCTCCGTTGCCCCAGAGTCCATGTACCAGTGAGGGTCGATGGAGTAGGACTGAGTATGTCCCTAGGGCTTCGGGGCCGGCGCGGGGCGATCAGCCATAGCCACTTGACGCGCATTATTGCGCGTATCCTTGCCATCATTGCGGAGCCCAAGGAAGCTCTTCTGAAAACGGCGATGACACTTGGAGGCCTAGTGTCCATGAAGACCGCAGAGTTGACAGACGCGCGGCGCCCCACTGCCAGGCAGCACGGACGGAGGAGCGGACGGGGGCGGCGCGGGCCCCTTGCCAGAGGTCGGGGCGCCCGAGGCAGGAGAGCCGCCCTTGTAGGCAGCGTGCGCGGCGGGAGAACCACGGCTGCGGCTGGCACGGCGCGACTCGACACGCTGCTCGGTGAGAAGAAGGCGGGAGTATATCTCATGTGCCATCATAGGATTGGAGTTGCCCCGCTCATTGATGATCTCAACCAGGTCATCATACTCTTCGTCAAGACCGTTGACGATGAAGGAGTTGAACTCAGAGTCCGTGAGCGGCTGTCCAATGGACGCCAGCGTGTCAGCAAGGGCCTTGACCTTGTTGTAGAACTCCGTGGCGGTGGTGTCAAGTTTCTCGCACTCGCCAAGCTCACGACGAAGGGCACTGGCACGGGCCTGTGACTGCGACGCGAAGGAGCGCTCGAGAGTTGTCCATGCCTCATGAGAAGTCTTGGCAAAGACTATGAGCCCGGCAACAGCCGGGGTAAGCGACCCCTGGATAGAGGAGAGGTTCGCCTGATCTTGCCCCATCCAAACACGGTGCGCCGGATTGTAGACCGGACCGTTCACGCTGTCCACCAGCGCGGGAGGGCAAGGAAGAGAGCCGTCGACGTAGCCAAGCAGGTAATGGCTCCCAAGGAGCGGCAGGACCTGCGCACGCCAGAAGATGTAGTTATCTGGCGACAGCTTGACGGTGATGAGGTTGCCAAAGTGGAACGGTGGAGGCAAGGAGCCCGTTGTGAAGACTGCCGGGGGCGCGTACACCATAGGGGCAGAAACGGGCGGCGCGGGCAGGGGCACGGAAGTGACACCCTCAGGAGGCGGAGGCGCCGTCGAGGATGTAGACCCTGCCGGAGGCGCGGACGCCGTGAGGGCAGGGTGCACCGATGCAGGCCCCGTGGAGGAGGACCCAACCGTCCACGCCGGCGAGACGTCCACAGACGCAAGGGCCAGAGACCCAACAGCGGCGGCCGAGGAGGCGGGCGCGGAAGCGCTGGAGGTGTTGACCATGAGCGCATTAGGGTTGGAGAAGAAAGACCCGACGCTCCTCGTCCCGATCGGAGGCGGCTGCAGGGCAGCGGGATCGACAGGGCGGGAGAGCAAGGTCGCGAGCGAGGCCGGAAGGTAGCCCGCGTTGGAGGAGCCGGATGCGGCGGCGCAGTCCATGGCGACGACGGAGATCGGCGGCGACGGACGGCGCGGCGGCTAGGGTTTGGAGGCGGCGGAAGCGTACGACCAAAACTAGTCTGAAACCATGTGAGACAATAGGTTTGGGGGAACCGGCACAACCCTCTAGGGGTGGCCTATCACATATATATATAATGAGTGTGTTACAAAGGTACAATACGTACACATACACGGAAGCTATATACAGTCTAACACCTCCATACCGGTTTACTGGGCTTACTAGAAAATTAGGAAAATACCGAAGAGTTAGGCTCATATTAGCCATAATTAGTGAGAATTATACCCACTCCTCCTAAAATCGCTCCCAGCCAGCAATAACTGTCGGTAATTCATCAGCCAAAAAAGGGGAAGGACCGGTGCATGTGGTTTATTTCAGGATTTAACCGGCGCTATGTTTTCAGTGGTAGGTGACGTGCCCGTCAACAGCGAGGCGCCAGTGGTGACTTCGTCAACCTCAAGATATGCCGGCTCAGTTCCTCGGAGGTGCTCATAGGGGTGTGCGTGCGTGCGTTCATAGGGGTGTTTGTACGTGCGTGTTTGTGAGCGTCTGCGTTGTACTGTGTTCTCAAAAAAAAATGCGTTTCAATTGGTTTGCATGCACAACGAACGATAGGCCTCTCCTTGGTTGTTTGGCTTCCCACCTTAATAACTGCATCGATAAACAGATTTAGTGCTTTGACAAAATTTTCTTCGACCTATCCAGTAGCACCTTGGTCGCAGCGCTGGGTCTATTAAGCCCAATAAACCGGTATAGAGGGAGTAGTAGTACCTATCTTGTAGAATGAGTTGTGAACTAGTAGTATATCTATCTTGTAGAATACTTCCTCCGTTTCTCTATATAAGGCATATAATGTTTTGGCACGAAGATTAACACATGGTCGGTCAATTGAAAGGCGATCCTCAGCCACATGGAGAGCCATATATAGTGGCAGGCAGAGAGGCCCTTCAGTTGGGCTTATTGATGCGGATAGGCAGCGGTTCTTCGGTGAATGCGTGGCAAGATGCATGGGTGCCAGGTCCCAGAACAATGAAGCCGGCTGCCCAAATTGGTCGAGATGAAATAAATATGGTCTCTGATCTGATAGATGGTGAGAATGGTACATGGAAAATTAATCTAATCCGACGGAACTTTATAGCTCCTGATGCTGATGCCATTCTTAATATACCACTACGTAGTGGTGGTGGGGAAGATTTCTGGGCCTGGAACTTGGAGAAGACAGGTATATATTCCGTTAAATTTGTGTATCATGCTCTTATGACTCACAACGAGAAACCAGCTCTAGAGGAAGGGCCGATCACTGAAACCACAGATTCTGAACAACGGATGTGGAAATCTCTCTGAAAACTTGATGTGGTGCCAAAAGTACGCGTCTTCTGGTGGAGAGGGGTGCGAGGTATTTTGCCGGTTGAGAGTATACTCAAGCACTGACATATTGCACAAATAGCAAGATGCAAAATCTGTCTTGATGCAGATGAAGACATGATACATACCCTTATTCAATGTTCGCATCTGAGAAAGTTCCGGGAAGAGGCGCAAATGTGGCTAAAATTAAAGTTGCCCAGGCTACATCCTGAGACATGGTCGAAGGATATTTTATGTGATCCCATGTTCTTGGAGTCCGATCGAGCTAATCTTATCACCGTTATGTGAGCGATTTGGACGTCGAGGAACAACTGGACTCATGATCGGGGACCCTTCGATCCTGTTCAATCTCTGAAGATGATCAAGGAAGCCCTTGCGGTGCTTGATCTACCGAAGAAATTTACGGAGATACTTCCAGGTCATGGCTGACGACCACCGGAGGGAGATACAATCAAAATAAATACCGACGGTGGTCTATCCCTGGAAGCTCGCAAGGGTGGAGCTGGTGGTGTCGCGCGCATGGCTACTTCCTTCCTTGGAGCATGGAGTGAACCCTACGAGGGTGTTACTGACCCTCTTGTTGCTGAAGCCCTCTCTCTACAGGATGGTGTTATCTTCGCTCCGCTTTGAGGTTTCAAAAGAGTGGTCATGGAAGTTGATTGCCCGGAGGTTGTAAACCTATGGAACTCTCGTCAAGGTTCTCGTTCGGCTGTGACACCAATTATTTCAGAAATTGGAGAGCTAGCTAGTTTTTTGTTTCTTTTGTTATCCATCATGTTCCTAGAAATGCTAACCTCTCAGCCCATCTCTGTGCAAAGCATGCCTGCACTCTGATGGTGACGAGTAGTTGGCTAGATTTACCACCAGAATTCCTTGTCGTCAGTCTTCTGGCTGAGCAGGCGGGATCTGTTTTTGGGGAATAAAGAGATCTCTATTTCCCCGCAAAAAAAAAATTAGGCAATTTTTGTTGGTATTGGACACATTTGCCCCTAGATGAACGACTTAAATGGAAAGAAAAATTAGGCAAGTTAGTACTCCCTCGGACCCAGGGGTTAGGGCGTAAAAAAAAATTCCGATTTATCCCAAGGCTTAAGGTGTGGGTCGTGGGCTGGCGATTTTCTCCCGTTTCTACCCCCGCTTCTCGCTCCCCCTCCGCCTCGAAACAATCCCGTCGTCCTCGAAACACGGACACTTTATTTCCATCGCCCGCATGCCCCTCTCTTCTCCGTCTTCTGCGCGAGAAACGAGGAGTCCAGAGATCCCGCGGGATACTCCACCGCATGCATGCATGGGCAAATTTGGGAACCGTCCGCATTTTACTCTCAACCGATCACTTCCTTGATAATTGGGCTGATTTTTTTACGACCTAAGCCCTGGGCCGGAGGGAGTATGTTGTATCTGTCCCGATTGGAAACAAGTTTGGGTACGTCAACAAATCCCACAAATTCCTCCTCATTAACTCCCCCCGGTCGCTAATTCCATAGCTCAACGGGTGCTAGTTTCTTGCGAGGAAAGGTTGTGGGCGCAACTTTCCTCTCTCCTATCCCGACCGGCTTGGCCACAAAACCCTCGATCAAATTTAAAGCTCGTCTAAACTTTTCAGCAGCAGCAGAGGGAATCACCATGGCGCGAAAGAGTGAAGGTTTCTTAAGCACCAGGCAGTTAAAACAATCGATCTACCTGTCTAAGAGACAAAAGAGGAAAGACACGGTAATTAAGCTAGCTGGCCAAATCAATAGATCTCACCTACTCCTAAGTTACATGGACTAGTTGAATGCCCGTGCGTTGCTACGACTTCACAATATTAAACCTAGATATGGTCATTCAAAATCTATAGTTAATGATATTTATATGCATCACATAAAGCTTATGTCTAAGGCACAATACCGCATTGCATTTTACTCAATGAATTTCGTGTGAGGCCTTTCAAATTTATTTTCTCTTTGCACATTCAGAATAATGGATGTGAAAATTGCATAGCTTATGGATCTAAAAGAGATGGTCGCAACAAGCAGCGAACCATATATTGAAATATTATGAAGAATATATAATGAAGCGAGAGAAAACATAGATACTTGATTGATACATATTATGTGTTATAAAATAAAAACAAAATTAAAATCGATTCCACGGATCCTTGTTCCATATAAGCACAATGTAACTATCATCCATTGCATGTGGCAAGTACTTTGTTTCTGAATATTGCTGGAGGAATAGAGCCATATACAATTGTCGATGGAAAGGTTTTGGATGAAGTCGGAAAGGTTGTGCTTGAACCTAGCAAATCAGAGAATCACAATATTTGTACACGTATCGAACAAATAGTTTTGTTTTGTTAAACTCAACTAAAATGAATAGTCAATAAAATGAGGGGCATTGTACGTTCATTTTTATAGACCTCATCGCCAACTTGCGAATGTTAATTGCAACGAAAATGAATAATAAAAATAGCTGTAGCTACTCCGTCTTTCAAATTATTTAGATTTTATGAAGAGCGAGAAAAAGCAATGATCCTGCGAACTGGAGTGTAGACATTAAGGAGGATAAATAATACTACCTTGGTTCCTAAATATAAGATGTTTTGGTAGACTAAAATAGCCCACCAAAGCATCTTATATTATGGAACAAATATAGTATAGTAATACAATTAAACGGGACACATATTTCGTTCATGTCGATTTAGTTCGTACATAGTAGGAGTACCTAGGACATGATCACAGCGTAAAATAAGCATTGTCAATCGACTAAACAACTATCCATTCTAAGCAAAAAAAAAAAAGGCAGGTAGGCGCATATTCCGTTTTTTCTACAATTATCCAAAATAAAATCATGATGTTTTGAGGTCTTCAAGGAGATATGCAAGTGATACAAGAAAAGTAAGTGGTTCACACCTTATTTCAACGTCTTCTCTGGGGAAAGAGATTTCTTGAGATCCTCCAAGCACGTTACGCACCTGATCCTCCCATTGGAAACCTGTCACACCGATCAACAATGGATGCAGGGTATAGAATACTAAGAAAAAAAAATATGTCAGAAGCAAAATGAAATTTTCTTTGAAGATGAACGAGGTGATTAGGGACCTGGCACAAAGACATCTATTCTTGAGGTGGCACACTCTTAACCCGACAAATCAGATTCTTTCATGATGGTTCTTTGGAAAATAAAAATATCAGGAATCAAAACCTATGCAGTGGGGGAAATTAGCCATGGGAGTATTAAAAGAATGTACCTTATCACCACACAAGAACAAAGTAACAACAGAGCACAAAAAGAAGCACACACCTCCCCTGCAACGTCAGTGTTTCTTCATGCATGGTAGCTGCTTGCTTGGTAGAACAGGCCATATCATAGGTGCAGAAGAAGAATCTAATTTAGTAAGCTAGCATCAGCCATATCAAAGTTTATAAGTAAAGCAGAGAAAGATGATATGCCACAGATATGAACCAACATTATTTCTTAATTAGGTAGAGTTAACAAAGCATACATGAGTATATAACATGTAACCTCCGTACGAATCAATCAATTAAATGAGCATCAAAATGGCATAATTAATTTATGATCAAGATGATGATACATCTGAGGAAAACGTACACAACGGGACAGTGCGACGTTAATTTTAACCCGCAACAAAATATGCCAAGATTTCGATGCACTAAAGCCTCTGGACACAAGCACATCAGTATATTCGTACCTGCCTTCTATGAGGAAAGCACTGCCAAAAGAAGCCTGTTCTAGGTCTCACTACTACGTTTGTTTATCATATCAACGAAAGCGGAAGTGATCAGCACAGCTAAAGTAACAGCTACATGTTTCATACACGAATAGATACAGAAATACACAATCCAGAGTACGTGAATAGAAAAACAAAACAATCAGACGGAGAAACAAACAGAGTCAATCACCTAGTGTTTTGGTGAGATCCTAGACATTTCTTCTAGCAACATACAGTGATACAAAGACAGCCACAGGACATGCTTAAACAATTATCTGTTAAGAGGTCCAACACCCAGTATCAGGAATGGAGAGATTGCATTGTTTTACGGTTCAGAAACATACAGGAACACTCCATGCTACTCTGTTTCACTGGGTACATAATGTCAGGCATACATCATATCCCCCAGCAGATTGTTTAAACTGTGGAGTGTAATGCAGCGCGAGCACAACGATAGCTAAGAGACTGAGAACAACCCAGTCATATGTGTGCTTCATGGACAATCTAGCTCCGTGTGTCTAAACTGTTTTCAGAAACTGATCTACCAGTTAAGAGCCTCAAACTCCAGTCGCTCTCATTTTCCCCCCATCTCGCTCTCAGCTAGCTACAAATGCTTAAACAATTATCTGTTAAGAAATCAATGCGGAAATAATTCAGGATGCAACCATAGACTTGTGGTAGAAAATAGAACAACCCGAAAACAAAAAACAAACCTGTATAACAAGAATCTATCTCGCTGTAGCTACGAAACCAAGAACCTGGAATTGGTAACTTCCAAACCTATCATTGCTGAATCTGATCTTCCCAGGAATAAAACTAATATCAGCGACTCCTTGATCCACTTGTAGCTCTTTCCATGATGCCTAGTCATTCCTGTCAACAGCTATGTAAAGAAAATGCGAGAGTTCACAGGGAGCTTTGCCCAAAGACTTGAATTCCTGCTATGGACCATCAAATAAACATATGGGTAATTATTAGTATATTTCACACGTGTCTGCTGGTCCGCAGCAACAAGGACACTCATTTTAACCGTCATCCATGATTGCACTTTCTCATATGTTTGAGAATTTTCCTAGGTGCAAATATGGATGAGAAGCAAACATTTGAGATGGAGGTGCTTAAAGAAAGAGTATATCCCCCAACGGAGATAAATCGTAACATAACCAACATGACTATCAATAGTTTAGCAGTAAGGGCATCTCCGTCTGTTTGCGTCCACGCGGATCGAAAATCCGCCAGGAACCAGCTCCAGCGGGGCGATGCATAATGACCGGGCCATCCGCAGCGATGCAAACCTGGCCCAAATATGCGCCTCAGATGCGTCTCTGCGGACGCTGCGCGGACGCGCAAAGTTTCCGCTCCCCTCTGGCGAACGTTTCGCCGGGCCCGCCTAGCAGTGACCGCGTAATGGCGATGCATCGCGTGGCGCGCGGCCGTCGCCTACCTCTGCGCACGAAGTAATGGCGATGCGACGCGTGCCGCGGCCGTCGCCTGCCTTCGGCCTATAAACAGGGGCGTGCGCATCTCATCTCCTCCCACACTAAACCCTAGCCGCCGCACAACCTCCACCATAGCGCCGCTGCTGCTCAAACTCCACCTTTGCCACCATGAGCAGCGCCGGCCGCGGCCAGGCTGCCGCGCCTCCACCTCCACCTCCGACTCCACCTCCCCCAGCCTCGAGCTCCGACGAGGAGTTCGACGACGACAGCACCGACGACCTCGTCGATCCGGTCAGGGACGGCAAGTTCCTTGCTGACGCGGAGAAGGAAGCAGAGGAGGAGCGGGCGCCCACGCGGCGTTCGACGCCGAGATGGAACGCCGCAGAGGACGACGACTCCGACATCTCATGGTCTGATGCGCCTAACTTGGAGGAGAAGGCAGCGGAGCAGAGAGCGTTAGTCGACTCCTTCGAGATGCTCAAGAAGGCCGAGGACACCGTGAACGAGACGCTGCGGCGGTGCCTGCTAGAGGACGCGGCGGCGCACCGAGCTCTAGCGGCCACACGGCATGCGGCGGAGAAGCAAACGAGGGAGGGACGCAACGATGGGGCCGGGCTATCGGGCAGCAAGTAGTCTAGGTTTCTATAACTGTAGTTTGTGTACATTATGCTTTTAAAATATTTTGCAAAACAAAAAATGGGTCGTCCCACTGGGAACACACCCAGACGCAAACGCACGCGCGGTCAAAATATGTCCGCGGGGCGACGCAAACGGACGCGCGCGACCACTTTTGGGCGTCTGATATACGTCGTCCCGTTCGGGATGACCTAACAAAGGAGCTTCCAATCTGTCCAAAGGTTGTTCTTCTATTGTCTTCAAATTAAAAGAAAGGGAAGAAAGTATGAGACCAATTAGTGAATGGAATCGGAGGAAAGGGAAGAATTGCACGAACAAGGTCAAGTACAGGACCAATTACTAAAATGTTCAAAATATCCTATACATGTATCAAATTAATCGCGACAGAATTTAAAATAAGAAGAACAAATAAATAATAGGGTAGGAGAAAAGAGATCTTACCGGAGATGAACCTTGGAGTCAACACGAGCTAGAATTCCTCATGCCGGACATATATTTCGCATCCAAGCCTCATCATCCCGCATCGGGTTGGCTTGGAGACCAGAGTTTGTGGCTGACAGGTGGATAAGCACCACTGCCCCCTTCATAGTGCTTGGATGTTGAGGATATCTAAGATGGGGCTCCTGGGATTCTCCACGATGACGCTACACACGCCGAGCTCCCATCATAGCCAACTCGAGGCGCTGCAGAGGTCGGATGCATCTGGATGACCGATGCGTCCGGGAACTTCAATAGGCCCATGTAGAGGCGGGTGAGAATAGATATGGTGAAGAGCGTGGTACCTTGGGCAATAACTCGATAAGGGAGGCGAGGAGCGTGACTGGAGGCTGGGCGACGCGGTGGCAGGGCGGTTAGGGGAGGCGCTCGAGGCTATGGCGAGAAAGTGCAGGTTGGTATGTGCTTTTCTTAGGAAAACATCCGGAGATCGCGTCCTAATTTAATTCGGATCGGGCGAAACAGGAAGGCGGGGATTGCATGCCTAATTTTGTTTTGTGGAGTGCGGGATACATGTATATCGATCAGACGGTGTTAGTTGTTTTTTTTTTTTTTTGAGATCACGGTGTTAGTTGTTAAATTAAGATTGGACGGTTCAGATGACTCTAATGACGACCACCAAAGTGCGTTGAGTGTCAAACGACCAACTCCCATTTAATAGTAAAGATTTGCATGCTAGCTCTTTGAAGATAAGATTTCATGCGGCAAGCTAGCTATGCCTTAATTCTAGGAATTCCAAGTTAGCATGGGTAATTTTTTTTGCCAAAAATCCTAATATACAGGAATGTGATAATTTTCTTGTCCAAAAACCCCAGTAGCCTATTTTTTAAAATTTTAGTCATAAAACTATATGCTTATACAATGAAGGAAGGAGTGGTATCGTGAAATCTTTATCATAAAGATTGGAACCATGTGATAATTTTCTAAACTTAGCAGTATATATATTTACTAGCTGAATGCCCGTGCGTTGCTACGGTCTTATAAAGTCAAACCTTGGCGGAATCAGCGGGGAAAGAAGACCCTGTTGAGCTTGACTCTAGTCCGACTTTGTGAAATGACTTGAGAGGTGTACGATAAGTGGGAGCCTTTACGGGCGCAAGTGAAATACCACTACTTTTAACGTTATTTTACTTATTCCGTGGGTCGGAAGCGGGGCAAGTCCCCTCCTTTTGGCTCCGACATATTGGTTAAAACATTTGTATATCACAATACATGACATATAAACTCACGATTGCACATATATTCGCGTAGGTTCCTGCAGGGTGAATATGGACCGACACCCCTTGTCCATTAAAAAAGATCCCCACCCCTACCGCGTGTGATGACACTTCCGCCGTCATCCTTATCCACCAATTTACTTCCTATGCCCCGTGTATGTTCAAAAAAAGTACTTCCTATGCCCCGCATTGAATACGTCGACAACGGGGCATAGGAAGTACTTTTGGGCGGCGCTCTTCTTTCTTAGGCGAGTGCGACTTCTCGGCGAGTTCGTGCATCGATCTTATCCTCGGCGAGGCGAGTTTCTGCATCGATCTAACAGGGAAGTTCTTGGGTGCAGGAGTTGGGAGCTGTTGCGGTTGGTTGGGTACTGTTTCTTCGTTGCCGGAGCAGAGCAGTTCTTGGATCGAGCAGACGTACTGCTGCAAGGTAATATGCTTGATAATGCGCATCCTCCTCTCCTGAATTATGAACTTTTTGGTGTTGGCTGCCTAGCTTGCTTCTATGTGCATACGTTTGTTGTTCCCGTGCTCTGTTATGATTGGGGGTGAGAAGTCTCACTGCTGGAAGGATTTGCAGTCGGTGATCTAGTTTGCTGGGGAATTGATTGACTGGAGTGGGATTTGGATCCAAGACGTTGCGGATCTATTAGGTGTTGCTGGATCAGACAAAACATAAGAATATGTTTGCCCACCACACGACACGTGTCTAGATCTGGTGTGGAGATTGGTCTGATTAATCCATGCACTACTAGGAATTAGGCTACAGCAAAATTTGTACTGCCGGTGCAGCAAATAAGTGGTATGCTAGCGCTATTGGGTATGTACGTCGGCAGTAAGGCGTACCAAAGTGTGGGTACGCCGGTGGCATTGGGGACTCGACCCCTTTCTAGCCCGTGGTGCTGACCTAGGATACAGTCGTCTGACGGTATATATTTTGCACTGGCGTCCCAAAGGGGTACGTCGGTGTACCGAAGGGGTACTTCGGTGGCAGTACACAAAAAATGGCGGAAGTGGGCAACACACAGGACACAGACACACGTTTCCCACTACGCACCACACCACCCACTCCACCTTCTTCCCCCTCTATCTTATCTTTTCTTCCTCCCTCCCTCCCTAGCTCCCTCCTTCTGGTGTTGCTCCGTTCGCACATCTAGACAAGAGAGGTGGCTTCCTAGCTCCCTCCTTCTCTATGTAGAATCGGCGGATCAGGTGCGGATTAATTGAGTGGGGCGGATTGTGGGGCATGGAGTAGGAGCGGAAGGGAGAATTAGGGGGACGGGGTGGGCTTGGTGGTGCTGCTAAAGTGCGTGGCGGGGAGCTCCAAGGCGGAGGAGTGGGGCAGAAATGTGGTGCACGAGGGGGACATGGTGGAGGTGCTCTGGGTCGGGCTGGGCTCTAGGGTGGCCCTGCTCGACGCGTCATTCAAGGGTGGAAAGGCTGGGCTGCACAAGGCTCTGCACTCCGCGTTCAAGTGCAGGGACAACTCCATCGAGGTGCGATTCTGGGGCGGTAAGGACCTCCAGGAGGTATTGGGAGAGGCGGTGCGGCGGATGCTCTAGGAAAGCGGCAGGGGTGGAGCTTGTTGCGAGCGGAGTAGTGAAGAACCTTCGTCCGATATTTTTTTTTATGTTTAGACACCTTTGTAAATTTGCTTGGTCATTTGTACTATCCTTTTTTTAGTAACATCTCACTTCAGGCTTGTGGCTAGTTGGTGGCTCGTGGCCTTGGATTCCATTTTCTGTGTTCCACTGGCGGTAACCAAATTTGGTCTGCAAGTGGTAGGTTATTTTGTGGTAGTGATGGTTTATCACATACTTCACAAATCATGTGACATTGTTCACTACAGCCATCGCTCATGTGAAGATGTGACATATACCCATGTTTAATCTAGGCCTTACCTAATGAGACATGTTTGCAAGCCATGAGCAGTAACTCACTTCTTGAAATAGATAGATTATAATGTATGTTTTTCTCCCAAGTGCTCTATATTGTTAAGTGTGTTCTTGTATTTAGGGTACATACCTTGTGTGCGTTTTATACTTTTGATGGCTCCTAGGTGGCAATTTAGACCAATAGTGAACTTGTAGCGAAATAAAAAAATATGTCTATAAATTTATATTTAATTTATTGTAGCATATAATTGTCATTGTTGCTTTTTTATTACATTTTTATTATAATATTGTATATACTATATTATTACAAATTATTTGAATTTATAGCTTTGTCCTTAATCAAACTTCATAAAATTTGATTAGAACATTTTCTATAAACCATATTGAGTTTTATAAAAGTTCTCAAATAGATTCGAGCCGAGAGACTAAATGCTTGCTTAAATACTTCAATTAACAAATCAAAACATCCGTTATGTATTTAAAAAATAAAGAAATACCTACTTATGGATGTTCTCTTGCAGCTAAACGTAAAGAAAAGATAATATCATTGTTCAATAGAACATGGTTAAATTTTAATCTTTCTATCGGTAGATATTTTAAGTACAAACTGAAGTATTCTTCAAAATTGGTATATTAAAAAGTCTAGTTCAAAACATCCATACATGAGATAGAGGTGAGCATAATAGAAACTTAAGTATTTTTGGTAGAATCTATTGAACAAGTTCGTTGCAAAATTTTATCTAACATATTGACTATTTAAACCATGATCTTCCTAATTTCATTTGATGTTGTAATTCAATTTGGGTTTTGAAACTTCTAGCCTACTTCCTCTGTCCATAAAAGAGTGTAATTTTGGATTTTCAAGGCATATTAAGGATTTTGCATTGGGAATTATTATCCACCATCTCTCATCTCTTTAATTTATCCTTATCCAATGTGCTAAGTCCATGTAGAAAAACAAGTAGACTATGTGCAATTGTTATTGGTCTTGATTCCTATGTGATTAGAGACCTACTTTAAAGTTCATTGAAAAAGAAGTGCACTTTTTATGTATAAATTTTGAACCTAAACGTCCACTTATTAGAGGTTGGAGGGAGTAATTAGGAATTTCGCAAATTTACTAGAAATTTAGACAATGGAGCTTATGAATAACATAAGCTCTTACTTTATAAGTATTTTTTAATTAGAGGTTATCTTTTTTTCATGTTATATCAAATTGGGTCATCTTTTAGCTTTATGGTGGATTTCATAATTTGTAATTCAAAGAGCCCATATCGAAGTGAAGCTTGGAGCTCAACCCATATGCTGATGTGGCACATAATAGATGGATATTCTGTGAAATAAGCAAACACCCACATAAAGTACAAATTTTTGTGTGCTAATAAAGAGATTTACATTTTGTCTTACATGACCTTTTCTTGGGAGGATTTTGACAAAAGAGGGATAATGTGCAATCTACTCAACTTTTAAATAACATCACCTAAGATATTTGGTTGAAGTGGAATCTACTCAAAAATTCATATTGTCTTTAATAAAATAACCTATAACCTATATTTGAAGCTATCTAACAAATCATAGCAAGAATTTCATTAATGATATGGAATTTCATTTTGTCTCATTGGTGTAGATGCACTCGCTGCTGGACAAATATATTTCAAAATGTATATTTTTTTTTGGAAAATATTGGGTTGTACTTCTAGACATTTTATGCTTGCACACAAAGTTTGGCAAAAAATTGATATTTTTGTGTCCTATGCAAAGAAGGACAATTTCCAATGCTCCAAAACAGCTTTTCATAGGAATTACACATATGAACAAAAGCACGGTGTCCTTAGTTATATACAATTTTACTTATAAAATGATTTTTTGTGAGTTTATGATTTTGGTGTAGATACTTGGTTGAAGTGAAATATACTCAAATATTTCATATTGTCTTGCATAAAATAGCCTATATTTGAAGCCATCTAAGAGACTTTACCAAAAAGTTAATTCGTTATAGACAATTTGTCTTTTGTAAAATGATTGTATTTATGTGTGAGCTTATGTTTTTGTTGTAGATATTGCTTGGACACATTTGTGGCTTTGAACATTTGTGTTTTGTCTTCGTGTTAAAATAAATTAAGGCTATCACCTAGTTTATTCTCATCAAGATGAGAAACAATGGTGGCCATGGATTTTGTCCAAGAATGCGAAAGCCCTCCATGAAGAAGCAACCAAGTAAACTCATGAAAAAGTGTCGCAAACAGTTAAACAAAACTCGAGAATGTTATAGGGTATCGATGCCAAGGACATATAACAATGATGGCAGGCAAGGTGATGATCATCTTTCCAAAAGAAAGACTAGTCATGTTATGTCAGTGCCTCGCACAAATAACTTGACTTGTTCCTCTACACCAAGCAATGGAATTAAATCTTCACATGAGAATATCGACAAATCTATGCCCTCTTCCTCACGAATTGCTCGAAAGAATAGTGAGATTTCTAGGCACTATTCCTTAGAGCCAAACAATGGTGTGGTTTCTTTTGGGGGAACTGTGAAGTCTTCTTCAAGTCCGAACAATGGGATTGTTCATTTGCAAAATGATGTAGAGAAATCTATGCCATCTTCCTCAAGGCCAAAGAACCGCATTGATTCTCTGAAAAAGAATATAAATGGTGGTGCCATTCCATTCAAGAATATTGAGAAGCCTAGGACCACTTCCTCAAGGCTAAACAATAGCACTGACGCCTCTCCGTCAGAGAATATCAAGATGCCTAGCTCTTCTTCCTCAAAGATGAACAATCACATGGTTTCTCTTCGAACGAAAATTAAGAAGCCAAACAATGGCATGCTTTCTTTGGGGAGGAACAACGAGTCGTTGGAGTCTCGGCCCTTTCGTCTTAGGGATGGAATTTCCTCGGTGTTGAAGGATGACTCAAGTTCTAGGTTAGGTATTTCAAATGTATCGCACCCCTCATCCATGTTACGCAAATCGAGGATTACAACACAAATTGTGAATGATGAAGTTCAAAAAGAAGACATCTCGATGGTGATAGAAACTTTGAATCCTAGCTTAAAGTCGAAGGGTAGCCAAGCCAACACGGGAATCCATCGTGTTTCTTTACTTGGTAAGAACCTCCCAAGTTGCCAAATGGCCGAGGTACCATGCATGGTTAGCAACCAAGAGGAACATGCGGAATCAATGGGCAAGCACATTCAACTTGATACTAAAAGGCTGAGCATTGGCCTTTCGGAGGATGGAGGAACCGACGACGACAAGATTAAGAGAACGTGGATGGAGGAGAAGCTCGAGACACATGAGGACGGTGAAGATAGTGAAGTTGAGATTCGAAGGTCGAAGCAGATAAGGAAATTTGTAACAAATGGAGATGATGAGGATGATGGCAGTGCTCAAAATCATGTATGTGCTGAAAAAGGTACCGCTGGATTTACCAAAGCAATGGACTCCTCCATTCAACTTAAAGATCAAAGCATTAGGCTTGTAGAAGATGGCGGAGACATTAGTGGAAACTCGAGGAAAAGGACAGAACAATTGCCGGGAGAGAACCCTAAGACACATGAAGACAATGATAGTGAAGAACCTGATAGCTGTAGGCCAAAAAAACGTACGAGAAAACTTATTCTCATTGACTACGAAGACGATGAGGATGGTGATCAAAATTGGGAAGGTGTTGAGATCGGTACCGCTAGATTGACAAAAGAAACGGTTGTTGTGAAGGAATGTTCTACCGAAGTCTCAAGTCCATTTCTGTCTGCATCTTTAATGCTGCAACAGTATGGTTCCCTGCCCATAGATGAACCCGTTTGGAGGTAAAACATATGTTTTCTTTTCCAATGCCAAGTGTCATCGGTACTTAACCTTTATGCTAATTTTATGTTTGTTTATTCAACAGCGGAACCATTAATATAATCAGCAACAAAAATATTTCGTTGGCTGCACATTTGTCAACCAAATGCTGTGAGGAGGCGTGGAAACTAGCAGAATCCTTACAGAAAGAGATTGTAGTAACAAAGCTTCCTAGGCTGGAGGCTTGGCCTAAGAGCTTTGAGGCATCAAGGCCCACTGATGACAACATTGCTTTGTATTTCTTGCCCTGCAAAAGGAGGTACCTTGCTTACTGTCTAATATCAATTTGCATGGCCTCTACCTATTTCACCATATAGAATCAAATAGTTCTGACTTTTGTCCTTAGGCAAGATGCAGACCTGGATCAACTAGTTAAGGAACTTATGGAGAGTGATATGGTTTTACAAGCTGTTATTGCCGAAGCTGAGATGCTCATATTTCCTTCTATTCTACTGCCTGAGCAACACAAAAGTATGTATTCTTCTATTATTATCTAAAAATGTAATTGTCACAGAAATGTCCTGTTCCTGATTTCTAGCAGCATTTGTATTCTAGTGTAGCTATACTAATCATCCTTAATAAATAATATAATTTTTCATCAACCAGTATGACTGACTTTCAATACATTGTAATATTTGGCTCATCTGTTAAGTGACTTACCATGCTCTCTTCTTCTATTGCAGCCTTCCAAGGGAAACCATACCTGTGGGCGGTGTTCAAGCGCAGAAAAAGTAAGGTTGCCACAGTGGAAGCGCAACATGGGAGAAGACACTGTGCACAGAAGGAGACTGGAGAACAGCTTGCTTCACATTGCAGTGTGAGCAAAGAAGTTCACCATCTTACTGGGTTAAACATGGACGGTGGACTTGAAGCTCCAGAAGAATCGGAGGTGCAAGGTATGGAGCAGGAACAGAATCCCTCTTTGGCTAGAGCCAACACCCAGAGTCCTGCTACTAGAGATCCAACTATGGATGCTACAACGTCTGCAAACCATGGACATACCCACTCGAGCTTGGCTGTTTTTACAGGAGCAATGTTTGGTTTTGTGGTTCAGCGGGGTCCGAGAATCGAGCAATTCATCCAAGAGTTGCAACGTGAAGGCGCTGTAGTCGTTGCAATGTGTGGGGAGATGATAGGGTCAGGTCTTGGCCCCGCAGCAGCAAGTGGTAGAGAGGCGGACAAGATGCCACAACCGAGCTTGTCATGAACGTGTCGCCATGGTGTAAAGGTGATCTTGGCCTTCAGCTGTTCTCGGCCAAGTTTTCAGTTCTGCTGGACGTTTTGTAACAGGCAAAGAAGTTGAGTTGGTCCTCAAGCTTGGTCGACCTTTGCGTGCGCCACCTTTGCAAAGAAGTTCAGGCTTTTGCTTTCCTGGTAGTGTTGTGGTCAGTACTGTATCCCTAGTTGTTTTCTACTAGTTTAGTAGAGGTCAAATGTTTCCCTGGCTACGCGTTGCACTAGTTAAAATTTGCCTGAAATGCATGCACATCTTCCCACGCTAGCACACTAGCTTGATTTTTGATGCTTTTCGTTCAACGGTATACTTGCTTGCGCATCATGGTTGTTAGAGAGCATCATGGTTGTTAGAGATATATTCTGTGTGCTTGTATTTGGAAGTTTAGAATTTGCAGTCCGTCTCCTACCTTATCTCTAAACGAGCTATCTTAGGGCGCGTTTGGTAGGATGCATCTATTTCCCGCACCACTGGGAAAAAGCCCCCTGCGCGTGTAAGACGGCCACGTTGTTTAGTGACCTGCATAGAGTTTTTTTTGGCCCCGTGGAGATTTGGGCTCTGCCCATTTGGTAGATCGGTTTTCAGTAGATCGGTTTTCAGGCCTTATAGCAGCCCAGAACGGCACCACTACTATTTGGTTGCAACCTATAATCCGCTTCTGCCAAGTAAGAACACGATCTAGACGACAGAGAACTTAGCAGTGATCATAGATGACAAAAGTTCACAACACACAGTTCAACACACTAGACACGAACATCAACTAGACACGATATGGTACCAGGTTAGCTTCAAACATGATGCTCGGAGACGACACACCTGGTGTCATCGCAATGGTACGGGCACCTGCTCACCACCTCAATGCAGGTGTGGTCGAAGATGACCACACTGTACTCGAAGGAGGACACCTTCTTGAAGGTGAGGAACTGGCCTACCTTGAGCTGATGGGCGATGGCGAAGGCCGTCCACCCTTGGTCGATGAATGCGTCATTTCCTTCTCTCCTCGTAGTCATCCTCCAGTTGCATCCGATGTTGATGGTAACGATGATGTTGGAAGGAATTTCTCCGAACCACTTGACGAAAGCTTTAGGGATCATGAGCCGGCCGAAGATGGGCTTGAAGATGATGCGGAGGAAGTGGTCCGGCTCTGCGTCCTCGTGGAAGTGGCTGACCTTAGCCGGCCTTCCACGACACTTATTTGCCGGTCCCTCGCCGGGAACCTCAGTAGGTGACCCAAGCATGATCTTCTCAGTCTGCCAGAAGAACACATGCCATTAGAGGTGTGCCTGCTCGCAAGTAGTTTAGATGAAAACGGACATTGATAGCATTAGTAAGACCTTATACATTTGCTCACACGGCAGGCATAGGGAGTGGCCACAAACTAAGCGTAGTGTGCAACGACTGTGGCACACATGACTAAGTTTGAGGCCACCACCTAGCGTTCAATTGTGCCTTTGTTGAATCATTGGCCAACGCAAATGAGCCTCATACATTTGGTCACATGGCAGGCAGAGGGACTTAAGTCTAGTGTGCAACGAATATGGCACACACGACTAAGTTTGAAGGCAACACCTTGCCTTCCATTGTGCCTTTGTTGAATCATTGGCCAATGCACTAGACAAACCAAAACAAGGCCTCGTATGTAGGATCACACGGCAGGCAAAGGGACTGTCCGCAAACTAAGTCTAGTGTGCCAGTAACATGGCACATATGACTAAGTTTGAGGGCAGCACCCTGCCTTCCGTTGTGTCATAGTTCAATCATTGGCCAATGCAGAACTGAAGAAGCGAAAACATGCAAGCAGTATATCACAGGCCTCATACAATGGAGGAGATGTTTGACCAGAACCAATGACATGGTCATGTTAAGTCATGCCATAGGTTTTGATCAATCATCTCCACATACTATGATCCCAGGTTATAATTATTGGTCTTTATCAAGAAACAACACAAGTAGCAGTTTAAATTGAGTACATTACGAGTGGTACTTAGGGTACATTAAAAATTCTACTTAGGTCACATTACAAAAAATCTTCTACAGTACATCTAGAACACATTCATCACGCGTCACAAGTAGCCCTGGTCCTCTTGAGTTTATCCTTGATTGCAAATTTCACTTGAAGCAGATCGTATATGTCATACTTTAGCTTTGTCTTCTCAGCCTCCAAAGCCTTTTTTTCTGCCTCCCATTCATGTTTCTTAGCACCCATCACTTGTGCTTATGTTCTCTGCAGATTCTTGAGCATAGCAACTTCGTTCTTCAAGTCCTCTCATTCCTCTTGCGTCTGAACAAACTAGCGCGACTCAGCTTAATCTTTCGCACAACAATCACAACATGCTAAACCCGAACACAAAAAAAACTTCCCCTCTATGCATGCACGGTACAATCTGGCAGTTTCACCAATCCAAAGCCCGGTCTATGAAGGATCTACCGCAATTGGATATTAGAGTAATAGATCTAAGCAAATCGAGACCATGAACAATAAGAACTGGACAAGAACAGCAAGAAATGGCGAGGAACACCTTGCAAACATCAATCCGAACCCTATCCTAATGGAAACCCTAGCAGATCTAATGTGCATGTAGTCGCAAATGCCCGAGAATGGCATTTCTGGCACGAGTACGAATGTGAGAAGGATAGGTCGTTACCGCCATTGTTCCGGTCGAGGACGAGCTCGAGGTCGCGGGCGAACTCGAGATGCCGATGAAGACTGCAGAGCAGGTTGCGGCCGATGTCGCGGTGCTGCTCGCCGAAGTCTCCTCCTCCGGTATCGGTGCTCCTCCTTGCGGCGATCCGGCGGATTGGTCGGCGGGAGGGGAACCGTCGGGTGATGTGACAGTTTGGGGGAGGTGAGAGTGCGATCGCGGGTGAGAGGAAGGAGAGGGGAGCGGTGAAGCTAATTATGGCGCCTGTTTTCGAAGGGACCGGGCGTTTCCGCCTCTGTTCCCCACGCGTGCAACCTTCTGGCTGTAACGGACCTCGCCCCGGAGAAACTGGCATTTCAGGCGTTCCTCTAGGACCTGTCCCACGGGTGCTTTGAGACCCGGTTAATGCAAGAACGTGGTGGCATGCAGGCAACCAAACGGGTCGAAAACTGTTGGGCCGATGCAAGTCAAGGTCCATCCAGGCTACCAAACGCGTCCTTAGCCTCCAAGTCTTGTACCTCTATATATGCTCATTAGGATCAATACAACATCAATCATATTTCGTCAATCTTTCTCCCTCTCTATCGTTCTACGTGGTATCAGAGCGGTACGCTCCTTGACCTAGCCACCGTAAAAGCTTCCGCGCTTCCCCTAGGGAGTTCGATCTCCATGGCCAACTCCGGGGGTTGCGCATCCCGTGTGAGGGTTCGTCCGCCGATCGGTTGAACTTCCTTAGTATTTTTTCCGATCTATAATATGGTTCTTCTTTGTCTGTCGTTCGCTCGGCGGACGATTTCTTTTTTGGTTTACCGATCTTAGTTCGGATTGAGTCGCCCATCGATGGCATCTACTTGCACCTCTACTCCGACAACAGCGTTGACCGGCACATCGATCTTCATCAATCGCGCGGCACGATCGCACGCGTCACACATGGGACGCCTACATGCGACGCAACAGGATGTCTCGTCCGCGCGGTCTCCATCGCCGGTCCATCTTCGCCGTCGTCCCTCGGGACATCACAGACAAACGGCGCATCGATTCCGATATGCGTCGGCGTCCACGCCATGGTATGTATGTGCCACGTCAGTCTGATCAGCCGACCTAGCGCATGTCTACGCCAAGCATGTCCCCGAGCAAGCGCCTACAACCGATCGAGCATCGAGCTGCCGTTGCGTCGCCCCTTCGGGCCGCAGCGCCACCGTCTTTGGTCCATGCTACCGACCTTCGACGTGCCTTCCGAGGCGTGTACGTCGCTGGTGGCTTTCCGACGTTGCAGCGACTTGCGCCCTGCAGCTATGCCGCCCCCTCGGGTCGTGACATCGCCGCACGCGGTCTACTTCGCCATCCCTGCGCACCGACGTCCCAGGCTACCGCCGCCCCCTTGGCGTGCATCGCCACTCGCGCAAGGTCTTCGTCACACATCCGGGTTCTTCCTCGCCTACTTCGAGTACCGCTGTCGTGCCTCCGTAGGTAAACTGCATGACCACTTCTGGTCGTCGCAGGTCCCGCCGACTACCTCTACAGTCTAGGCGCCCAACATGGCCACACTAGGCTGCCGTTGGTTTTTGTTGCCTTCTACATGTCTCCGTCCACCACGACCTCATCGTTGCGTCATCGTCTTGTCCCCGACTAGTTCGTCTACTCTGACAATCGTGAACTGCATCGGCACCTCTTCCTCTGCGCCGCTATGTGTATCGCCACCGCTCTGGAGGCCTCCTCTGCTGGTCCGCTTGACACTGGCGCATGGTCCTTGATGGTCCCTTCCCTTGCACGCCTGGTACTGGCAACACCGGCCCGTGCCTTTGTCCCTGACGCGTCCCCGGGTCTGGGAAGCTCGGATCAGCGCCTCGCCCTTCTCGGTTTCGACAACGTCTTCCTCGGCATCACCTCTTCTACGATTGCCTCAACCACGTCACCGACTTCTTCTATGCGTACTCGGTTCTGGCGAAACCGGAGTATGCCTTCGTCCCCGACGTGCGCCTGGTTCTGGCAAAACTAGTGCCGCACCTCGTCCTCCACGGTTCGGACTACATCGAAATGACATCTACACCCATCTTCGACGACTGCCTGACGCGTCTTCGTCACTCTCCTCGCGCATTATGCGCTTGTGGCTTCATGCATCTACCTTGACACATCGGCACCCGATCACGACAACGACCACGAAAACCCCTCGCACGACAACTACGACCAAGGCTACAACACAACTCTCTTGGATAATTCTATATCGGCACAAAGGGCTACCACCTCGCTCGAGACTCACCAGCTTCCTCTATAGTCCAAGCTACCGCGGTGCAACACCGCCCATGACGGTCCCGCTGCGACTGCGGGGGATGTCAGCCCACTGGTTCTACTTTGATTTCTCTCCGGTCTGACCGTCCGCGACGCTCCCAGTTGTTCACGATGCTACCTCTACGACTGTGGGGGATGTTAGAGATATATTCCATGTGCATGTATTTGGTAGTTTAGAATTTGCAATCTGTCTCCTACCTTATCTCTAGGAGAGCTATCTTAGCCTCCAAGTCTTATACCACTATATATACTCGTCCATGAGGCTCAATACAACATCAATCATAGTCCGTCAATATATCTCCCTCTCTATCGTTCTACAATGGTCACTTTGATACATTTGTTTTCATGTTTTCATTTTTTTAAGATAAAAGGCATGCATATGCCCGACTTTAAATTAATAAATCTTTCAGGTTCAAAAAAATTTAGGACATGTTGCGGCATACCACTTAGCAAAAAGAAGAACACACCCACACACCCAGGGGTCGACATCCCCACAGCAGCCGAGCTAAGCAACTATGGAGGATCAGGGTGCGTGCTTGGACTTGGGTTTCTTGGTCTCGCGGATGCATAGAGCTCCCTCAGCTCGCTTATCAGCCACCTGAGACCCTCCCGGTCGCTTGGTCTTGCCTTGACGGTCCAGAGCTGCAAGAAGAAGGATGTTTTGAAAATGATGTTAGTGGGGTGGTTAATGACTTTGTTTTCGATGGTAAGCTTATTGTGAATGGTCCATAGGGCCCATGATTGTGCTAAAAATAGGACCCAAAGAAGTCTACGGGCGCGGCCAGTAAATAGTGTGAAACTGGGTGAGGTTAGCCGGGCACCAATTGCACCCTAGCAGCTAGCGAATAACACTCCAGGCAAATTTCGCAAGAGAACATGAAAAAAAAGGATGTGGACGGTGTCCTCTAGGGTTCCTGTGAGAGCACAAGCCCCGGTGGCAGGGCCTTGTCTGCTAGCAACCAGCTAGCTGGAGGGGAGTCTATCAAGAATTAGCAACCAGGCAAAAAATTGGTCTTTAAAGGAACCTTGGCGTCCCAAACATCCTTATGATAAGCAACTGACGCCCCTTGGGACCGTTTTTCATAGATGGATTGAACAGAGTACAGGTCCGAGGCATTAAGATGCCAGGAAACTCTATCAAGATCATCCGAAGTGGAGAAGCCAGCAAGGTGGTTACGGAGTTGAGTCCACTGGGCCATACCCTCCTGTCCCAGGGGACGACGGAACCGAATATGAAGCCCACTCTGAGCGCAAGCCGAGGTTAAAGATTGAGATGGGTTCTCACAAATAGCAAACAGATAGGGAAAGGTGTCTTTGATAGGTGCATTCCCGGACCACCAATCTAACCAAAAGCAGGTCCAACGCCGATCGCCGACAGAGTGCTTAGCTCCTAATTTGAAGTAATGTTTAATTTTGTGTAAGCTCTTCCAGAATAGGGAACCCCCTTTGCTAGATCTCGAGAATAGGTTGTTAGCGTCATTGTACTTGGCCTGATAATCCTGGACCAAATTGTGTCTTCGTCATGATACAACTTCCAAACCCATTTGAGAAGAAAGGCGGTATTCATCTTCTTAGAATTAAACAATCCCATGTCCCCAATAGCCTCGGGACGGCATACCGCTAGCCAATTAACCAATTAAGTGGTACTTACGCTTGGTCCCCGTTCCTTCCCAAAAGAACTTGGCCCAGTGAGAGTCGAAATTTGCATGAATCACATCATGCAAGAGGAACAACCCCATAGCAAAGATGGGGATATTATCTAAGAAAGTCTTGGAGAGAATTAACCTAGCCCCCGAGGTAAGTAATCTACTCAACCAAGGCTCGCTACGGCCCGCTAGCTTTCTCACCAAATAGAGCCATTGCTCATGCAACAGTTTTCTGTCCGAGATAGGTAATCCGAGGTACATGGGGGAAGGCCCCCAACTTGCAATTTAGCTTATTCGCAATCCGGATCTATTCCACTCTCGCCCGACCCATCACGATCACTTCACTCTTGTGATAATTAGTTTTGAGACCAGACATATCTTCGAAGCACATTAACAAAAATTTGAGGCTGGTGAGATCTTCCTTGTTGTTCTAAACAAGAATAAGCATGTCGTCAACATACTTACGGTGAGAAATGCCCACAGGAATCAGATGAGGCTCAACTCTGTGGATGTGTCCCGCTGCCCCCGATGCCGAGAGCATTCCAGAAAGGGCTTCCCCAATAAAGTTAAACAGAAGAGGAGAGAGTGGATCCCCTTGTCGCACCCCGCGTTTATTCCTAAAGAAAGGTCCCACCACGCCATTGATGGAGATAGCAATTTGACCTCCAGAGACAAGCTGGATAGTGTGATGAATGTACCCTTCTTCAAAACCTTTGCACCGAAGAACTTCAGCCATGAAATCTCAATTAACTCGGTCGTAGGCTTTCTCAAAGTCAAGTTTAAGCGGACCTTCCAAAAAAAATTCTGCCACAAATAAAGGCTGTTTGATTAGGGCTAATAACTTTATGTGCGACTAGGTCCAGCCGGGAGGCAAAAGCCTTGGATACACTCTTAAACACAACATTGATCAGCTCAATAGGATGAAACTGAAAGACCAGGTCCGCCCCGGGAACCTTAGGAATAAGAGCGAGAATCCCGAAGTTTTGTCTAGAGATGTCAATATGCCCTAGCACAAAGTCATTAAGGATGTGCAGAATGCCAAGTTTTAACCAAGTCCACAACCGTTTAAATAAGATAGTCGGGAAGCCATCCGGCCCTGGGCCCGTGGCCGACTTCATATCTCCGACGATGGAGTCCAGTTCCGCTTCCGTAAAGGTCAACAACAACCGCTCGTTATGCTCCTCTGTGACCCTCTCGGATACCGCCCAAGTATCCGGAGCCAGCCCGCACACCCTTGGACTGGAAGAGCCTAGCAACTCACGAAAAAATCATATATATCTTCTTGGATGACCCCGTGGGGATGTTCAGGGTAGTGATGGCGCACTTGCGTTTCTTGCCATTAGCAATGGCATGTAAGTAGGTAGTGTTTGCGTCCCCCTGGAGTGCCCATTTGGTCCTACCCCACTGGAGCCAATATTCTTCTTCCTCCCTAACAATCTGCAGAAGTTGATCTTCAAGGAACTATCTTTGAGCCCATTCCTCTTCTTCAAGACCCGCGGAATCAGCACGGACATCTAATTGTGCAATCTGAGAGAGAAACACCGTCTTCTCCCTCTTAGACGTCGTGCCCAGGTTGTTGATGATGTTGGGACTCCAAGTGCAGAGTGTTGTGTCAGCCGAGTATTTTCCCCACAAGGGTGACTGAGGGTTTATATCGATCTCCGGGGAACTGAGCAAAGAGTATTCTCTCCTCTCTTCTTCTAGCTATCCTGCAAAGTAAAATAAAGCCTTATGTCCCCAACTCCGTCGTGTGGTTGTCAAGCCCAAGGTTTTGTGTAAGTAAATAAAACACAAGTAAAAATAAAGCGAGTAAAATTAAATAAAATATAGTAACTGAGTAAAAAAAATTGTAAAGGGGTTGATTGTTTTTGGATTAAAATAATGCAGCAAATAGAAAACAAGATAAAGGCAATATAAAGGTGTTTCTTATGATAAAAAGTCGACCGGGGTTCATGGGTTCACTTGACTATTCTCTCTTTTAAGTTGTAGTGAACATATAGTAATTTATCAATGAGATATGAGGATGCAAAACAATAATACGAGTAAGATACACATTCATATGGGCATCACGTCCTAACATAGAGATGATGCAACATATCTCTCTTATACCCCACAAAAAGGGAAAACTCCATGCAATCTTGTATTAAGAATTAACAGAGTATAGCCATAAGTACTTTGACATCATGTTTGAATATCAAATATGCTACCTTGACCAAATAAGATCATCACTTTTGTCACGTGACGAACATAACACAACATTCACTTTATCCCTAGTGAGGTAGCAAAAGAAAAAGCAAAGCCATAATAGATCATGGATTTGTTGTCACTATTCAATCACTAAAATCATGCTACTCCATCTAATTCACACATCACCCCACACACGCTCTTGCATAGATGTTGGATCAGAACAAGTACTTAAGAACGAGGTACATAATATGCATCTATCAATACATCTTACACATAATACGATCAGATCTCATAGCACAATATCATAGAATAAGGATCCACCACTTAGGTATTATAAATATGGCCATAATCATGTGAGGCAGCTCATATGGCACTAAGAACTATGAATAACATGAGAGAAATAGATAAAGCTACTGCCACAAACCCGTAGCCCAGAGGCGGACTACTCTCCCTTGATCATGGTGATGATGATGAAGACGTTGGAGAAGATGGAGATCCCTCCGGCAGTGATCCCGACGGAGTTCACCCCTCCAATCTTATCTATTGCAGCCTCTGTTTTCGTGTTTCTATCTTTCTGCGGCACTCTCCTCCTGGGAACTCTTTGGGGCCACATATATAGTGATTTATAGGTCAAAATACGTCGGTGAGAGAAAATATCACGCGATTTGGACGATCGATGGGCGAAAGAGGGCAAGTGGCGCATCTTAGATGTTTACGCGCGCCACCTAGACTCTTTTGGGCCTCAGACCCATTCAGGTGTGCTTCCAGGTCCCAGGGTGCTTCTCCCGATGAAAAAATGACGCTCCAAAAATCGTAGATCAATTTGACTCCGTATAGGTCTGTGAAAGTGAAAATACACAAAACAAGGAATTCTTGTTCTGCAAAGTTATAAATCAAATAAAGGAGATCATTAGCAAATCCCCATAAATCAATGTAAATCATGGTATTATCATCATATATGTTGCAAATATGTGGGAATTCAATATGATAAATGACAAAACTCATGTATACACTTTACATGCATAAGTTGCGGCTCCAGTCTCGAAGGTACTGCCCGCGGAGCCCCGTGCTCATAAAGTACCACCAGTCTATAATATAGCGCCCTCCTACGCGATTGTCCAGGCCAAGAGGAAAAAAACGCTTCCGACGCCAGAGAGATAAAAACTCTGCCCAGGACTGACCGGACGGGGTTAAGTTGTCGATTCGTCTAGGTATACCTTTCCCATGTGCGAGGTATCTCCCGTGGCGCCCAAGATGCAATATGCTCATTAAAGAGATTGATAAGAGGCCAGTTAAGGTTGTCATTGTTCTTGTCCTCAGCTGAGCGAAGTAGATTGAAATACCCACCCATCATAAGAGGTCGAGTGGAGCTTGCCACTTTACCATAAATCTCCTCCAGGAAGGCGCGGGATCGCCTGTGGTCAGCCAGTCCATATATTCCCATCACCTCCATGACACGGTTGGAGGCGCGATGGAGAATGGAAGCACTGAGGAAAAATTGACCTTGTCAATCGCTCCAACCTCGAAGGTACTATCCCGGATGCCAATGAGCATCCCCCCCCCCCACCGAGTGCCCATTCGCCAGGAGCCAACTCCAGAAGAATTTATCACCAATTTCAAGGCTGCGGAGTTCTGAATCAGTAAAGTCTAGTTTGATAGTTTCTTCCAGCGGGACTATATCAATTTTGTGCTCGTGGAGGTAATATTTAAGAAGAGTGCGACGCCACCGTCGATCAAACCCTCTAATGTTCCACATGAGGCACCTCATCGGGAAACCTTGCCCAAAGCCCGTGCTTGGCGGGTAAGCGGTCTTCTGCCCGGCATGGGCTGCTTCTTGTAGAAACATCTACCTTTCTTAGCTCTCACACCTCTACCCGAGGCCGGTGTCGTGCCGTCCTGGTCCAACACATGCCCTTCCTATGTTGAGGCCGAGGGCGTCTCAACTTGGGCCTTGGAAGCCTCCAGGTCAACCCTATGACAGGTTGCTGTCAAGTCCGCTTGGGCAAGTTCTTTAGCTTGTAACATGGAAATGATTCCCTCTAGTGTTCCCGCAGAGGAAGGGAAAATCACACAACTGTCTTTTGCCACCCGCACAAGTTTGTGCACAGGAATATCTTGGAAAGAAGTAAAGTCAGGAGAGGGAATGGTACATGGAATGCTCAAGGAGGGTGCATCTTTGTCGTTGGCGAGGCGGACAACATGCACAAGCACCGAGCCTTCCATGTGTCTTGCACCATGCACAGGGATTCTGTCGGAGCTGCCTTGTTGCGCGGCCGTGCACCACCGGCGCAACAAGGGCAGGGATCAGGTTGTCAGCTATCAGAGCTTGTTGAGGGGCGTTGTTGCCATCTAGGATCGCAGGGGCTTGGTGTAGACCAAGTGCTGGGGCGCAAGATCCTTGTTTGTGGCCATCTTCCTCAAAGCGCAAGTGAGAAACAATCGCCAAGTTTGTTGCTAGCTTTCTGGATGGGCGATCCTGGTTTCTCTCGCTCCTCCTCTCGCGAGCTCTTAGTTCTTCAGACGTCTCAGACTCCGCGGATAGGGGGCTTTGCCAGCGAATGGACACACGGTCTTCGGAGCTAAGTTTGTGGGCTTTTCAAGGTGTGAGAAATGATTGTTCTTCCCCGTTCGACTCCCCTGGAGAGATCACTGAAGGAGAGAGGCTCCCGGCCTCAGACATTGATGAAGGAGACTCAGGGGTCGCCAGGGACGGGGTGAGAATCTTAGCAACCAGAGGAAAGATGTCACCGTGCTCAGTTAAGTTGGATCCATACAGGGAGAACGCCGTGTCAGAGAGGAGGCTGGAGTGGGTCTTGACAGGGTCTGGTTGTTTGTGGAATTGAATGAGACAGACTTGCGAGCGGTGCCTGCCTTACCCCAACAGGCGCTGATTGAGAAACTGGCCTCTCCTTAGAGGCGTGCGTGCCTCTGTGGCCATCCCACCTATCCTCACCTGTTTCCTCCATGTCCTCATCTTTGTCTTCTTCTCCGTCCTTCGACTGGAGAGGCGGGGGAGCAAGCGGCGGAGAGCTCTCAAGTGTAGCATCTTCTGGCTCAATACCAATGTTCAAGAAATCGTTAATCTTAACTTATGTGTCGGCCTTAAAATGAAGATTAATCGCTTATCGGCCGATTAATTGATTTTATCGGTTAGCCATTTATCGGCTAATTTTTTTGTAAATCCTAATTTTTGACACTAAATTTTCTATAATATGCTATGCAAAAAATAATATTTAAGCATTGCATATAAGTATTATCTTGATTCCTTGCATTTGAATCAATGGTAATAAAAAAATTGAGCTAATGCACAATTCTACAAAACCATAGGAGGAAAATATCGACTGCCATACCAAATGTCATTGAAATTTTTCTGACAATCAGCCGAAATATCGGTCATGAGAGTGAAAATCGGGCGAAATATCGGCTCTCATACAGAAAATTGGCCGAAATATCGGTGGAGCGATAAACTGGCCGATATGCCAAAATCTTATCGGTTACCACCCGATTCACGATAAATCGGCCGATAAATCGGCATCTCGAACGATTTTTAGAACAGTGCTCAATACAGATCTTGAAACCGTGCATGTTGACGAAGAGTGTGATGAGTTTCGGCAGATGGACAGGTGAACGGCAGCCGAAGGCAATTTGGATAGGGCCAGAGGCGTGGCCAAGGGTCTATGTATCCACACCCACCAGGCGCCCAATCTTCCTAGTGCTCAGTAGGAGCCTGTAGCCTATCTGCATGGTGCAGAGGAGGGGGCACCCCGATCAACTTCACCCAGGTCTCTTCCAGACGCTCCATAGCCATGGGATCACCAGTGGGAACCATGACAATGGCCTTACTCTTGCATGAGGGCAGCGTGATTCCACCTCCACGAATCGCCATCCGCAAGCTTTCCTTGGATCGGGAAGACCACTGAGAAATCGAACTCGCTGATCTTACACACCTGCCAGCCCCAGTTCTCATCGGCCAAATCTTTGAGCTCTTCTTCCAGCTAGGCTTCACGCATACTACCAGACTCCAGGATGATTAGTGCATCATTGGCAACTGGCTGATAAAGTTCTTCCTCAGGTACCTCGTAACAAAAAAAACCCTCCTGGGCACCACCAAACCCCGCCCAAAAAGGGTCCGGGCCCTTGGAGAATAGGGCACACATGGCTGTGGGGTGACTGGGTTTGCTGCAATCGACGCTGAAGGCCTCCGATGTGCACTCTGCTTGGATATGTCCTTGGTTGCCGCAGTTGTAGCACGTGATGCGGGCCGCTTCCGCCACCTAGGAGCTGTCGATGGATGCAGCAGTAGAACCCAAACCCGGCAGCATCGGCTCCGTCCTTTGCGGAACCCTGGGTGCCTAGTTGTTCCTCCTCTGAGCGCCTTGGCCCATCAATCACTTGGTTTTCGCTTCCCGTCGGCCTGATGTGAGCTACCAAATATGCCCAAAATAAGATTTTTCTTACTACTCCTTTAGACAACCATAATTTCCTTCTTGTAGCTTAAAATAGAACGGCCTTCACCCAAACTTTGCCCAAGTATGCAGAAACGTGTGTCCACATTTTTCTTCTAATTTACTTTTTTAAAACTTCAAACTACCATTTTCTTGAAAACCCGATTTTCAGTAAGCTCAGGTGCCACAAATTGTCGCTCACGTGGCGCCATGTGTTAGTAATAGAAACAGTCGACGATTCGAGAAGGCCATCTTGATCGGGGCGACACAAAGCGGACGCTGCGCGACCGTTTTCGTCCGCGCGGACCGGAAATGCGTCTGCACCCTGCTCCAGCGGGGAGACACATCGTGTCTGGGGCATCCGCAACGACGAAAACGCGGCGCAAATACGTTTGCGTCTCCGCGGACGCTGCATGGTCGCGCCGAGCGTCCGCTCGCTTCCCCCACAGGCCTGCCTAGCAGCAACCCTGGCTCGATCGGTGCGAATTAAAGCACAGTAACCGCGCCGATGTCAACCGCCGGAGTGACAACCGCGCCGATCAACCCGCCAACCGTCGGAATGGAGCGCCGAACCACCGCAGAAGAGCAACTGTAGGCCTCTTCGTTATACGCGCCGTCATTAATCCCCACTGAATATAACCCCTGCGCCTTCTGTAATTCACATCAAACCGGCTTCTATTCTTCTTCTTCTCCAACACCGGCTAGCCAGCCACCATGAGCAACTTGTCCTTGCCATCGGACACGGACATCGAGGGAAAGCCGCCGGGATGGCAGCATTGGTGGGATAGGGCTGCGACGCCCAGCGACCCTAGCTCCCTGCCGAGGGAGGCCGAGGAGGATGGAGGCGTGATACGTCTCAAACGTATCTATAATTTCTTATGTTCCATGCTACTTTTATTACAATACTTGAGTGTTTTACACATACTTTACAGCATTATTTTACATTTTCCGGCACTAACCTATTAACAAGATGCCGAAGTGTCAGCTGTTTTTTGCTGTTTTTGGTTTCAGAAATCCTAGTAAGGAAATATTCTCGGAATTGGACGAAATCAACGCCCAGGGGCCTATTTTTGCACGAAGCTTCCAAGTTCGAAGAGGAACGGGGGCCACGAGGCGGCCGCACACCAGGGCAGCGCGCGGCCCGGGCCGCGCGGCCTGTTGTGTCGCCACCTCGTGTCGCCCTTTGACCTACCCTTCCGCCTACTTAAAGCCTCCGTCGCGAAACCCCCGTACCGAGAGCCACGATACGGAAAACATTACGAGAGGCGCGCCAATCCCATCTCGGGGATTCAGAGATCGCCTCCGCACCCTGCCGGAGAGGGGAATCATCACCGGAGGGCTCTACATCATCATGCCCGCCTTGGATTGATGCGTGAGTAGTTCATCCTTGGACTATGGGTCCATAGCGTAGCTAGATGGTTGTCTTCTCCGCTTGTGCTTTCATTGTTATAGATCTTGTGAGCTGCCTAACATGATCAAGATCATCTATTTGTAATGCTACATGTTGTGTTTGGTGAGATCCGATGAATAGAGAATACTATGTTAAGTTGATTATCAATCTATCATATATGTGTTGTTTATGTTCTTGCATGCTCTCCATTGCTAGTAGAGGCTCTGGCCAAGTTGATACTTGTAACTCCAAGAGGGGGTAATTATGCTCGATAGTGGGTTCATGCCTCCATTAAATCTGGGACAGTGACAGAAAGTTCTAAGGTTGTGGATGTGATGTTGCTACTAGGGATAAAACATTGATGCTTTGTCTAAGGATATTTGTGTTGATTACATTACGCACCATACTTAATGCAATTATCTGTTGTTCGCAACTTAATACTGGAAGGGGTTCGGATGATAACTGAAGGTGGATTATTTAGGCATAGATGCATGCTGGATAGCGGTCTATGTACTTTGTCGTAATGCCCTGATTAAATCACATAGTAATCATCGTTGATATGTATTGAATCTTTATTTGTAAATTGCTCACCTGTAATTTGTTCACCCACATGTTAGTTATCTTATTGGAGAGACACCACTAGTGAACTGTGGACCCCGGTCCATTCTTTTACATCTGAATACATTCTATCGCTTTTACTGTTCTTTGCAAACAACCACCATCTTCCACTCGATACGCTTAATCCTTTGTTTTCAGCAAGCCGGTGAGATTGACAACCTCATTACGTTGGGGCAAAGTACTTTGATTGTGTTGTGCAGGTTCCACGTTGGCGCCGTCACCGGTGTTGCGCCGCACTACATTCCTCCACCAACAACCTTCACGTGCTTCTTGGCTCCTACTGGTTCGATAACCTTGGTTTCATACCGAGGGAAACTTGCTTCTATACGCATCATACCTTCCACTTGGGGTTCCCAACGGACGTGTGCATCTACGCGTATCAAGGGCGCCGTTGCCGGGAGATCAAGACACGCCGCAAGGGGAGTCTCCACTTCCAATCTCTTTACTTTGTTTTTGTCTTGCTTTATTTTATTTACTACTTTGTTTGCTGCACTTAAACAAAACACAAAAAAATTAGTTGCTAGCTTTACTTTATTTATTGTCTTGATCTCTATATCGAAAACACAAAAAAATTAGTTACTTGTCTTTACTTTATTTGCCTAGTTTACTTTACTACTGTTATAATGGGTACTCCTGAAAATACTAAGTTGTGTGACTTCACTTGCACAAATAATAATGATTTTATATGTACTCCTATTGCTCCACTGCTGCAGAATTTTATGAAATTAAACTGCCTTATGAATCTTGTTATGAGAGAGCAATTTTCTGGTGTTAGTACGATGATGCTGCCCATCTTAATAATTTTGTTGAACTTTGTGAAATGCAAAAGTATAAGGATATACATGGTGATATTATAAAACTAAAATTGTTTCCTTTCTCATTAAGAGGAAGAGCTAAAGATTGTTGCTTTCTTTGCCTAAAAATAGCATTGATTCATGGACTAAGTGTAAAGATGCTTTTATTAGTAAATATGCTAAAATTATATCTTTGAGAAGTAGCATAATGAATTTTAAACAATTTGATAATGAACATGTTGCTCAAGCATGGGAGAGAATGAAATCTTTGGTAAAGAATTGCCCAACCCATGGACTGACTACTTGGATGATCATCCAAACCTTTTATGCAGGATTGAATTTTTCCTCGAGGAACCTATTGGATTCAGCTGCTGGAGGTACTTTTATGTCCATCACTTTGGGCGCCGCAACTAAATTACTTGATGATATGATGATCAATTACTCTGAATGACACACTAAAAGAACTCCTCAAGGTAAGAAGGTAAATTCTGTTGAAGAAACCTCTTCTTTGGATGATAAGATTGATGCTATTATGTCTATGCTTGCAAATGGTAGATCTCATATTGATCCTAATAATGTTCCTTTAGCTTCATTGGTTGCTCAAGAAGAAAATGTTGATGTGAATTTCATTAAGAGCAATAATTTCAACAACAATGCTTATAGGAATAATTATGGTAACAACAACTTTAGGCCATATCCTTCTAATAATAGTAATGGTTATGGTAATTCTTATGGTAATTCTTACAATAATAATAAGAGTGTACCCTCTGGTCTTGAAGTGATGCTTAAAGAATTTATTACACAAATCTTTCAATAAAACTGTTGAAGAAAAGCTTAGTAAAATTGATATTCTTGCTTCTAAGGTTGATAGTCTTGCTCTTGATGTTGATCTTTTAAAATTGAAAGTTATGCCTGAGAAAGTTGAAGATGCTAGGTTTGCTAAAACAAATGCCATCCAAGTTAGAATTAATGATAATATTAGATTGTTGGCTGAATTGCATGCTAGGTGGGATAGAGAAGAAAAAGAAAAACTTGCTAAAGAAAATAATGTAGCTAAAGTATGGACTATTACCACCACTAGCAATGTTGATTCTTCACATGTTGCTGCACCTCCTACTATCAATGGTAAAATAATTGGTGTTGGCAATGTTTCTACTCCTAGTGCAAAGCGCACAAAATTGCCTGAAACTGCTGAAACTGCTGTTTGTGATAAAACTGCTGAAATTTTTCAAAATATTGGTGACAATGATTCCATTGCTGTAGAACATAATGGTTTAGATTTTGATGATTGTCATATTACTGAAGTTATAAAGTTCTTACAAAAACTTGCTAGAAGTCCCAATGCTAGTGCTATAAATTTAGCCTTTACAAAACACATTACAAATGCTCTCATTAAAGCTAGGGAAGAGAAATTGAAACTTGAAGCTTCTATTTCTAGGAAGTTAGAAAATGGTTGGGAGCCCATCATTAAAATGAAATTCAATGACTTTGAGTGTAATGCTTTATGTGATCTTGGTGCAAGTATTTGTTATGCCTAAAAAGATTTATGATATGCTTGACTTGCCACCATTGACGAATTGTTATTTGGATGTTAATCTTGCCGATAATGTTAAAAAGAAACCTTTGCGGAGGATTGATAATGTTCGCATTACGGTTAACAATAGCCTTGTTCCCGTTGATTTTGTTGTCTTGGATATCGAATGCAATACATCTAGTCCTATTGTGTTGGGAAGACCTTTTCTTCGAACCGTTGGTGCTGTTATTGATATGAGGGAAGGTAATATTAAATATCAATTTCCTCTCAAGAAAGGTATGGAACACAATGAAGTTGCCTTTTGATTCTATTATTAGAACAAGCTATGATGTTGATGCTTCTTCTCTTGATGTTACTTGATTTGCACTTTCTGCGCCTAGCTGAAAGGCGTTAAAGAAAAGCACTTCTTGGGAGATAACCCATGTGTTTATTTTACTACAGCAATTTTTATTTTGTTGAGTCTTGGAAGTTGTTTACTACTGTAGCAACCTCTCCTTATCATGTTTTTGTGCCAAGTAAAATTTCTATGTTAAAGTTGATGTTATATTTGGGATCGCTACGCAGAAACAGCATTGCTGTCTGTCACGAATTCTGGCACAAGTCTCTGTAAAAAAATCGAAAAAATCTGCAAATTTACGAGCGTGATCCTCAGATATGTACGCAACTTTCATTAGTTTTGAGTTTTTCCATTTGAGCAAGTTAAGTGCCCAGTCCAGAAGCATCTTTACGGACTGTTCTGTTTTTGACAGATTCTGTCTTTTATTTCGCATTGCCGTTTTTGCTATGTTGAATGAGTTTCTTTGTTCCATTAACTTTCAGAAGCTTTGTGCAATGTCCAGAAGTTAAGAATGATTGTGTCATCTCTGAATATGTGAATTTGTGGTTATGCACTAACCCTCTCATGAGTTTGCTTGAAGTTTGTGTGAAGGAAGTTTTCAAGGGTCAAGAGAAGAGGATGATATACTATGATCAAGAAGAGTGAAAGGTCTAAGCTTGGGGATGCCCCGGTGGTTCATCCATGCATATTTTAAGAAGACTCAAGCATCTAAGCTTGGGGACCAAGAGCAACAAATTTTCGTTTCGGTCACCATTTTTGCGGGCCGGTGATCCACATCTAATTTTCATAGGACTTCTTCGCTTTTCTTGCATTGGTAAAAAGCAGAATTCGCTGCCTTCCTCTCAGGTTTAATGAGGTGGAGGTTCCGCATTACTGCTTTAATGTTCATCTTGGATTGCCCAAAAAAGATCTAAGATCATGTTTAATCCATTAATGAAGAACTACTGTAGAGCTTGTTTAATTTGGTTTGCATGATTGATCTCTCTAAGTCTAGATATTTTCGGTAAAGTGTTTGAAGAACAAGGAAGACAGTGTAGAGCCTTATAATGCTTGCAATATGTTCTTGTGTGAGTTTTGCTGTACCTGTTGATACTTGTGTTTGCTTCAAAAACCTTGCTAGCCCAAACCTTGTAGAGAGGAAATGCTTCTCGTGCATCCAAATACCTTGAGCCAAACTCCATGCCATTTGTGTCCACCATATCTACCTATTATGTGGTATTTTTCTGCCATTCCAAAGTAAATTACTTGAGTGCTACCTTTAAATTTCATTCCTCTACCTTTACAATATATAGCTCATGGGACAAATAGCTTAAAAACTATTGTGATGATGAATATGTAGTTATGTGTTTTAATTCTTATAAGTTGCTTGTTGAGCGGTAACCATGTTTTCTGGGGATGCCATCAACTTTACCTTCGTTGGATATCATGTGAGATGCTATGCATGTTCGTCTTGTCTGAAGTAGTGGATTTCATGATCAAATGGTTTGAGTATGCATATGATTAGAGAAGAACATTGGGCCGCTAACTAAAGCCATGTGTCATGGTGGAAGTTTCAGTTTGGACATACAACCTCAATCTCTTATGAGAATATTAACTATTGTTGAATGCTTAAGCATTAAAAAGAGGAGTCCATTATCTGTTGTCTATGTTGTCCCGGTATGGATGTCTAAGTTGAGAATAATCAAAAGCGAGAAATCCAATGCGTGCTTTCTCCTTAGACACTTGTACAGCGGCATAGAGGTACCCCTTTGTGACACTTGGTTGAAGCATATGTACGCGATGAGAATCCGTGTTTTCCGAGATAGTAGGACAAGGTGCGAGCACTATTAGTACTCTATGCATGAGACATGCAACTTGTAGGAAGTATTATGCATAGCACATATGAATTATTACTACCGTTGACAAAATTGTTTCTATGTTTTCAAAACAAAAAGCTCTAGCACAAAAATAGTAATCAATGCTCCCTCTGCGAAGGGCCATTCTTTTACTTTATGTTGAGTCAGTTTACCCATTCCCTTCTATCTTAGAAGCAAACACTTGTGTTAACTGTGTGCATTGATTCTTACATGTTTACTTATTGCACCTGTTATATTACTCTATGTTGACAAATATCCATGAGATATACATGTTACAAGTTGAAAGCAATTGCTGAAACTTAATCATCCTTTGTGTTGCTTCAATGCATTCTACTTAGAATTTATTGCTTATGAGTTATCTCTTATGCAAGTCTTATTGATACTTGTCTTGAAAGTACTATTCATGAAAAGTTTTGCTATATGATTCATTTGCTTAGTCATTATGTTTGTTAGCAATCTTTTGTTCAGATCACTCCATTCACCTCATATGCTTTACAATAATGTTGATCAAGATTATGTTGGTAGCATGTCACTTCAAAAATTATTTGTGTTATTGTTTACCTACTCGAGGACGAGTAGGAACTAAGCTTGGGGATGCTTGATACGTCTCAAACGTATCTATAATTTCTTATGTTCCATGCTACTTTTATTACAATACTTGAGTGTTTTACACATACTTACAGCATTATTTTACATTTTTCGGCACTAACCTATTAACAAGATGCCAAGTGTCTTGCTGTTTTCTGCTGTTTTTGGTTTCAGAAATCCTAGTAAGGAAATATTCTCGGAATTGGACGAAATCAACGCCCAGGGCCTATTTTTGCACGAAGCTTCCAAGTCCGAAGAGGAAGTGGGCCACGAGGCGGGACACAGGCGCGGGGCCTGGGCCGCGCGGCCTGTTGTGTCGCCACCTCGTGTCGCCCTTTGACCTACCCTTCCGCCTTAAAGCCTCCGTCGCGAAACCCCCGTACCGAGAGCCACGATACGGAAAACACCGAGAGGCCGCCGCCGCCAATCCCATCTCGGGGATTCAGAGATCGCCTCCGCACCCTGCGGAGAGGGAATCATCACCGAGGGGCTCTACATCATCATGCCCGCCTCCGGATTGATGCGAGTAGTTCATCCTTGGACTATGGGTCCATAGCGTAGCTAGATGGTTGTCTTCTCCGCTTGTGCTTTCATTGTTATAGATCTTGTGAGCTCCCTAACATGATCAAGATCATCTATTTGTAATGCTACATGTTGTGTTTGGTGAGATCCGATGAATAGAGAATACTATGTTAAGTTGATTATCAATCTATCATATATGTGTTGTTTATGTTCTTGCATGCTCTCCGTTGCTAGTAGAGGCTCGGCCAAGTTGATACTTGTAACTCCAAGAGGGGTAATTATGCTCGATAGTGGGTTCATGCCTCCATTAAACTGGGGACAGAAAGTTCTAAGGTTGTGGATGTGCTGTTGCTACTAGGGATAAAACATTGATGCTTTGTCTAAGGATATTTGTGTTGATTACATTACGCACCATACTTAATGCAATTATCTGTTGTTCAACTTAATACTGGAAGGGGTTCGGATGATAACTCGAAGGTGGATTATTTAGGCATAGATGCATGGATAGCGGTCTATGTACTTTGTCGTAATGCCCTGATTAAATCACATAGTAATCATCGTTGATATGTATTGAATCTTTATTTGTAAATTGCTCACCTGTAATTTGTTCACCCAGCATGTTAGTTATCTTATTGGAGAGACACCACTAGTGAACTGTGGACCCCGGTCCATTCTTTTACATCTGAATACATTCTACTGCTTTTACTGTTCTTTGCAAACAACCACCATCTTCCACTCGATACGCTTAATCCTTTGTTTTCAGAAGCCGATGAGATTGACAACCTCATTACGTTGGGGCAAAGTACTTTGATTGTGTTGTGCAGTTCCACGTTGGCGCCGGTTTCACGGTGTTGCGCCGCACTACATTCCTCCACCAACAACCTTCACGTGCTTCTTGGCTCCCATCGGTTCGATAACCTTGGTTTCATACTGAGGAAACTTGCTTCTATACGCATCATACCTTCCACTTGGGGTTCCCAACGGACGTGTGCATCTACGCGTATCAAGGCGCCATTGGCAGCGACGGCCAGGAGGAGGAGGACCCTGACGCCAAGTTCGCACGGCCGGAGGCGGCGGACGAGGCGACGGAGGCAAGGAAGGATGCAAGGGCCCGGGCGAGGGTGCAGGCGCGGGCGCAGGCGGAGCATCGTCGTCCGTTCACCGACAACTACGATGAAGACCCCACTAACCAGTCGTGCGACAGTTCCTCTTCCGAGGAGGAGGTGACAAGCAAGAGGCGCGTCCGTGAGGACGATGAGGCAGGGTCTTCTAACAAGAAGGCCAAGAATTAATTTATAATTTCCTTGTTTTTAAATTTGTTCTCTAGTTTAGTTTATATGTTATCGAGTATTAGTTTATAATCAGTACAACTTGTTTTCGCGTTTGAACTTGCTGTTTCAAAGATTCGGTACAACCGATGTAGAAATTTAAGAGTTCTTCAACAACAAAAAAAGAAGCAGGAAAACAAAACGGTGGGGTGTCCAAAATGCGTCGGACCGCTGGAGGTGCCCCCGACGCAAATAGACAATTTGTGCCTTGTGGTTATTTTCGCGTTCGTCATGCAACGCAAACGGAGGCATGCAGACAATTTAGACTAGCCATAATGGGAGTATCATAAATAGTACTATCATGCATGCCATGTTGGCAAAAATCTGATGTGGCACACCAATTAATTAGGTGAGAGATGAGAGTGGTATCATAATATGATACCGTATCATAGCACGTAAAACTAGAAAACTTAATGGCAAGCACATCATGTACACACATTTGCATTGAGATTCTACAAAACATTAAATATTATGATACTATGATACTATGCATTGAGGGGTTAGTATTAATAAACTAGTATCATGTGCATATCTCATATTTTGTTGACCAAATTTATAGTTAAACTTGTTTCTCAAAGTGCGTAATTGACCATTAATCCGGTATGGAGGTAGTACTAGTGTATAATACTTTCCATTGTGACTAGTCTTAGACGTCTCAAATGCGTCGTCCCGTTGCACTAACGGGGAAGAAGCACCTGGCAGCATGATTCGGGCCGGGGTAATCCTGCTTCCGTCCTCGAGAGGCAGCACGTTGACACGTGCTAACCCAGCATTAACCTCCGTGACTGCTGTCCTCCAACGGTCCTCCCCGTGCCGTCCCGGTGTTGCACCCACGCCCGCATTCAATACCACCACTCCGACTACTGCACAAAACCGAATCGAAACTGAAAACCGAACCGAAAAAAACCTAACTGTAACAAAAATTCAGTTTTTTCAGTTTTTTCAGTTAGGTTTAAGTTAGCAAAATTGCTAACCATATGAATTTCGGTTATTTCAGTTAAAAACCGAAAAACAACAGTTTTTACCGAAATTAACCGAAACGCCTAGCCCAGCCCAAGTTTTCCAAATGCCTAGGCCCATCCTAACTAAGTGACTACTCACACAAAGGCACACCGGCACAGGCCCCCTCGTGACCTCATCTTGTTCTTCGATCCCATCGTCTCGCTCGCACGGCGGCGGCCGTGAGCACGAATCCCTGCTGGGTGCCGGCGGCGCGCCGTCCGGCTCTCACCTCTCCGACAGTCCGGCGACGCCCTGCCCCAGGATCTGCCGCTCCATTCCCTTCATGGATATACGGCTACCTCCAGCCTGTTTGTTTGATTCCATTGCCCGATTTGCCTTGTTAGGCCAGATTCAGCTAGTCTTGTTAGAGCTATAGATCACACGAGCAAAATTAGATCCTTGGTTGCGTTGCTCAGGTGAGGAATTAATCCACGTACACCAGCAGTTACAGGCTAATTTCTTTACGCGTTGCTCTCTTCAGTAGGGATATTTGTGTTAATATTTGATACCAAACCACCCTTCTTTCCATATTTTGTAAAGCTATTCTTTACGATAAATGAAATGTCAAGCTGTTTACTTTTCCTTCTAGGGAAAATTAGATTCATACCATTAAAAGATCAGATCTTTAGAAAAATACCACTGGAAGTTTTAGACTTAGAAAAATACCATCCAAAGGTTGTTCCGTTGCTGCTTTCTACCATCACCGTCAACTCGCTGTTTTCTTGCTCAAAATAACGTTTGAAGATTTATAACATCACTATTTCAGCAGCCGTTCATCTCCAATTTCAGCAGCATAACGCGTGCATTCCATCCCAATTTCCAGCAACATTTCAGCACCAAAATTTAACAACACTATAGTCAGATATAACAAGACATATGAACACGACTTTCAGCACCACATTGGGATGTATAAGAGCGCCGACATTGTCTCGAGCCCAATAAAACCGCCGGCAACCCCGTGACGGCCCCTTCACGTGGGCGCCGAAGAGGCGCGCCGGCGCCTCGCGCCACATCGGACTTTGTCCGCGGACTTGGTGGTATATTCGCGACATCGACGGGCCGCCCCCGGCGTACGACTACCACATGCGGATCCACGACATCGACCCGCCTCGCTGGTGTACGACCAAGTCCGCGCATGCGCGCACCGACACGGGCGGCATCAGGCGCTTCTCGATCCGCTTACGCGAGGCCATCCGGTGGCGGCGTCATCCGCGACGGCACGCGAGGCAGCTCCTCCGCAACGACGAGAAGGACGCGTCGGGCAGCACCTTCTCGTCAGCCGCTCCGTCGACGAGGACTAGTGGACTACCGACAGGTGACCTAGAGCGCACGGGAGGCGGAGATGTGGTCCACCAAGGACTCTGGTAACTTCGTTGACCTCGCCGTCGCCGCTCCTTCTCCACCACCGGCGCCAAAAGAGGAGGAGGACTGGAAGTTCTCCGGCGACGATGACGGCGGCGACGACCTTCAAGTGCTAGTTTATTTTCTGTATTCGTCGTATTTTGTACAAACTCGCCAGAAATCGAATGATATTCGCAATCTTTTGCTTTTTCGAATTCTTCACTTTTATTGGAGTCTCCGTTTGGGTGCGCCGGTGTGTCGGCTGCCCTGATAGGGCACTGTCGGTGCCTATTTTGGGGGCGTCGACGGAGATGCTCTAACAACACCAAATTAGCAGCCCCACAGCTAGATATATAACACATCTTAGACACAAAGTTCAGCAAAAGTACCAGCTAATTGTTCGCACTTTGTCCACGGCAAAACTAACAGCAGAAAACCGCAGTTCATAGAAAAGTACTATCTAACCATCTACCGTTGAATCCTCCAGGTGAGGAGCGTTCGGAGGAGCCGCCGCCGCCGGGGAGGTACGCCGCGGCGGATGCGCGTCGCCTGGTGGTCTCCGTTCGTCCTAGACACGGTGAGTTGCGTGCGTGTGGGCTGCGTGTGTTGTGTGCTGGGATGGATTTAGTCTTTTTTTCCTGTATGTAACTTGACCGGTTTGTTTCAGTTAACGTGTAGCTGACGGTAGTGGTAGAAAGTAGTAACGGGGCTAGATTTGGGTGGTAGTTTTCTAAGTCCAAAACTTCTGGTGGTATTTTTCTAAAGATCTGATCTTTTAATGGTATAAATCTAATTTTCCCTTCCTTCTACTGCAGCCATGCATGGCACACTTTGATACTAGACTGATGGCAGCTGAAATATTTCCTCATGGCACACTTTGATACTAGACTGATGGCAGCTGAAATATTTCCTCATGCTAGCGTTCCTGGCGTGTGAGATGTTCGATGTTGGCATGTTTCTATTTGCCAACTATATGACTATTAGACTATTGTTTTGGATGTAGTATATGGCTGTCAGTCAATAGGGTCATGCTAAAATTTACACTTGACGAATACATTTTAGTTTGGTTGTTGACTTGTTAGAGAATTCATGCCAAAGGTTGTCTCTTATTTAAAAATTCGCGTCAATTTTGGTTAATATGGTTATTACCGAAACCTAACCGAACTTTATAGGTTATTACCGAAACCGAACCGTATTCTCGTACAAAACCGTATTTACCGAAGTATTAAAACCGTCTTTACCGAATGACCGTATTTACCGAACCGAATTAACCGAATTAACCGAACGCACAGCCGGACTCCACCACCACGGCTGCTATCAGTCAATGCGCCACTCCCGGGCGACACCACCTCATCCTCGCCACTTCCAGCAGCAAAGGCCATCCGTCCCCAAACACCGGCCCATCACCGAGCTAGCCAGTGAGGGCGCCGCAGCTGGGAGTAGAATCAAATGGAGCTGTAACAAGGATCTGACGCCACCGCGCAGCAACAAGAGACCAGCCCGACTCCATCTCCATGGTCGTAGTGGCCTCTCACTCCCCTCGGCAAGAAGCAGACAAGCGCCGCGCGGCGCCCACGGGAAGCTACTAGTAACCGCCCCAAGCCAAGAAACGGAGCCAAAGCAACCTTCTTCCTCCCCTCTCCAATTCCCCTCGCCCAAAGTTTCCTGGCCGGACCACGGGGGAACAAGGGGCAATGGCGCCGGCGAGGAGGAGATGCTCCTTGTCGAGGGTAGCTGCTATTCTCGCGGCGGCGCTGCAGCTCCTTCTGGCGGCGGCGGACGCCGGGAAGTACAACGCGGTGTTCAATTTCGGGGACTCCTTGGTGGACGCCGGGAACCTGGTGACGGAGGGCATCCCGGACTACCTCGCCACGGCGCGCCCGCCCTACGGCCAGTCCTACTTCGGCTACCCCACGGGCCGCTGCTCCGACGGCCGCCTCGTCATTGATTTCATCGGTAATTCCGCAGATTGAGTCCCCATTCTTCCCCGTGTCCTGGGTCGCCAAGATTTGATGGGTTTTCTTGGTCCCTGCAGCGCAGGAGTTCGGGCTGCCGCTGCTGCCCCCGTCCAAGGCCAAGAACGCCAGCTTCGCTCACGGCGCCAACCTCGCCATCACCGGCGCCACGGCGCTCGACACCGCGTTCTTCGAGAAGCAGGGGCTCGGCAAGTTCGTCTGGAACTCCGGCTCCCTCTTCACCCAAATCCAGTGGCTCCGCGACCTCAAGCCCACCTTTTGCAACTCCACTCAAGGTACAAGAATACAAAAAAAAAAAACGATTCTTTACGTACTTCCGTTTCATGGATGTCGATGTGTGATACTGACGTGCATCGGACCTGGTCGTTTGTTCCTCTTCACTTGTATCTGAAGAGTGCAAGGACTTCTTTGCCAAGTCCCTGTTTGTCGTCGGGGAATTTGGTGGAAACGACTACAACGCGCCACTCTTTGCCGGGAAGGACCTCAAGGACGCCTACCAGTTGATGCCTCATGTAGTTCAGGGCATCTCAGATGGCGTTGAGGTACTAACATTTTCGTCTTTGCTGGTTTCCAGCGTGTCAAAGAAGGTGGCTTTGTTCTAATTCCTCCTGCGTGATGCAGCAATTGATTGCTGAGGGGGCAAAGGATTTGATTGTGCCTGGAGTGATGCCGTCTGGATGCTTTCCGGTGTACTTGACCATGTATGTTGACCCTAAAGAGGGGTACGGTACGCGGAGCGGCTGCCTCAAGCGTTTCAACACGTTCTCATGGGTGCACAATGCAATGCTCAAGCGTGCGCTACAGAAGCTCCGTGCCAAGCATCCTGGCGTGAGGATCATATATGGGGATTACTTCACACCGGTTATCCAGTTCTTGCTTAATGCTGAGAAGTTCGGTGAGTTCCGAAATTCTTTTATTATTGTTGCTGTTATATGTTTAGTACTAGCCAGGAAACTTTAGGAGCCTGATATTCCCTTCGTCCCACGAAGGTTGTCTGAGATTTGTCAAAATTTGATGTACCTAGACACTAAATAGCATATAGATACATCCATTTTTTGACAAATCTCAGACAACCTTCATAGGACGGAGGGAGTATTATATTACTGAAGGTTAGTGCTAAGTTTGAAGACAGATTTAACATTTCTTGATATTCCCAATCCATATTCGTCGTGGAATCAACAGTCAAAATATGTTATCGTGAGATGCAATAAACATTACTGAGGAATCTAGGTGTAGGTTTGCGGGTGTCTTAGCCAGTGCCATTTATCTTTGTTGCGTTAAAGATGTGACATGTCATACTCTTACAATACAAATTACGGAGATAGTCAAGAAGTTACTTGGGTTACCATCTTGTATAATCTCTCATCTACTGATCTACATCCAGTATACTATTTAAGTATTTACACATGATCTAGGGGCTAGGAGTAATAAAACTTTCCCATCAGCTAAAGAAGTAAGGTATACTATTTATTGCTCAATGTTACTATTAGAGATTTCACATATTACTCCTACCTCCAATGAGTAAGGCATATAAAGTTAGTCAAAATTCAAAGCTTCCTAAGTTTGACCAAATAGTATATTATAAAATATCAACAACTAAAATATTAAAAATATATACTATGAAAATATATTTCATTAAACAAGCCATATAAATTTAATCAAAAGTCTTACTAAGTTTGACCAATTATATACTCCCTCTTTTCCAAAATATAGTGCATATAAGTTTTAAAGAAGTCAAACGATGTAAAGTTTGACCATGTTTATTGATAAAATTATCTATATCTACAACACCAAACATAAATGATATAAAAATATACATCATGAAGCATTTAACTGTATTGATTTGGTATTCTAGATGTTGATATTTTTTCCTACATATTTGGTCAAACTTTATATCCTTTGACTTAAAAAAAACTTATATGCACTACAGTTGGGAAGGAGGGAGTATTAAAATATATCAACAGCTATAATATTAAAAAAATATACTATGAAAATATATTTAATGAATAAGGAATATAAATTTAATCAAGAGTGAAAGCTTACTAAGTTTCACCAAATATATATTATAAAATATCAATAGCTACAAATAAATAAATATAATGTGAAAAAATATTTTATGGTGGATCTATTGATATTGGTTTGGTGTAAATGTTCATATTGTTATCTATAACATTGGTCAACTTTAGAAGATGTTGACTTTTGACTAAATTTATATGCCTTATTCATTGGAATGGAGTGAGTAGTTTTTTCTGAACATTGGGAAACAGACCTATTACTGCGAGCTTCCCATGCTCCTTAGTTGTGCATGATATCAAAATTGTGGCACAATTCTCGCAATTAATCTTTGTTTTACGGATTTTCTTTTGCCCATACAACATAGGCAGCTCAAAACTTACCTTTTACCGCAACTCTTCCATCATTGGGAAGTAGACCTATTACTGCAAGATCTACATGCTCTTTGTTGTTCATGTTCTCAAAAGCTGTTGCACAATTTGCACATCCCCATACAACATGGGCAGCTCAAAACTTGACCTTCCATTTAAGTTATGGAAATTATATAAGAATGAAACATGTATTAAATTGTTGACAACATAAGTAGACTTGTTCTCGATTGGGAAATGAGAATTCAGATCTACCATCAAGAGAAAACCTAACCTAGCAAATCCTAAGAAGCTTGAAATGTACATCTATTAAACATGAAAGAAATGTCTGTATTCGTATATCTTGCCACACTACAAACAATGAGTTGTGAGCCCTGAAGCAGAAATTACTTCTGCACTAGGATGATGCTAAATTAGGATTTTAGTGGAGAATTGTTTAGAAATCACCTTGCAGCGATGCAAAAAAAAAGGCTAGCTATACACTGATATTCTGGTACCAACTGTTGAGATTGTGAGATTTCTGAATAACAAACTTTTCCTCATGCCCTTACCACTAGAAACACCAAACACTGAAAAGTCGATCAGTTACCTGAACCCATCTTCTGCCCATTCACATACTCATATTTTGTCTCTTTTCATACTCTTTTTGTTTGTTTGTTCCTCTCGTAGAAAATGAGTATGTACTTCTAGCTACTAGTTTACACAACACTCTAAACAAATAAGAAAATGAAGGTTGTAATGGTCTCGCTTTCAGGACATCAAAAGATGGGTACACAATCAGACATGAGCCTCATCTCTGCATCAGGGGCACAGTAGCAGCATACACTAATAGGCTGTCTTGTTTACTACGTGATAGTATAAATGTGTGTTTGCTTGTATAAATAAGATGCGCATATGTTCCAAGAAAGCGGCCAACAACTTTTTCTGCCAAAAGAATGCAGATGGACCTAATATTTATGCTCTTGATGCAGGATTTCACAAACAGCCACCTAGAGCATGCTGTGGTGCTCCTGGGCAGGGTCCTTACAACTTCAATCTGACAGCCAAGTGTGGTGAGCGTGGTGCTACGGCGTGTGCTGATCCAAAGACACATTGGAGCTGGGATGGGATTCACTTGACGGAGGCCGCATATGGACATATTGCCAGAGGTTGGTTGCACGGCCCATTCACGGATGAGCCTATCATACAGTCTTCCTGAGCATCTTCATAGTCGCTTGGCCTGTTGTGCCTATAGAGTGTATCAAAGTAGCACACCGAATCGGAGCTGATAAGGTAGTTCCGTATAGTTGGATGTATATCTCGATCCATTTTGTTCGAGTTCATCGCAGTCAGGTAAAGAGTGGTGAGATAGGCGGAAATTAAAGCATGGTTTCTGTAAACATCTCCCTAGATCTAGCAGATCAAAGCAACACAACAGGAATTTTAGGGTTCATGCTCGTTCCTCCCAACCACCCCCGAGCAAGTCCACGGCATCGCCGGGCAAACACAATTGGTCCACGACAACCACCCACGATACAACGAAGCCTCGCTTAAGTTACAACTCTCATTGGCTGGGCCTAGTGGACCCAGTTTCCATCGGTGAGCCACTTGGGGGCCTCTTTCCTTCTGGCGGGCCTTCCTCCTTCGGCCTGGCTTGGCTCGGCATTGTCCTGGGCAGCTCCGCTGGTGCTAGGCGTCGCTGGGTCGTTGACAATCCCCCCTGCTTGAAAACCTGCTTGTCCCCAAGCAGGAGCAGTAGGGAACTGCTGACGGAGGGAATCGATATCCTCCCAGGTTGCTTGATCTTCTGGCATGCCGCTCCAATGGATGAGCGCCTGTGGCACGGTGCGGAACCCTGCCTGACGGACACGCTGGCCAAGCACTGCAACAGGTATCTGAAATATATCAGTAGAAGAGGGGAGCTGCGATAATACCTGCTGGTGCGGTCCAATACAAGGCTTTAGCTGAGAGACGTGGAACACGGGGTGCACTCTGCTAGTTGGTGGTAATTCCAGCTTATACGCTACCTCTCCAACTCGCTCGACAATCTTGTATGGTCCAAAAAATTTGAATGCGAGCTTATGGTTCGCCCTTTTTACCACAGATGATTGGATATAGGGCTGAAGGCGAAGAAAAACCTCGTCACCCACTGCGAAGACGCGTTCACGGCGATTCTTGTCAGCCTGGAACTTCATACGCTGTTGCATACGCAGCAGATGTTGTCGAGCCGATGCCATCACCACTTCACGCTCAGCCAACCATTGCTCAATATCACCTGAAGCGACCTGATCCGAAGCTGTAATGCCGAAATATCTGGGTTTCCTGCCATATAGTAACTCAAATGGTGACTTGCCCAGGGAGGAGTGCCAGTTGGTATTGTACCAAAACTCACAAAGAGAAAGCCACTTGGACCAATGTTGTGGATGAGCACTAATGAAGCACCGTAAGTAACACTCCACTGACTGGTTAACACGCTCCGTTTGTCCATCAGTTTCCGGATGATTAGCTGTGCTCATTTTCAGTTGTGTACCAGTGGCTTGAAAGACAGCTCGCCAGAATTGGCTTGTGAACACCGGGTCTCTGTCAGAAATTAAGGCAGCTGGCATACTGTGCAAACGATAAATGTTGTCAACAAAGAGCTCGGCAACTTTACTAGCCGTGTATGGATGCCGGAGAGGAATGAAATGGGCATATTTAGTCAACTTATCCACCACCACTAAAATGCAATTGAATTGGCGGGATTGCGGTAACCCATCAATGAAATCCATTGTTGCTGTCTCCCAAGGTTCACTAGGAATAGGCAGGGACTGGAGCAAACCTGCTGGAGGGAGGCGTTCAGGTTTAGCTTGCTGGCATGTACGGCAACTACGGACAAAAGCATGGACCATCTTCTTCATTGCCGGCCACGCAAAAAGGGACACTAAACGCCTGTATGTCACCGGAAAACCAGAATGGCCGCCTTGTGGACTATCATGGAAAGCAGAAATGATCTGCTGCTGTAGAGCAGGATCAGCTCCTACCCAGATGCGCCCGTTGCACCGAAGCACACCATGATCCAAGGTGAATTTGGCGTCAGCAGCGGGATGAACAACTAACTTCTGCAACAGAGACTGAGCATGATCATCACGAGCATAGCTGTCCAGTACCGTGGACAACCATTGAGGCTGGACGGTAGTTATAGCAAACACTTGTGAGCTGCCAGGAGGCTTCCTAGATAGGGCGTCAGCTGCACCATTAAGCACGCCCTTTTTATACAGGATCTTATACTGAAACCCCATCAACTTGGTCAAAAGCTTTTGCTGCCAATCTGTATGCAACCTCTGGTCAGTTAAATGCGACAAACTCTTGTGGTCTGTCCTGATCACAAACTCTCCCACTTGCAAATATGGTCGCCACTGTTGAACCGCCAGAATTATGGCCAAGTATTCTTTTTCATAGACTGAGAGGCCTTTGTTCCGAGGACCCAACGCACGGCTCACATAGGCCACGGGGTGTCCTTGCTGGGACAGCACAGCACCAATACCCACATCACACGCATCAGTATCGACGACAAACTGCAACTTGAAATCTGGAATAGCTAAGACAGGAGCAGTGATCAATGCAGTTTTCAGTGCTAAGAACGTCGTTTCTTCTGCTGATGTCCAAACAAATAGCACTCCCTTCTTCAGCAACACTGTTAGTGGCTGACTGATAACTGCATAGTGTCGAATGAATTTTCGATAGTACCCTGTTAATCCCAGAAAACCTCGCAATTCTTTCAGATTTGTTGGTGTAGGCCAATCACGCACAGACTGAATTTTGGACTCGTCAGTGGAGACCCCTTCTGCCGAGACCACATGTCCAAGGTAATTCACCCTCTGCTGAGCAAAAGCACATTTGGATAGCTTTACTTGCCACTGATCCCTTTGGAGTATCGACAATACCACAGCCAAATGTTCCAAGTGCAATTCAAAAGAAGGACTGTAAATCAAGATGTCATCGAAGAAGACCAATGCAAACTTCCTTAGAACTGGAGCCAAAGAATCATTCATTGCATGTTGAAAAGTAGCTGGCGCACCCGTTAAGCCAAATGCCATAACCTTGAACTCAAAATGCCCATTATGTGTTTGAAAGGCCGTCTTGTGTTCTTCTCCCGGAGCCAATCTAATTTGATGGTAGCCTGCTCTGAGATCAAGCTTGGAGAACCATCGTGCTCCAGCAAGCTCATCTAACAATTCATCGATAACAGGTAGCGGGTACTTCCCCTTGACAGTAAGTGCATTTAGATGCCTGTAATCCACCACTAATCGCCATGTTTTGTCTCCCTTTTTAACCAGGATAACTGGAGAGCCGAATGCACTGGTACTATGGACAATAACACCTTGGTCAAGGAGTTCTTGAACTTGTCTTTCGAGCTCAGTCTTCAGATCAGGTGCTATTCGGTAAGGCCTCATGGAGACTGGTCTAGCGCCGTGAACAAGAGGTATACTATGGTCATATCTTCTCCTTGGTGGCAAGCCCGAGGGAGCGGCGAAGACGGCGACAAATTTATCCAATAGCTGTTGTACCTCAGGAAGAATCACAGGTTTTTCAGTCTCAGCAGTTTCATGCACTAAATGGAGGTCCAACATAGCATCAACCCAAGCATTCTGGTCCTCTCCTTGCAACACAACAAATTTGCCCGCTTGTGGAATAGCAATCCACCCTTGTTCCCAGTGGGTAATCATAGGACTGTACTTAGCCAACCAGTCTAACCCAATAATACCATCATAACTACCTAAGTCAAGGACCTTGAAGTCATCCTTGAACTCTGCCCCTGCAGCAGACCAACCCAATTGAGCAAACTGAAAATTACTGTGTAAAATGGCTCCACCTGCTACTTTGACCTTGATAGGATTAACTAAAGGAGTAACACCCGACAGCTCCTTGGCCTTCTGAGTATCAATAAAACATGTGGAGCTACCCGAGTCCACCAAGAACAAGAACTGCTGATCTTGGATAATGACCTGCAGTTTCATGGTTTTAGGAGCCTTAACAGTCACATTGACAGCAGCTATCGAAAGCATCATCAGATGAGGATCAGGTGCAGGACTGTCGGCCTGGAAACTAGCACTTGCATCAGCAAACTTCTCTTCACTGCCACTATCCGAGAACTGCATGAAATCAATCATCTCTTGCACCACATGCAATTGGATGGTGTTTTTGCACTGATGCTCCCTGTGGTATTTTTCTCCACATGTGAAACAGAGGTTCTTGGATCGACGATAGGCTCTAAGGCTTTGCCACTTATCCTCCGTCTGCCCTTTCTGCTGTTCAGCTCGGCGATTCTCCTCCACTTTCTGCGATACCCAACGAGACGGAGGCGGGGGAGGTGTAATTGGTGGCACCACAGGTTGGGATGACCTTCTTGGCGGTACATACTGCTGCGCAGGCAGTGAGAGGGATGGGCCACAGTCCGTTCCCAACTCTTCATACAGCAATGCCAGAGAATAAGCTGTATCCAGGTCGCGAGGCTGTTGGATTGCTACCAAAATTCTGACTCCCGGTTGCAAACCATCCAGGAATTTAGTGGTATAGTGCACAGGATCAGGATTAAGCTCGTAGGCTGATATTTGATCCATCAACTCAGAGTATCGAGTGACATAATCCTCAACAGTAGATGTCTGTGAGATGTGAATGAGTCTTCTTACCAGAATCGCATGTTGGTTTCTGCAAAATCTGGTCATAACAGCGAGGACAAATTCAGACCACGGCGGCTTGCTATGTTGGTGCAGATGTGCTTCAAGCTAAGTCGCTGCTGCTCCAGTAAACTGATCAGATGCAAGGGAAGTCCATAACTGCTCAGGAGTCCTCCATCGCTGAAAATATTCCTCGCAACGCCGTTGCCACAATTTCGGGTTGGAACCGTCGAATTGCGGCAAATCAGCACGCGGGCCATGGCCAGCGTCAGTACCCGGAAATTGATCACGGTTGAACGAAGTAGATCCATGGGGAGTGGGGAAAAAATTTGTACCTCCTCCCGGAGGAGGCAGGGTGGTTCCCGCTGCCATCCCCCGGCTGTTGTGAGTCCAGCGGTGCCCATCCGGGCCGGCGTTGGTTCCGTCCGACTCGCGAGCTTGCGATGTGGACGGATCTCGCGCCAGAGTAGTCGGGTTGTGGCGTGGAAGTCCCGCGATCGCTGCGGTGAGGTTGGCGACCTCCGTCGAAAGAGTGGTGCGCACCGCATCGAGATCTTGCCCAATTTGCACCTTCACGCCTTGGAGATCGGAGGATAGAGCCGCCATACCCGAATCGACGCTCTTGAGTTGCGCGCGGGTGTCGACGACGAAGGGGTGGAAGGCGTCGAGAACCTCCTTCTTGTAGTCGATGAAGCGCTTCTCGTACTCCTCCGCCGTGTCCGCCTTTAGAAGCTCGTAGAGAGCTCGAGCTTCCGGCGAGAGTTCCTCCATGGTCTCCTCGCGGCGGCGAGCCGCGAATCTGGTGCGGTGTTTGTGGTTGGGGAACGCCAGGGGTGGATCTAGTGGCTCTGATTACCAATTGTAAACATCTCCCTAGATCTGATCAAAGCAACACAACAGGAATTTTAGGGTTCATGCTCGTTCCTCCCAACCACCCCCGAGCAAGTCCACGGCATCGCCGGGCAAACACAATTGGTCCACGACAACCACCCACGATACAACGAAGCCTCGCTTAAGTTACAACTCTCATTGGCTGGGCCTAGTGGACCCAGTTTCCATCGGTGAGCCACTTGGGGGCCTCTTTCCTTCTGGCGGGCCTTCCTCCTTCGGCCTGGCTTGGCTCGGCATTGTCCTGGGCAGCTCCGCTGGTGCTAGGCGTCGCTGGGTCGTTGACAGTTTCTTTATTTATCGGGTGGTATAAGTAACAAAATGTACTGCACAATATGATGCTTGCTATGATCAAAAGCAGTATGGTTCTTAACTCAACTGTTGTCTGAAATATATTAGGTGCAACGGGCCACTGACTCTAATAGAGATGTTATGCTGATTAGAAGTTGGATTCTGAACATGGTATGCGTGGTCTCTTTACTATGTTTACATGCCTGCTTGTCACGTCTGGAACATGTCACGCGCGGGTTCAGAGATAAGAGAAGAAGTTCCAGTTCCTGGTTATCGTGGTTTTCACTGCACATTTTCGAAACTCTAAAATTTGTAAGATCTTAGGAACTTTGTGTAGCCTAATACAAAGAGTTTCACCTTGGGATTCTTCACGCTTTTCCAGATTTTTTTTGGAGCTTTTGAATGTCGTTTATGATTTTTCTTCAAAATATAAAGCAATATGTAGCCTTAGCTCTGAAGTGATCTGTTGGATAACTTCGCTGAAACGTTGTGATCCAAGGGCCATGCGGTTGCGTCGGGCAGCAAAATGTCGGCAAAGCACTGCTACGAAGCAGCCATTCTAGCTTGTGCCTTCGTTGAAGCCCTTAACTTATTAACAACAATCTTCCTCAATGATGAGTGCTAGTTATCAATCGCAGATTCGCAGGCCTCGCACAATTTTTAGAGGCCTTAATTAACCTTACGTTACACTGCCATCGTCAGTCGGTAAGTCGGCACAGAGTTAGCTATGCTGCTTCATCTTTGGTCGAGCAGCATGGCGTAGAGGATGTGGTTCCAGGCGTCCGGCAAGCCGGCGATGCACCAGTGCGTGCAGTCCATGCCGTCGCGCCCAGGCCCGCCGTACACCGACGGGTGCGCGTCGATCCTGAGCTGCGAGAGCGCGGTGACGTCCAGCAGCGACACCGGCGTCGACATGGAGGCGATCATCCCTCGCACGACCACCTGCTCCGGGAACGCCGCCTCGTCGCCGTCCGTGGCCACCTGCAGCGGTCGCGTCTGCTGGAAACAGCCTCCCGACGCCGGCGCCGCCCCGTCGGTCTCCTGCTCCTTGGACCTGCTCGTCGGAGTAGAGTTGCGGTACAATTTATGTTTGAACGAGCGTTGGATTGGGATTTTGTGTCATGAAACTCACATGTAGTGGCTCGGGGAGACGCCCTGGTAGACCACCCTGGTGAGCGCCGTGTCGACGTTGGCGTCCACCCAGCTCGCCCAGGTGGAGAGGCCTTTGGTGAAGGCGGCAAGCCGGTCCATGTCACGATACGTTCTGTTCCCCTCCTGCATGTAGTCCCATCTGCAGCACAAAAACATTCCATAAATTAACTCGATACATAGCCCTATACCTGTATTTCGCGTGTACAAATACGGTGATCGATGATAGAGTGCGTACACTTGGCTCGCGCCCCTGTATGTCCACCAGTGCCAAGTGTTGAAGACGAGCAGGTGCGCGCCGAGCCAGGAGGACGCGGCCTGCATCGAGTCGAGCTTGAGGACGCGGCCGCCGTCCTCCTCGGCAACGTCCACCAGGAACCTGCTGAAGTAGAGTACCACGGACAGGTCGTAGTCCTCGAAGCGGACGGAGGAGACGGGGTCGCCCTTGGAGAAGGAGACGCGGGCGGGGTCCGGCGCGGCGGCGTGGAGCATGCAGGCGAGCGAGGCCCACTGGTTCATGCTCAGCGAGTCCCCCACGAACATCACCGTCTTCCCGCGCCACTTCCGCAGGAAGTCCAGCCCGTCGAAGCTCGGGAGGCGGCAGCCGGCGGGGCTCCACCGGAGCTTCAGGTAGGTGGAGTCCGGCCGGCCGTTGCGGCGGCAGTCGAAGACGTCCGGCACGAAGGGGCAGCTCGCCGCGTCGTACATTGGGTACGACGTGTCCGCCACCCACCGGCCCTGGAACAGGTCGCACGACGCAGCTGCCGAGCTGCCACGCCCCAGCACGGCCTCTGCTAGCAGCACGATGGCCATCAGTGCGCAGCCATGGCGGAACCTGGCACGCAGCGAAGACGGCAGTGCCAGGCCCTTAGCCATGGCTTCCACGCGCGCGATGGGAGACGAGGAAGGCGTACGGCGGGTAGGACGCCATATATACACCCGATCGCGTCGTTCTGAAGCAGATCTGGCCACCGGGGACGCACGGGTGCCGATGGTGCGCGCACAGGTATCTTTGCACCACGCATGATAGATTGATAGTACGGATCTGCCTGGAGTGCAGCTGAAGTTAAGAACTGGGAGCTGTGTTGGAAAGAGGCGCGTCAAGGTCGTCCTGCATATGCATGTGCGCGGGAGAGGGAAATGGACTGGGGTTTGACGGCGGCCCCGCTTATCCGGGCAGGACACGTGAAGGCGAAGCGAGCAAATTGTATGCAGCGTGGATCTCAAAGCACTTGGGTGCGTGCGAGCACAGATTACAAAAGTACTGTATAAAAACTGCAGGATCGAGGACCCATATTATCATCGGAATTCCTAGATCATCTTGTTAATCTGCCTGCCTGCCCACTGGCTGCCAATATTAATCTTGATCTTGTGTGGTCGTCGTTTGGATTGGAACACCCAACAGATTTTTTTTTGTTTCATTGATTTATGGGAGCAATTTCTCGACTGGGCTACAAGTACATAGTCAAGTTGAAAAAAAAGAGTCCACAAAAAGTTTTTTTTTTTTTGCGGCGCTTGTCTTAGCTCAGCGTTTAGCTACCTGGATCTCTTTACAATCTCCACAAAGAAGTCACCAAGCCAACAACCACCAAATTATGTAGGAAGTGGTTCCCTCCAAGATGAATAAGCTCTTGGACTCCCGCTAGAATTAGTTAACAGTTAACGTATATGGCTAAACCTATGCAATAAATACAAGGCAAGAACACAAATGCTCAAATCCCTCTCTCGCGATCTCACCAGAGCAACAAATGCTATGGAAATATGATAAACGAGAGAAACAATAGAGGAGGTCAACACATGACTCCAAAATCTAGATATAAAAGTTTCCCTTAATAGGGAAGGTAGATTTAAGCATTATGGTAGGTGAAAGCTTCCGTCCACTTGATGTCATCCTCACATAGGAGACAACTCCAGGTGTATTTGGGTGATGTCTGATGCAATGGTTGATACTTTATTTATTGCTAAAAATGAGGCTACAAATCGTAGCTATAACTTTCTGATATACCAATTTGGAGATATAATATACGTTTGGAACACAAAATATGTCCACTAATAATAGATGCTTACACAAGGGTTCTGGCATGTTTTTTTATTGAATATAAAACAATCAGGTTAGCATTGCGCGTGCAAGATTGTGCCTACCAATTGGTGTGTTTTCATGTTTTACTGGTGTGTGTCTTTATTTGTGCTTTCACCCTCTCACGTGTGACGAGGAAAAAAAATCAACACATGTAGATATTTCAAAGTAGGCTCAAGAGGCCTTGTATGTGGACACAGGAGGCAAAAACAATTTTACGATAAAATGCGAAAGACGAGACTCGAACTCGACACCCTAAGTTCTGAGACCATGTCAAGCTTCGCCTGGTTCCTATTATTTTGCTAGGCCCGGGTTTAAGTATGTGGAAATGTTTTATAGTTTCAGTTTTGGTTAATAAATAGGCGTGTTAATCGGACCACTTCCATTTTGGAAATATTTTGTCATTTTTTTTTTGGGAATATTTTGTCATTTTTTCTTAAGTGTTTGTCTTTAAGGTTTAATTGTTGCAATGGATCTCGACATGATTTTGACGTTACATCATGTTCCAGACTAGTGAAATACAGTTGTTAGGTGGGTATGGGTGGATGCTTGCCTTTCTCGATCCAAAAGCCCTAATTATTTGAACAAATTATTCTCGGTGAAACATGCAAGCGGCAAGCTGGCAACAAGGGCGTGACAACGTTCTATTGGTACATGTCCTTGCTATTTTGCATGGCCAATTTTACAATCTGAATTGTAAGGGCCAAATGTGGAACTTTGTTTGGTCAAAGTGGACTTGTATCTTACAACTCTGATTCTTCTGCGAGAGGCCTTTGCTAGCGATGTTCATGCATGTAAAGGAAGGAAGAACAATGCGCATGAAACAACTACTAGCAATTGGCTCCTTGGTTTCTCGGTGATTTGCATGAGTTTGTGTTGCTTCATATATTTATCACAAACATACCGATATGATAAAGACATTGGATATAGATTGTCATGAGCTACTTTTTTTTTTCTTCGATAAAGGAATATATTAATATCAAAAGATACCAATTACGTCCAACCTCTGCAACAACGCAACACCCTAATAGTATTACGGATGCACACAGCTAAAAAAGAGAAAAAAAAGTCTCGCTGCCGTATCCTAGGACTAGCAACAACAATACATCCACCACCAAGACAACGTCTGAAATACAGACTCTCCAAAAGCGAAGCCTCCAAGAAGAAAATAGTGCACCAACGCCGTCGTCGCCCGACCAAAGATCTTAGGTTATCACCCTGAAGATAGTCTCCGCTCTCAAAACAATGCCTCCAACAAGGTCATTGCCAGGCACAACCAATTAGAGCATGGGGAAAATCGAGTTCCAGTCGCGTCCCCCAAAACTAAATAGCGCCCTATTTTATGTCCGTCGTCCCTGGTAGAAACTCTGTACATTGAGTCTCTACCGGGGACGCCGGACACAAAAACAGCGTCCGGACGCATGCATGCAGCCCCTACTCCCCACATGTCATTCTTCTTTCCCACACTTTCTCACCTACTTTTCCTACATTGGGTGGTCCGCTCTATTAAAATGCATGTATCCGGACGTTGTTTGAGGACGCGGCTGGGAAGAGTCTCTTTTTTGTACAGAATTTTGGTCTCTTTTTGTCCGGCGCGGTCCCAAACGTGCCCCAAATCATTTGTGCCGAACGTTTTTTAAGGGACGCGACTGGAGATGCTCTTAAGACCATACCTTGGGTGTTCACCTTGAAAGGTAGGACTCTGAACTTCACCTGTGCTACCGCTCCCACTTTCATACCATTGATGCGAATCCCGGAACACCAAGCAAGTTCGTCAACATAACGGAAACTTGAACCTTCTTTAGCTAATCCCCAAATCCCGCATTAATGATATTCTTTGCTTCTGACTTCACCATGGACCAAAAGTCTATTGATGTCAACACATAACATAGCTTCACGCGGCTCCCTCCGGAACCAATCGGTCGGAATAAAAACATGGGTGCGCGCGACCGAATACCACCCGATCCTGTGAACTCCAGGCAAAAGATGCACTGTTCCATTCACTGTCGGAGCCTTTTGAACTCATCACTCCGGCTATATAAAGAAAGATTGGCATCCGGAACGTCTTCATCTTCGCGAAAGAAGAACCCTTGGACCACCACCATGGAAGCCGGAACGGCCAGCCCCCACGCCGCTGCCATGGCCAGGAACTGCGGTCCATCTTCCTCCTCCAACCCGGCCGGTGCAGGCCGGCAGCCGTCGGGATAGCGGCTACGCACGCCCACGACGCGGAGACGGCCAGCTGCTGCCCGCCATGGAAAGCCTGACCGAGCCTCATTGTCGCCGCCTCGCGACCATGTATTTGTCGCCGTCGCCCGATCTGACGCTGCCGCCCTTCTTCCCCGCCGAGTTCCGCCACACCACCATGTCCCCCGCCACGATCTAGGTGATGGAGCCAAAGGCTACCGCCACCAGACCCGCCGCCCACCGTCGCCGCCCCTGAAAGACCCCGGCTCCGCTCGAAGGGGAGTCCATGGGCGCGCCACCACCGCCTCCTGCCTTTGGAAACCGGGCGCGGCCGCCACCGCCGACCCCGACATCGGCAGCTGCTAAGAGGAGAGATATCGGCCGCTTTTTTTTCTAGGGTTTGGGTCGTCGCCCGGAGCCGCCTCGCGTGAGACGACCCGGGGCGCAATTTGGATGCTTAGAACAAATTTTGTCCAATTTTAGGTCATGAGCTACTTGGGCATATGGATGCTTAGAACAGATTTTGTTGAGATTTTGACTAAACTGTGTCTAGATATGGAGTACATATCTACAGTAGATATAAATTCGTGTCAAAATAATGACGGGACACCCACCCCCATCCAGCCGGCGGCACACGGTGTCCGCGCTTCTGGAACAGCCCACCGAAGAACCTTCACGAAAGAAATGGCCACGCGGCCGCTCTCCTTCTCCACTCTCATCAGAACCCCATTCTCCCCCTCCCCACCTCTCCTCCTCCGCCGCCCCCAAACCCTAACCCGCGCGCTCGCTTCCTCCTCCCCGCAGCAGGCCATGGCGTCCTCTCCCGCCCCCAAGAAGGCAAGCAAGCGAACAAACCACCCTATCCCTTTCCCCGGCCCACGGCGTGGCGCGCGCGGCGTTTCGTCCTTCTCTAACCCGCGGTCGTCTGACTCTGGCAGGTCCTGGTGCCGATCGCGAACGGGACGGAGCCGATGGAGGCCGCCATCATCGTCGACGTGCTGCGCCGCGCGGGGGCCCACGTCTCCGTCGCCTCCGTCGAGCCCGCGGCCGCGCAGGTCGCCGCGGCCTGGGGCGTCAGGCTCGTCGCCGACGCGCTCCTCGACGACCTCGCCCAAGCCGATTTCGACCTCATCTCGCTCCCCGTGAGTCGCATGCATGCTCTCTACCAGTTTACTCTGGGGCTTGTTGTTTTGGGAATGCGAGAAACTGTGGTTGGTGATTGGGGAGCAACTGTTTATCTGCTAAATTGGTTCCCTTACATTGGTCAGAACACGATAAATTAAGTTGCTCCACCGCAGGAAAATTGGATACCGTAATGTTTCTGCTGTGATTGGTGGCAAAACAGTAATTGCCGTGTCACGGTGAAAGAATCCTATGCTTATCTACACTACAAATTGTGTCTATGGAATCCAAGTTCAGTCTAGGGATAATCAGATGGGCTAGAGCTAATTGTCAGTCTTCGGATTTAGTAGAATAAGTGTCACTATTTCAGAGCTCCTACCTATCTGGTTCTGGAGTTGTTGCCATGGTTCTTCCTCCTCTGGTTATTGTGCATGGAGAAATAATCGTGGCGTTCTCAATTTTTCACAACTTCTGTCTAAAGATTGACATCATTGAATCGATTATGTTATTTGTTTTTGTATGCAGTTCTTCTACCTCTCAACTTAAAACAACTCTCCGTTGTTGGGATTTATTTTATAGCATGGCGAACATGCATTCTGTGAACATCGGATACTCTCGGTTGTCGTGATTTAGTCGATAGTACGGTCATCATGCATGCTATGAACATAGGAAGATCCTACGAGGATATGGATACAGAATTACAGATGTTACATATAGAATGAGCGATACATCAGGAATCAGCGATTACTTTCACATATTGTATGTTCTAGAGTTGATTTATCTATTTTTTGGCTAGGGTATCATGTGCTTCTGTCTACAAAAAACTTTTGAGATACACGAACTTTGTCTACTTCATTCTGATTTATTTATAATTATATTTGATGTCTTCCTTTCAGGGAGGGATGCCTGGGTCTTCCAACTTCAGAGACAGCAAAGTTTTGGAGAACATGGTTAAAAAACATGTTGAGAAGGGCAAGCTTTACGCTGCAGTATGTGCTGCACCAGCTGTGGCACTAGGAGCTTGGGGTTTGCTCAATGGATTAAAGGTTATACTGCCACCTATTATTCGTTTATTGCATGCCTTGTATTATCGCCTTTCATTTGGGTGAAGCTCATTTGAGTGTTTGTGATAGGCAACTTGTCATCCTTCATTTATGGACAAACTTCCTTCAGAGGCGAAAGCTGTAGAATCAAGGGTGCAGATTGATGGGAAGTGTGTGACTAGCCGTGGGCCTGGAACAACCATGGAATATTCTGTTGTTTTGGTTGAACAACTTTGTGGCAAAGAAAAGGCTGATGAAGTTGCTGGGCCAATGGTATGAATTGTTTTTCACCATTTTATACACCTATTATCTTAGATGTCCATTGCAAAAAAATGTGTACAAAAAAATATTCACGGTGCTTTCTGGCAGTTGTCATGTTGCTTCTTGATGGTGAAATATTCAGGGTATTTGGTTCCCCAGAGGCCTAAGCCCTGGCAGTCCTGCAGTTTTTGTAGTACGCAGGGATGAAAAATATTCAGCATCTTATTTTGTATTTTATACTTCGCCCTGAAGAATTGATAAATAAAGAATCACCTATTGTTATGTTCACATAATTCATTCACACTGCATATTCGTACTAAATTACAAATACTGGTCTCCTATGAAATCATTAGTTACCTAAGTATGTTTGTATTAGTTGGTTTTATAGGATGATGAAATTTCTCTCTTCGTAATTCTAGTTGCATATTAAAATTCAGCAAATCCTGTTGACAATGATGGCCATTTTGTGCACATGAGCAGTTGTTGTGTCTTTCAATTCACATCCTTGCTTAAACTTGTTACAGTGGCATGGAGAATGTTATGTATGAGCTTTAGTTTGTAACTTTTCTGCACTGGAATTCTGTATGTACATCTGAGCCCTTGTTTGTGTCCAGTTGGAAATGATTACGGGATGCATAAGTTTGACCGTTTAGTATCCTTGCAGTAGGTTCTTTCTGTTGACTCCTGCAACATTGTCTTCCCTTCATTTGTTCTGCCTAGGTGTAGTCTCATATTTTTGCAGCTGTTGTTTACAGTCAACTAAGTGATTCTTTATTTCTAGGTTATGCGTCTCCAGCATGGTGCGGAGCTTTCAGTGAAGGAACTGAATTCAACTAGTTGGAATGTTGGTGAAAATCCTCAGGTATGCGATGAAACCTAATTGTTTCATGTAGCATCAATTTGGTTTATTTTCATATCATAGCGTGCTATTAAAAATGTGACCCTTAGCAAAACATTAAAAAAAGTTTAGCATGATTTTCCTTGATGAAGGATTTATTCTTTCAAGGACCACACATGATAACAGGGCAAATAAGTACATGTTCTTAATACCAAGGTATGATGAGGTAGTACAAATCGTAACTGTCTGAGATGATCTGTTTCAGAAACATACCTTTCTAGCTTGATTTGCACATTAGTGGATGACTTGGATTAAATCACAAAACCTACTAGCAAACAACTGAAATGCTGTTCTATTCATCAAATTTGAATTATTGAGTAGTATCTAAGCTGTATGTGCTTATTTGGTTACATTTACTCTTGTTACATGTGATTCTTCATCGCACTGGATGCTTAGTTCCAACTATATGTTGCTCCATTAACAGTTCCATATCTTGCTCTCCTGCTGCAGATTCTTGTACCAATTGCTAATGGTACAGAGGAGATGGAGGCAATTATGATTATTGACATTCTTCGAAGGGCGAAAGCAAATGTTGTTGTTGCATCTTTAGAAGGCACCTTGGAGATTGTTGCATCCAGGAATGTGAAGATGGTTGCTGATGTGCTATTGGGTGATGCCCTTAAGGAGCAGTATGATCTCATTTTGTTACCTGTAAGTTCTCTATACATCACTTCTGAGCTATTGGGAACATTCAGCCTTTTAATCTTATGACGTCCCATCTGTTGATAGGGTGGTCTTGGTGGTGCCCAAGCATATGCCAAATCAGATGAACTGATTGGTTTTATCAAGAAGCAAGCTGAGGCCAACAAACTGTATGGAGCCATATGTGCCTCCCCAGCAATTTCCCTTGAACCACATGGCCTGCTGAAGGTATAGTAGGAGATAAACATTGAATCTTCTCTTTGATCCTAGTGAGACGTAGATAGTGAAACAGTTCTGTAACATGCACATTCTTCTTTTTTTGCATCAGGGGAAGAAGGCTACATCTTATCCTGCTATGTGGAACAAACTTGCGGACCAGAGTGAATGCAAGAACAGAGTTGTTGTTGATGGCAACCTGATCACTAGCCAAGGTCCAGGCACTTCCATGGAGTTCTCGCTTGCCGTTGTGGAGAAGCTCTTTGGAAGGGAAAGAGCCCTTGAGCTGGCCAAAACCATGGTTTTCGTATGAGTTCTGTTGCTGCTCGAAAGTTCCAGGTCAGTCTAGAGCGACACTTTGTGAATATGAGGCTTGCTGTGTAGCTGGTTTGGAATGTACTATATAGTCCTTTTCTCTTATGACAATAAGTACTTGTAATGGAATAAAGAGTTATGAATGTGATGTGGCGTGAATGCCTCACTTCCTAAAAATATGTTTATAAGCCTACTTTTTTTTTCTCGAAATGGGGGAAAATGATGCACCCAGCCTTTTATTAAACAAAGTTCTCGTTGCCAAATTATTATGAACTCAGGGTTACATAAAGCGGCTAACGAAATAAATGAAAGATACATGATATGCCTATGCGTTTTGGATTCTATTAATACGCCGCCATCCATCCTAGCTGAAGATAGCCTGGGACTCGTCATCAAATAGTGCTGCTTCTTGGACTGGAGATAAGACCACATTTGGATCCAGTAGATAGCCTTGTGAATGCATTTAGACTCATTTACCCGCTGCTTCTCGGACTGGAGTAGATAGCTTTGTGAATGACGTGTAAAAAGATAGCACCTTTCTGTTAAAAACCACCTCGTTTTGACAATTTCAAATTGCCCAAAGTAAAAGACACTCATTTCGACAATTTCAAATTGCCTAAAGTAAAGGACACGCGCCTATGCGTATTCTAGACTTTGTATATTTTTATTAGTTCCATGTAACCAATTACCAGACATATTTTTGATATTTGTAGGTGGAATATATTGAAAGTAAAGTAGACTGCTCTCTAAATAAACTTTGGAAATAGGCATTTAATAAAAAGATGTTCCACCTATTTTTTGGAGTTACAAAAAGCACATTTCTTGGACCTTATCTAATTTAATTTTTTGCAAGATTATCTTTAATAAGCAACACTTTTTTTTATTTAAGAATGATAAAGATTTTAATCTTAAGTGACACTTTTAACAACCGTATGTATTTTCTTAGAAACCTAGTATGAGTCATCCATGAAGTCAACATATAAAAATTTCATAGAGAAAACTCCTGAAGCCGTGAGATGCCGGCTCATTAACTTGACCACACCGTCCATTTATCGTGAGACAGCACGCGAGAAACCCTAATATTTAATGGCACTGTATTCATAACTTTAGCGAGTGCCACCTTTTTTTTTGTCTTGCTATGTTAAATAAAGATGGATATTGGACAATTAATGGTCATCGTCCTAGCCAAGAATCCTCTCAGAATCTAACGTTCACCGATGACAAACGAACCACGGTAAATGAAGTCATGTTTCACATTCATTAATCCCTTCGTGAAGGGAGAATCACTAGGCTGAGCTTGAACTTAGGACAAAGTTTTGCTACCAATATATTTATTTTGCAGGTATTGCCATACCCCTTCTTTGTTGAGTATTTTAAATAGCCACTTACTATGTAAACACTCATCCTTAATATCAAGAACCTTTATCCCGAGTCTACCTTGGTCTTTTTGAACGACAAATAATATTCCATTTAGTCAACCGATATTTTCTTTTCGTCTGATCACTTTGCCAAAAGAAACATAATCTGTAATAGTATAATCTTTTCCTCACCCCTTTGGGTATAAGGAAATAAAATGAAAACTCGACAAGAAATCTTTTGCCTCGTTTAAGAAAAAGGAATTCCCAAATATTTAAATGGTAGAGCTTGGAGCCCACCTCACAGTCAAAGATATGCCTATAATCATTCTGTGCCTCCTTTGCGTTACCAAAGCAATATATTTCACTCTTGTGAAAATTGATGTTTAGCCTCTATAATTGTTCAAAGATGTACAATATCAATTTCATATTAACCGCCTTTGCCACATCATGTTCCAAGAACAAGAATGTATCATTAACGTATCGGAGAATAGAAACCCCCCCCCCCCTCAACTAGATGCGGAATCAGCCCAGCCACTGTTTATTAGCCTACGTTACACTCCCAGGAGTATAAACTGTTGTGCTTCCTACTCCCAGTAGTTATGAACTGTTATGGTTCCTACTCCCAGACATAAGGTAATAAGCATGCAATGCAAGTCAGGATTTTTTTCTCCAGCAACAGGGGCCCATTAACCCTAAACTGAAGCAGAGTCATTTGGGAGTGTAACTTCTCTTTCAGTTCATTTTTGTGTGGGCCGTAGATCAATTATCATAGAAAAAACAAGGACATTGGTGTCTTAACAGAAGGCAAAATGAAGAGGATCGAAATAAGAATCATATTTATAATCTAATAATTTTCCAGTTATTTACATCAACGCCCACACACCCTACACCAACAGATCATTAGCTGCAGAGAGCGTGAGCTTACAACAAATAAAAGAATAGATGAAATTATATGTACATCAGCCTAACAGCACAGCAGTTTGACATGGTAAAGTGCATAAATCTCTCGGCGCCGAAAAGCTAATCCCGCAGGCAGCAACATGATCGGCCACCCTTTCTCTCTATCTTCCCCGCACATCTTCCGGAATCCCATGTGAGTCACAAAATGGGCCTTTTCCTCAGCAATATTTACACGCTGTGCCGTCCACAAGGTACTAGGTAGTGCCTTCCACATCGCAAAGGGAAGCTTTTCCTCTGGCCTACACCATGCTTTCCTTTTGCCTCCTGCAATGGCAAAAAGATGAGATGAGGACCCCTTGTGACCAAGTGTTTCAGATTGCCCTCCCATGAATGGTGTATGTATGTGTGATCTAATACTAGTATATACATATTTTTGATATGTTTTGTTATGTGGTAGCCCATAGGGAGGAAAGGGAAGGGGCATGTGAAATGCAAATAAAAAGTGACTTTCCCTCTTGCATGGCTGGGCCATTAGGGATATAAAGCTCCCACATGACAAACAAAAGAAGGGTGTGTCACCTATGATAAGATGGCAAGGGGGCCATTTCATACCTTCAGACGGTGCATCATCTGCCCCCTTTGGTCTTGGGGGCTTTTGGTCCACAAAAGTCAAGGCCATTTGCTTTGCATTGTTGAGCTTGCATGCATATGGCCACACCGTTGGGTGCTTTTGTCACCCTAGTAAGAAAGCCTGCGAGGTAAGAAGCATGGCCAGAGCTGTGAAGAGGAACATGCTGGTGAAGTCTTTCCTGACATCCTGCGTCACGAAAGGTTAAACCTCGTTAGTTCATAAACATAGTAAACGTGGTAAAAGAGGCTTCCCCATCATATAAAACCCTACGTCTCCAAACTAAGCAAAAAATTAAGACTAATGCCCCCGGTCTTTCCGCTAAATGCAATCATGTTCATCTCTTCTTTCGGTGATCTATGTGATTAATTATCGACCCAGTTTAGCTCCACTAACAACATATACATTTCGGTGGAGAAGAATCGCATCTGCACCTAACACGCCCGATTGTTCAATCATGAAAGTTTGCTCCCACAGGATACTAAGCCGTGCGATAAGCGTGTGCCCGAAAGGAACACTTTGGAATTATTCTCTATTCTTGTGCGCACAAATGCACAAGGAATATTTGGATATTTCCTCTCCTTGGTGAGGATCATAGCACTAAAAAAGATCAGAAATTGGACTTGTGAAGGTTCCTCCAAGACTGCATGCAATGTGAACTCAACCGTCAACCGTGTGCATGCAAAGGCTAATTATTCTTTTTTCGTGGCACTAGTACAAGATATGATCCCTTCGGAGGTCATGCTTTCTTTGTGCTTTTGTCTTCCTTTCTCAATGAAGTGATTTGGTGACTTGCATCCGAGTAGCACTTTAAGTGCAAACAAGGAAAAGAATAACGGTGCAATTCAGCTAGGTTACTGGAAAACTGCCGCCTAGGACACTAGCTGCGTGCGCGTGTACGCTCTATTCATGCAGACGAAAGTAATCTAGAAGTGTTTGATAAGCATCATGCATATGTAGATGGACCACTAACCACTTTGGTTTAGATAAGAGACTTTGATATAGTAGCAGTACGTTCTACTAAAGTCCAGCTTGGACCAACAGTGATCCACATGTGCATTGCACCTTGAGTGACGTTGCTGTGGGGAACACAGATCTTGAAAGTAAAAGCATATATCACTGTATGACTATAGTCTATCTGTGACTGACCGACTGAAAAAGATGTGATCCTGATAGATATGCTGTACTAGCAGGTTTCTGACAGTGTAGCTAGTTCCATGGCAAAATAAGGATTGTATAGTAAATATTCTGAGTAAACCTAACCTGTACTCACAAACATTCTCTGTAAATATAGAGTATTACATAATTCTTGTCGTGGTTTTAGTTCAAGAAACGGAAGTAGTAGTATTTAGCAGTTTGAAGGATCAAACAGAAGAAGCTAGTAAGCTATGGATCAGTACTCACCGTGGTGGAAGGCGGCGCGGAGGAGGCTGCGAGGGAGAGAGCCGTCGCCGACGTGGTCTGCTGCTGCATGAGGCCGACGTTGTATACCATCCTGCCGTCGGGCTGGTAGAGTCCGTAGTTCCTCTCGGATGTCGGCCCGGGCTTCATGTTCTCGTTGAAGAGCGCGAAGAGGTAGACCTCGATCCGCTGGCGGGGCCGGAGCGGCGTGCCCTCGTTGCCGACCTGCCGCACCAGCAGGTTCCGGTTGTAGGCGCGGGCGTTCTCGACGGTGGCGCCCACCTCGTCGGCGTCGCCCTTGGAGGGCCACCCCGTCTCGGACACGTACACCGGGATGCCGCCGTAGCCGAGGCGCGCCGCCGCGAAGCTCACCGCGTCCACCTGCGCGTACAGCATGCTCGTGTACTGCAGGTGCGTGTAGGGGTCCACCGCGCCGACGTGGTACGGGTCCGATAGCGCGTACGACAGGGACACGCTGTAAACACGTGGAATCCACGTCAGTAAAGCGGTGACAGTCTACATACGCTGACGTGGCGGAAAGTAAATTGTTACGTACTTGGCGGGGTCGCCCTTGTAGGCGAAGTAGGGGTAAGCGTTGATCCAGAATGGGGCGTTGGTCTCGGCGAGGAAGCGGAGGAAGGGGAGCATCAGGGTGGCGCACTCCGGCGTGAAGGCGCCCTGCGACGGCGGGTAGGAGTTGGCGAGCACGCCGAGGGAGCTGGCGGTGGAGACGTGCACGTAGCCGTCCATGCCCAGCTGCGCCAGCGCGGCGTGCAGGTTGCGCATGGCCGGGACGAGGCTGGCCTTGAGCGCCTCGTCGTCGTCCGTGAACACCTCGTTGCCCACGGCGACGCCCGTGACGCGCGTCGCCGGGAAGTAGGGCCGGATGTTGGCGGCCACCCACTGCGCCGCCTGCCCCGCGCTGGCCGCCATGGGCTGCACCAGGTCGTTGGGCACCGTGACGATGAGCTCGATGCCCGTGCCGCCGAACGCCGCCATCACCTGCGGGTTCACGTCGTAGATGCGCACCTTGCCCACGCGCAGCGACGAGAGGAGGGACACCGCCTGCGCCGGCGTCGGGAGGTTGTTGCCCACCTGCCCGTAGTTGATCCCGATCGCCGCGCCGCATTGCAGCACGCAGACCTCTGCACACACATTCCAAGAAAACCTTAACAGTTAGCATTACGCTCCGTCGATCGTTCGGTTGATTCGCGGCCAGGGCATCGGTGAGTAGTGACGCCTCGATCAACGGCGGCGCATATGCTTATGCATGCCTGCATTACCTGAACAGAGGAGGACGCAGAGGAGGGCAGAGAGCAGCAGGGTCGTCCTCGACGTCGCAAATGGCGCCATTGCTAGCTGCTGCTGCGAAGGTCGATCAATGGATCGATGTTCAGAGAGCAGAGCGAGGAGGGGAGGCGGGGGAGGGAGGTAAGCAGGATGGTATCGCGTATATATAGATGGGCGGGAGATGGAGAGGCGGTGCACTGTGCGCCGGTAGGTGCGTTGTGGCTTGTGGGGGGTGGAGCTATGCTAACCGGGCAATAATTCTTTACTTTACTTGGGTGTGATGGATGGATGGAAGAAGACTTGGGAAGCGGGGAGGGGCCTTCATCGGCTGGCGGTTAACTGCAGCTGGGGTTGCCTTCCGTTCCGTTGCCGTGGCTTGGCCCGTCGGAGTATGTTTTGTGGCATGGCAGGAGCCCTGCAAGGGAGGCAAATGCCCGATGCTCTACAGCCCGGACGCACGTGTGAAAGCGCGCGATGCCCAAGTGTTTTGAGTTAACTTGTTAAACTGAGCATCATTCAGGATGTGCCGACTTCAGTCCTCGAGCCAGGGTCTCTCTGCAAAGGTAGCTGACGGCATTTTTTTGACTGTAAAGCTGACGGCAATGGTCCAAACTGAGTGAAACTCGTGTTTTTTTTTACTGTGAGGCATGCAGTAAAAAAAGTGAACTTTACTTAAGTTATAGAGCTGAACTGATCAACGTTGATGGGCACATACGACCAGTTTTGATCAAAAAGTTTATCCCTTGCAAAAAGGTCAAAAACTATTTTTTTTACAGTGTGCTGTAATCTAGGTGTTCATAAAGCATTCGGTCCCTGTTTGGGATGTGCTTTTGTTTTTGTGAGTTATACTCCATCTAGATAATTATTTTTATATCTCTACTAGGGTAGATCTGAATCTAAGGGCATCTCTACCGGCGCTCACAAAGCCCTCCCAAAGCTCCCAATCTAAGGGCTATGTGGGTGCCGAGCAGAAACGACAATCAACGACAGCTTCCATTAGGTATAGGTATTACGCGTGGCCTAATAATACGTCTGGCACCCGTGTTGACCCGATGCGTAGGGAGCGTCCTGGGGCGCCAGAAACTGAAGTCATGTTCGCTGCCCTGCAGAAGCCATTTACATTTCCAATGCTATTGCTCTCTCCTGCTGATGTGGGCATACCCTATCGAGTCATCATCGTTACCATACCTGGTTCTATCCAACTAGAGACCCACGGAGCTCAAGAGAGAAAGCATCATGTGCAAGAAGTTTGAAACCCAAGATCTAGATGTATTGACCAAGGAAAGCTCATAGAAGGAAGTCACTCTGGGCGTTGGGGAAATCCCGAAATTTCGGGACGGGAAATTCGGGAAAAAAATATTTCGGGATCTGAAAAATGACACCCGAAAATACATCATAATATTTAACTCCCGATAATTCGGGTACCGGATAATTCGGGTTCGGGATCGGGAATTCCTGAACATCCCGATATAACATACTGGAAAAAAAATTGACATCAAGAAACCAAGATGGAGAGTTTCAGCAGCCGTCCTTCTCAACTCCAAACACGATACTCCATCTAGTACCTACTCTCCCGCAACACACAGTCAAGATTGATCCTGCTGCTTGGTCTCCACGATGAGGCGACGAACAGGGATCGCGGAGGCGTCCTGGCAAGTGTCGATGAGGGAGCTGCGCGAGGCCTCGAGGCCGCACGCGAGGGAGCTGTGCAAGGCCGCGAGGCCACGACCACGAGGCCGGACGCGAGGCGCCTCCACTCCTCATCCAGGTCGTGGGCTCGCGCGGTAGTCTCGTTCTTCTGCTCGATTTGTTGTGGCGGCTGGAGGAAACGGGGAGTGGGGAGACATGAGGACGATGTGTGCGGCTGTGCGCTCGTAATAGTCTAGGTTACTCCCGCATCTCTCCACTTGGGCTGGCTTGGGGCACATGGGCTTTTTAATTTATGATTTTTCATGGGCTGCTCGGGATATTCGGGATATTCGGGTGCCAAGTCTACAGGCCCGAAATTCCTGAAATAATTTCGGGAATTTGAAACACCTTCCCGAATAGATGCTCGGGAATTTCGGGTTCGGGATATACGGGTTCGGGATCGGGAATTTCGGGTTCGGGATTCGGGATTCGGGTTTTATGCCCGGAGTGAGAAGGAAGAAACTGATCTATATACGACTCAAATAACATGGTACCCGAGACCTAGCCTCCTATATAAAAGCCAGGAGGAGCCTCCAAGCGAAGCTAAGCAATCCGTAAACTCATACGCGATATACACGAAACACTATCTACGGTACACATAGCCATCTCGGTGAATTTGTAATCTCAAACATCAATACAAGCATCAAGGGTTTCTCCTTTACAGACCTGAAGCTGAGTGAAACCTCGTTGTCCCCTATGTTTTGTGCTTGTACACCGCCGGAATCACCATCATGCCTCTTTCTCTAAACCCAAGTTCATCACTATGGGCATTGCCGTGGTTACCCCACCTCAATTGGCGGTGTTTGTGGAAATTCGCAGGTTGGATCCATAGTTTACGGTTTCCATCCCAACAATCTGCAATCCGTCGGTGCTCGGAGAATCGATCTGCTTTGGATCTGTGGCCTACAGGTCGCACCCGCTAGCCGAGCGATCTTCCCTTGCCTCCTTCAGCAAGGGGGAAGAGATGACCTTTGGAATCTTTTCATTCCGCTTCAACGCGGTGGGATTTATCCTCCTCACGAACCCGATCTCCTCGGGTCTGATGGAGTCGATATCGTCATCAACGGCCACAAAATCTAAAACGACATCTTCCATTGGCTCTTGCAGTGAGCTTGACTCAACGTCGACTCTATACTCGATGTCTGCACCGACCTCTACACCAACAACGGTCTACTGCTTCGATTGTGAAGCTCATCACGCCACGAGCCCTGACGACTCCATGAAGGGCTATGGAAACTGTCTCGACATCAATGACAATGGCAATAGTCAAACTGCCAAAGCATCCTCTCGACGCACTTACAGTGTGCGGTAGTTATTTCTATCGAGATCCCCGCTCCAACCACGGCCAACGCCTCGGCGAAAACTCCTAGTGGAAATGTTAATGGAAAAAGACAGTTCAATCTGACCCTGTTCTCCCTCCCTCGGCTTGGAAGAGAGCCAAGGAAGCTTTTACTCTTGTAAGACCTTTTACTAGATTAGAGAATAAAGATGAGGTGCTTGCTTATAAACTTATCCTCTCTGATCAGAAAAAAGAGATGGAAGACGAACACACGAGGTTGATGATCGAAAATAACAAGATGGAGGAAGAATGGAAATCACTCGAGGAACAAAGAAAGGTCGTCGATGAGTCTAATCAGCGGAGAGTGGATCTATCTTACCTCCATTCTTCTAGATCCGCCATTGGCGGTGGTGGGCATCACAAGCGAACACCCCGATTGCCTCGCATTGGGGAAGATGGCCGACAGTCGATGAACCTTACCTCAACATTCAAAGAGGATGGATTAGGTGACCTAGTCGCTAAAACACCTCAGGGTGGTATGATAGCAGCTACTACATACTTGTTCTCCACACAACCTCCAGAGGATGATCAGCGTGCAAGCGGCTATCGGGCAACACTTCATGGTCTGAACATGGCAAGGACCGAATTCCTTTCGGATGCCAAGCACGACCAAGAGAAAGCAATAGAACCATGATACCTTCGATCCAGATTATGAATTGTAGTATGATAAGCTTTTTCCCTAGAAGACCTAGGTTTAATCGAACCTTGTGAAGCACTGCTAAAATGGTGTAAAGGAAATGCCTACAAGACTTTGTTAGTTGATTTTTTTAATGCTTACCGGACCTATCTAGTTTACTTTTAATTGGTTTGTGTTCAATGGATGGAAATAGGCCAGGGTTAAGGATTCTCCTGCGGCTATGCATACATATAGAAATGAAGTGCAAATGTGTAGTAAATAAAATAGTGATAAGAGATTTATGAGCAGCACATCCGTAAATACTCTTGCCCGTAAAGCCAGAGGTGACAAGAGCCTCTTGGTCCAACCATTGTTCCCACAGCCGCGAGTAACAATAATTATTAAGTAAATGAATACAGACCAAATCATTAAGCTAAATGATTGTGTCATTGATCCCGAGTGAATCATTAAACATGTACCGTTACTTTCCCCTTTCCGCTAGTGAGGTTTCGCGATAGCACGCCGTTCTTCCCTCATCCCACCTCTCCCCTTAATCAATCCGATAGACATGGGTACCTGCAGATAATCGAATCGAGGCAAAGAGACAAGGATACAAGATTGCAAAGCTCCTATTCAATTCTTACACGTATTTATGAGATTAGATGCATATAAACGCTGCAAGGATTCACCCCAACCCGCAGCCTGTGAGGACTATTCACACATAATATCAAGATCAAAGATAGAAATCATTGTTGTAAATACTTGAACTGAAATCACAATATTCTTACAATGGTCACCAATTCTCAAGGAGATCTCTATTACAATGGTGATGGCTATGGCTATGGAGGAGATGGGAGATGAAATGGATCAACTATGGTGTGTATCTCCTTCGGTGTTGTTGTGGGTATACTTCATGGAATCATGGGTATGCCAACGACGTGGTCTAGATCCAGCAAGTCCGGGTGGCCCATAGATGGTGGTGGTGGCTTACGGCCCACCGGGAGGCCTAGTTGCTGTTGATAGAAGACGGAGGAAGTCCAGCCCATGAACAGGAGCCGGATCCCAACCGCCAACCGACCTATGCAAGGAGTCGGATCCATGGGGGCCCATGAAGTGTCCGGATCCATGACGACAAGCTATATCTAGGTGGATTCTTGACGTACATGGCAATGTATATTTCGTAGTTAGGCATCTTGTATTCCGGCTAGGACTCTCCGCAGAAACCCTAGATCCTGACGCTTTTATAAGCCGGATCCCGAGAGCCCTAGAGGCACAACAACTCATTGTAACAACGTGAAAGCGCTCAGATAATTCCAGACAAGCAGCAGTAGGCCCTGCCTCTGAGCAGCGTGTTCCGAAGTTGGGTAAACCGCGTACCACAGTCCCAATGGATCCGCGCCCTATGGCCCCTACTTCTTCCCCCCTCCGTGAGGATCCCTCCTCCGGGGTACCGTCGAATAGGCAACGACAGGTGTGGTTTAGATGAATCTGATGGACGGTGGCTCTGTTTGGCGATGAATGACTTTCTTTTTGGAGTCGGGTCCTTCACAGAACTTATAGGGTTTGACCTCGGGACGGTTGCAGCACCCCGTACGGGCGGACGGTACGGGAGGGTATTGCCCGTACCGATGTCCCCTAAACTCACTGGAACCGCCTTTCGATGTCTGGTCAACTTTACTGTACTTGTGACGCGATTTTCTTCAGTAATTGCAGGTCCATTTACCATTATGACGTGATTTCTTGCACACCATTCAAAGATAGAAGAGATTGCACATATTTGCAATAATTAGTCATCAGTAGTACATTGAGAGGGAAACTTAGTCAATTTCTTGACATGGCTAAAGGTTTAAACGAGAGAAAAAGAGGCGTATTTCATAGCCATCAGCGCGTCCACCTGCGCGTACAACATGCTCGTGTACATCATGTTACCTTATCGAGTCCTCATCTTTACCATACCTGGTTCTATCCAACTAGAGACCCACGAAGCTCAAGAGAGGAAGCATCATGTGCAAGGAGTTTGAAGCCCAAGATCTAGATGTATTGACCAAGGAAAGCTCATAAAAGGAAGAAAATGATATGTATACGACTCAAATAACGTGGTACCTGAGACCTAGCCTCCTATATAAAATCTAGAAGGGGCCTCCAAGCGAAGCTATGCAATCCGGAAACTCATAGACATCATAGACCAAACACTAGCTATCTACGCTAGATCATAGCCATCTCGGTGAATTTGTAATCTCAAACATCAAAAGAAGCATCAAGCAACATGTAGGGTTTCTCCTTTAGAGGCTTGCAGCTGGGTAAAACCTCGTTGTCCCCTGTGTTTTGTGCTTGTGCACCGTCGGAATCACCATCATGCCTCTTTCTTTAAACCCAAGACCATCACGTATGGGCATTGCCGTGGTTACCCCATGTCAATTGGCACTGTCTGTGGGAAATTCACATGATGGATCCATATTTTCTGCGGTTTCTATCCCAACAATCTATAATCCGTCGGTGCTTGAATCGATCTGCTTTGGATCTGTGGCCTACAGGCCGCACCCGCCGGCCGAGCGATCTTCCCTTGCCTCCTTCAGCAAGGGGGAAGAGATGACCTTTGGAAACTTTACATTCCACTTCAACGCAGTGGGCTCTATCCTTCTCACGGACCCAATATCCTCGGGTCTAATGGAGTCGATATCGTCATCAACATCCACGAAATCTAAAACTACATCTTCTATTGGCTCTTGCAGTGAGTTTGACTCAACGACGACCCTATACTCGATGTCTGCACCGACCTCTATACCAACAACGGTCTACTTCTATGATTGTGAAGCTCATCACGCCGCGAGCCCCGACGACTCCATTAAGGGCTACGAGAACTGTCTCGACGTCAACGACAATGCTAATAGCCAAAGCATCCTCTCGACGCACTTACAGTGTGCGGTAGTTATTTCTATCGAGTTCGCCGTTGCAACCACAACCAAGGCATCGGAGAAAACTCCTAGTGGAAATGTTAATGGCAAAAAGATAGTTCAATCTAACCCTGTTCTCCCTCCCTCGGCTTGGAAGAGAGGCAAGGAAGCTTTTACGGGTGTAAAACCTATTACTAGAGAAGAGACCAAAGGCGAGGTGCTTGATTATAAACTTCTCCTCTCTGATCAGAAAAAAGAGATGGAAGACGAACATAGGAGGTTGATGATGGAAAATAACAAGATGGAGGAATAAAGGAAAGTACTCAGGGAACAAACAAAAGTTCCCGATGAGTCTAGTCAGCGGAGAGCCGATCTATCTTCCCTCCAGTCTTCTAGATCCGCCAGTGGCGGCGGTCGGCACTGCAAGCGAACACCCGATTTCCTCGCGTTGGAGAAGATGGCCGACATTCGATGAACCTTACCTTAACCTCCAGAGAGGATGGATTAGGTGAACTAGTCACTAAAACACCTCAAGGTGGTATGATAGGAGCTACTATACGTACTTGTTCTCCACACAACCTCCAGAGGATGATCCGCGCGCAAGCGCCCATCGGGCAACACTTCATCTTCTGAACATGGCAAGGACCGCATTCCTTTCGGATGCCAAGCACGACAAGGAGAAAGCAATGAACGACCGACTACTCTTCAAAGGACATTCGATCTCCGCGCTGCCATCATATCCCGTAGCAGAACTTGCCACATCGAAAAAGAAGGGGATATGACACCAGCAATGACATCACATAGAAGAAGGTTGATAGAGCTCGAGAAGAAGCGTGCTAGCCTCGAGTCTAGAAACTCCGTTGATGACGAGGAGGTATGTGGTGCGAGCTATTTTGATCACTGACTCTGTCAAAAACAGAGGCTAAATGATTCAAACTCTCTTCCTATCATCGCAAATACGATGGAGCTGAAGAGCCAAAGACTTGGTTGAAGGATCATCTAACGGCGGTCAGGTCCAGTGGGGGCACGAAAACCACCGCCATGCGGTCCTTGCAACTGCATTTAAGAGGTTCAGCACACACATGGCTTAAGAACCTCCCCGTGGGATTAGTGCACGATTGGGAAGAGTTTATACATATATTCATCCACAATTTCTAAGCAATATACAAACGTCCAACATCCATTGAGGAGCTACGAGCCTAGTACCCAAAGGCATAATGAGCCTATGTGCTCATACATCTAGAGGTGGACTAAGTTAAAAAAAATTGGCAGAGGATATCTCAGAAGAGAGAGAGAGCCATCGACACTTTCAACAATGGAGTGCGTAGGAAGGAGCTCCAGGAAGAACTAGGTCGGAAAAAGCCTTGATCCACTGCCCTGATGGACCTCTTTAACCAATGGGATGATGGAGTAGACTTTGTCCATAACCGGCGACATTCCCATCATGATGAGATATGGGCGGAAGGAGATTTGAACGCAATGACAATCGTAAAAGAAAGCGCAAGCATCATAACTATGATGGAATTGATGACCCCGAGCTGGTTACAGCTGGTTTCCCCGAGAGACGGGACGATGGCAATCGAAGTAAGAGCTACCGTAGCGGTATCAATCGTGATGGAGGAGGCTATCGAAGACAAGGGCGGGATTTTCAGCCACACCAAACCTAGGACGAAGGACCCCCCATCTCAGATATTAGTAGGGCCGACACTATCCACTTTTATATAGATGACAATGGAAGGAAAAGATCAAATCATTTACTCAAGGACTGTTGTCACTTCTTGAGGCTTCACGAAACTTATAGAAGCATGCAACAACAAGCTGTTAATCAAGGTGACCCTCCGGCGCCTGGGGTGATCGCGTATAACGCACCTCCTCCACCACCAATGAACCATGGAGTCGCAGCGGTTGCCCTTCTCACACAACATCCGACGCAAAATAGGCATCCCTCGGCTCAGGAAATGCTATATATGAAATGCCATTGGGAAATCTATGCATGATACAGAGAAATGACGTCCTCCGAATTGGTGGAAAAAAGATGATTACGAGGAAAGTAAACTTGGCTAAGAAGTCACTACCTTCTACGCCAGATTACCTCCATTGGTCGCAATATCCCATCGGGTTCAATATAGCTGATCATCCTATTTGAGTTCCACGGCCAGGACAATGCAGATTTGGTGTTGGAGGCTTAGATTGGCAGATATGAGATGAGAAAAGTTTTCATGGATGATGGCAGTGGGATTAACCTCATTTTCGCCAGCACGTTGAGGGCAATCAATCGATCCATGACAAACCTCATACCTTCAGACACGTCCTTTCACGACATTGTTCCAGAAAAATCTTTCATTCCTTTGGGTCAAATCGATCTCGACGTCGTGTTTGGTGGACCGCCTAATTTCTGGAGCGAGAGGCTCACGTTTGAAGTTGCGACTGGCCATCACAATACCACACCATGCTGGGACGACCTGCGTATGCACGGTTCATGGCTGTGCCGCATTACACTTATCTCAAGCTGAAGAAGACAGTACCTCAAGGTCCAACACCGTAAGTGGATTTTTTACGCGATCTGATGACTGCCCCAAGGATTTGAGCAAGCTTTCTGAATCATTCAGGATGCAAGAAGAGCTCGTGTGTTTTAAGGAGTTAACGGAGCACAATGTTTTCCCTGAGATCTAGAACACCGCACCAGAGATTGCATTCGACTCTAGCAGTGATACGAGGGCGCACGAAGTATACCCTACAAATCCATCCAAGACTATCCTCGTTTCAACAATATTAGATAGCGCATACGAAAGTGCGCTCATTAAATTCCTTCGTGAGTACCAGAAAATCTTTGCATGGTGTTCAGCCGACATGCCAGAAGTTCCAAGGGAATTTGCTAAGAATGCACTCAAGACTCAACATATATCCGGATACAAGACCTGTCATACAACGCTATGTCATTTGCCAGAGCCTAAGCGTAAAGCTATTGGCAAAGAGATTCATAAGCTACTCGACGCCAATTTCGTTCAAGAAATCAAGCAATCCACACCTAGATAGCAAATTCGGTGTTGGTTCCAAAGAAAAACAAGAACATATTGCGTATCTGTGTTGATTTTATAAATCTCAATAATCATTGTTCAAAAGATCACTTTCCATTGCCTCCCATCGATTAGATAGTCGATTCCATGGTCGGTTCCATGGTCGGCTGTGAGCGCCTTTGCTTCCTTGATGCCTACTCTGGGTACAATCAAATTAGGATGAAAGTTGAAGAAAACACTGCCTTCATCACTGCTTATGGAGTCTAATGATACACAACAACGCCTTTTGGACTAAAAAATGCAGGCGTCACTTAGTAGAGGATGATGCAGATCTGCATGAAAGAGCAAATTGTCAGAAATGTCCAAATATAAGTCGATGATGTAGTCATCACCACCAAGAAAAGAGCTTCGTTCATCGATGACTTACAAAAAACCTTCGATAGTCTCAATCATTACAGGATCAAACTGAAACCCGACCAAATGTGAGTGTGGGGTTCCTCCTAGACATCTCCTTGGATATTTCATATCTGCAAGAGGAATTGAAGCAAATTCGAGAAAATACAAGCAATACTGACCATGAAAAAACGTCAAAGAGGTGCAGGGACTCGCAAGACGCGTCATAGCAATAAGTTGGACACCTGTGAGTGGACGACCGATGCACAATCAGATTTTGATGATCTCAAAGGGATACTATCAGCTTGCGCCGGTGCCCGTAACCCCCGTGAAGCAGAACCAATGTTGCTCTACATCACCACCACCAATCAGGTGGTCAGTACTGTGCTTGTCATCGAGCGTGAGGAAGAAGGCAAGGTCCATGGATTTTAGCGTCTAGTTTATTACCTCAGTGAGGTCCTTTCTCCAACCAAGTAGCGACATCCACATTATCAAAAGTTAGCATATGGTGTCTTCAGAATAGCACGACGACTACGACACTTTTAGGAGCACTCGATTGTAGTAGTCAGTGCTCCATTATCAAATATCCTTAATAACCCCAACGCAACGGGACGAGTCTCCCTATGGGGGATCGAAGAAGCAGAAAGACAAATGATCAACATATTAGCATGCAATCAAGCTACCAACTGCACCGGCTGAATAAATCATGTGCAACCATTTCTAAACGGCTGCACCCAAAATCCATGTCCTGGCGCTGCTGGAGATAAGATCACATATGAGTCCAGTGGATAGCAAGAGGTTTAACCTGCATAAAAGATGCACGATATGATTTGTTAAATATAATCTCATTGTGAACATGCCATATTGCCCATAAAAGAGCGCAAACCCCAACTCTAAATGGATTTGACTCTTTTGCCTAATCATTTTAGCTAGTTGCTAGACAGATTAGTAATATTTTTTGGTGGAGAGATTCCAAAAGACATATGGAAAATGCGCCAGATGGTTTTTGCCAGAGGACACTCTATGAATAAATGTTGGATTGTTCCATTTATGTCACAGAAACAACATTTAGAATTTCCTTGCCAATTTGTTTTAATAAGATTATCTTTTGTTAAAATAACCTTCCTACGAAAGAACCACATAAATATCCTAATCTTTATTTCCGTAGGTACACTATATGCCCATTCAAAAGATCTATCTTATTTCTCAGCCAACCGAGAATTAGAACAACCCTATCTAAGAACAACTTGTCCAATCTCAGTGTATGACGACACCCGGATATAACCATCGTACATTGTTCATTAATTTATGTCGCGGCATCTATTTCTAACCATATGTATCCCCTTGCTTACTCTAGTGTTATCTTACGACGAAAACAAAATTCTTGTCGGCCTATACTCTCAAAACATTATTGTCGAGCTAGCTAGTATATCTCTGAATCTAACCGTGAAAGTTGCGCCGACTAAGAAAGCAGCTTTCTAGCAGCAGCAGCACATCGACAAGAAAGTGTCGAGGCTATGCTATAACGAGCTGCAGCTCAAGTTACTTAGCGTGCTTTGCCTGGATTGTATATTGGCGCTGCTTGATGTGCTGCGCATCTGCGCGCGGCTATACGCTCGATCGATCTCTAGCTCGCCCTTTGCCGGCCATATCGTGATGATCGCTGCATGTTGCGTTGTTCTTTTCGTTCTTTACAACCACGCCCTATTTTGTCCTGCCTACACCGTCAGCAAACGGCCGGTGGGCTGGGCTCAGGGTCGGCGATTCAGCCACCTCGAAGATCCCTCGACACAGAGAGTGGGGTGTTACATTCTCTTCGTACCTGCCGGTCGTGCTGAAAGGGCTACGGACAATTTAAAATTTGCTATATTTTCTATAATCAGTGGTAGTGGGGGACACATGCCAAATGCTCACTTTGTCAATCACCATGTTCAGTAATCTTCAATTACCACGAGCTAATTGAGAATTTGACCGGGCTATACCAACAAGGTGACAATATATAGTACTCGCTTGTAGATTTAGACTATATGGAAATAACGAGGAAATGCCTAGTGGATAATTCTCTGCACCTTTTCGCCGTCAGGGTTGGACTAGCTAGGGTAGACCATAGTCAGAAAAGTGCATGAGTGGGATTATCTTGTAATTGATCTTTACTTCTTTATATCGATCCCTGCACTAATCTGTAGCCACTAATCCTGCGTGCATGCATGTATGCCAATATTTTTGTCAACTCTGCCACATGACAAACCGTGGAAAAGGACCGTGGGTGCTAACTTTAACATGGTAGCAATAGCTCTACCATTGGACAAATACAAACTAATTTTGTCTACGTTGTTGTAATCTATGATTTGCGTATCTGTTTGGTCAGTTTTCCACGGTTGTCCTACGTGTGAACTTTGTTGGGGAGGAACTTTGCTTTTGTTGCGTTCGTTGGTCTTATCCAGATCAGGCGAGGGCGTGCATCCGTGTAATCTAATTGTTGGTTAGAAATGACTTTAGAAAACTCAAATCACGATACTTGCGTATGTTACAAATATATAATATACTCTTACATATATACAATAAAATTCAAAACAATTAATTATCATTCCTTTCAAAATACAATAATTAGCTATATTCCATAGCCCATGCATATGATCTTTCTAGTTTTTTTTACGAAACAAGTGGACGATGAACAAAAAAATATTCTCCATCTAGCTACAAAAAATGGCCCGAAATCAGCTCGAGGTCTTCACTGGCCAAGTATCAACGACTACACAAGTTGAGTCAACCAGAGTTTGTGCTCGTTATGGTTCATGAATAAATCCAAGCAGAGGATGAGGAGATGCATGTGGCTCAATTATATCCCAGATGCTCTTATCAGCACTCTTTTGAGTGATTGTATTCTTGTCGAGTAATTAGTAAAGCTCTCTCCGATTCGCAAAAAAGAAAGAATCAGCCCGAGCAGAGGATGGATGATTAATTCTTTTCCTTTTCGAAAAAGAGGTTTTGCTCATTTTTAATACTTCTATCTAGCTCAAACTCTACCTTTTGCAGTTGTACAGTTAGGATCCTTGTTCACAATGTTTTAGCAAATATTTATCAGATTTTTAGTAAAAAGAGGTCGGAAAATTGACAAGGTATTGTGTTAAACTGAACACCGTCAGCAATGCATACTAATATTCTTACATTTCTTGAGCTCAGTTTATGGTCTAATATGTTTGCCCATCTCTGTTTTTATTTGCTCAAATTGAGCAGTATTAATTGGACATTATAATATTTTCCACAGCGCCTTTGTTGTTGAACCTATTGAAGTCGATCTTGAGCTGTCTGGCTTAAGCGTTAAGATTTTTCGTACAATGCATATTCGCTCCGTGAACCTAGCCACTTTCTGACGCCTGCCATTGTGGGCACCTCGTGCATCGGCAAACATTTGCTTTCCCTACATTTCAATATAGATTGAAAGAAACTAGGCCATTATAATGCCTACCCATGCCCCGAAATAAATCGCGCAGCGCCCTGCTAAGTTAATAGAGCATCTCACAAAGACATAAAGGACCGATGAATCTTAATCTAAGCTGAGCAATGCATGATCGGATGCAAAAAGGTGCTTTTAGTTGTGGCATCAGGAGATTATCTCATTTCTTATCAGAAGCAAATCAGGGAATACACAAATTAATGGCCGCACCAGGAACACGGCCATGCACTGACCAGCAGCTGGAGGATCGGATCTACTTCGTTAACCAGAAAAGGTCTTGGAATATTCTAGTTGCAGCCGTGGGCGCCTTTCAATCTGTAGCGGAGCCTGCCAATTAGCAGTTTGTTCCTGCAGATAAACGATCCGCACTTAGTTTTGCTAATGTACTGCCTTCAGCGTTGGGCTTTAATTAGTCTTGTATGCTCCTTACGAAGATGCATGTGATTTTTAGTTTAAAAAGATGCATGTGATCAATACAGTAGAATCACACGGTACAGTAGGAACAATGGAATTACAACACACGATGCAGTATAATGCAGTTGAAACACGCAATGCAGTAGATAACATCGTTTAACTTCTATTATATATTAAAAGCACAATACAGAGGTCTAAAATAGAGACACCACGTTAATCCACATCATTTAAATTATTTAGACTGTTAGATGTATAACATGTGGCTATGATTTAATCAAAATTATAGACTATGTAACACATTAGACGTGATAGGATAAGACCGGTCAAGTTGCGAAACTCACAGAGAACGTTCTAACCAAAAAAAGTCTCACGCGGAGGCATTGGCCCACTCCATCCACGATGTATAAAGAAAGTTAAAAAAAAAAGCTCCCACCTAACGTATAGATTGATCAGTCCAGATTAGCTAGCTAGCTATCTCAAAATTGATCAGCTAGCTTCATATGTAGATAAGCCAGCCAACTTAAAAGCATATGGGTCAATGAAAATAAAATCGTACATACGAGAAGCCAACTTAAAACTGATCGAAGCTGAAAGAATTTTTTTTTTAGAACCCGCAGGAGCTCTGCGAGTCATTCCACTAAGAATCAAAAGCAGAATATATATTAAAAGCAAAATACATATACTTAAATAGAGACATGAGGTTAATCCACATATGCTAAAAATATATACTCTCTTGATATTTATTTTAATGGTTAAAATTAAAATATAAAAATGTTACGCACAACATTAACGTGTACACATGACACGTTAATTTTAAAATGAAAGTAATGGTTCATGCACACGTACATTTTCCACCCGGACTATGCCCAGTCAAATAATGGACCCGTGTCCTGCTAGAATTAGCGGGTATGCATGTATAAAAATGGATGTTGTAGCTGTACGTACGAACATCGTGCAATCCGCCCAGAGTTTTTAGAGAAGTTGTGAAACTAAATGCATTGACATCATAGATGACTTCAACGTTAAAAAAATCGGTCAGTCTGGCACGTACGCGAAGCTAACTCAAAACTGACCTGCAATGGAGAAAAAAATCCAAACCAAATCCATACCATTCGTATGACATGGTGGCAGCAGCCTGGCAGAAAAAAGATTATACAAGAGGCTTTAAAATTTGTCTAATCTTTTCGTATGTATATATATACTAGTAAAAGTGCCCGTGCGTTGCACCGGGGGAAGTAAAAAGTCGAAAGCTCCAGTGAATCATCTGTGATGACACCTCGATCTCCTATGGGACATCATTGACAAAGTTGGTACATTTTCTTGTATTCATAACGACCAAGATTAATCCTAATTTTGGGATGCTACTAAGCCCAGCCAATATTACGTGGCTATCAATTCTAAGCTCACCATATTACCAGAATTTTCTGATTTTCATTAGGCATAGAACTAACCTGGCCGGGGGAAATAGTTTGATACCAAATCCATATACTATAAAAATACCTACTATGGTGGTTCTAATAATATTGATTTGATGTTTTATGAGTTCTTTTTTTCAAAATTATAGCCAACGTATTTTTGAAAGGAGTGAGTACAAAAATAGAAAGACAGGAGTATGGCATCCCTTAGCTCTAAATTCGCCCCATTTTTTGTGTTATATAAACTGTTTATGTAACCCTTGTTAGGACAAAAATTTGCTTAACTTTGTCTAGATACGGTTGCATCAAAGCGTATTAACAATATCTATACATATTTATAGCTTGTAGATATACCTGTATCAACAAAAAGTTAAGCAACTTATTTTGGGATACAGGAATTATAAAAAAAATGAATGCTTAACTATGAAAAGCTTAATTTTCCCTTTTATGCGCTGCAACAGTTTTATTTTTATTAAATACCTTCAATAAACATAATGTCACATATAACTGAATTTAAAACATGAGGAACGAAGTAGATTAGCTTGATTGAGGCACTCTCAGTCAGATAGGCTTCTCCCCTAGCTTGAGGAAGTACAAAAGATACAACAGATAGTTGGAGATGTTACAAAAGGTGTACTGCAGTGCTCCATATTATCAGCCGTTTATAAGCCAAAGAGTAGAAAGGACATCACCGATTGCATTGTATAAGCCGAAAGTGTACTGTGATCCAAATTATCAGCCGTGTATAGTTGGAGATGCATACCGTGAGATTTAGTACCACAGGGAAATCTATTATTAGGAGGAACATCATACCGAATCACGTGCATGCTCACATTCAGAAAGAAAAATGCTCGCTTCACTTCCAACGGCGAGAGTGAGACAGAGCTGCTGCTGCTCGCTCATCAGAGCTAGCTCAATTGGGTGCAGGCTCGACGAAGTCCGACACGAACGGAACCCCGGCCTCCTCCCCGGCAAAGACGCGGGTGAGCAGCGTCTACCTAGTCCCCGGCGAGCCAACAAGCAGAAATCCCTTGGGGATCTTGGCCAGAGCGTAGTGTGCTTGTCGGGATTCTGAGGAAATTGAAAACCTCCTGCAGTTCGAGTTTATCCTGGTCGACGATGAAGACATCTGTCACGTCTTGGAAGCTCGCACAATTCGAAGTCGCGAGCAGGGTCGGCATTAGAATCAGACCCGTCTCCCCTGGTGGGCGAGAAGTTGGGGCCGTGGCCGCTAGGATGCAGAGTGGCGGGGATCTAGTCAAAGACGTTGTGGAAGCTCGCACAAATCAAAGTCGCGAGCAGGGTCGATAGGCAACAGACTCGCGTCTCCTGGCCGGCGAGAAGCTGGGGACAGAACGGCATGACCGCTAGGCAGTAGGGCAGCGGGGATCTGGGCGCGTCGATCCATGGATTGACGACGGAGAGCCGGCGCGGGCCCCTTGCGGCTGAAGACGCCCGCAGCGGGAGCAGGTGCCCATGAGGCCATGACGGCGGTGGCGCGACTGCCGCGGCGGCGAGAAGGGCCGGCAGCAGTACCCATCTACCCTGGACGACGGGAAGCTAGGATAGAACGGCGTATCCGCTTGGCATCAGGGCTGTGGGGAACGACGGTGGTAGAGGCACGTAAGGAGGAGGCCCATACCGGCAGTGCTGCTGCTCGGTCTCGTCCACCCACCAGGACGGTTGGACGAACTCGAAGTACGGACGAAGCGTTTTTTGTTTAATTAACTTTGGTGGTGGCATATGCTGTAATTTCAAAGAAAAATAGGGGCAGTAAAAAACGGACCAATAAGAAGCTCTTTTGTTTTTATTATTAGGTATAGATATATATATATATCAATAATATCACATAATACACTTCATTAAAAAATAAATCATGGAATACATATGAAACTTTAAAGCTTAACTTCTAAATATTAAATTAATATCTCACATGTTATGAAAATGAACATGAGCACTTCAGAGAATAGATCCGAAGTTGTTGGACCAACACCGATTAAAAAAAAACACACACACTCCTTGCCCCATGTCATTGTAATTTGTAATCATGTGAAAAAATGGTAACACAATTAACTGCCTTAACTATGCACCTTGGCAATGCAGGGTTAACACTATACGATTAAAAAAAAACTAACATAATATTGCATCCATATATGCTATTATTTGTGATATGTAAAGTATATTACATGAACATGATTAGAAAAAAGTAAGATCGATAATTTTAAGATAAAAGGTATTACCTTATTTGTTTAGGAACATAAATAATGGTCAAACTTTAATATTGTAGGTTGTCCATGTCTAAGACGTTATGTATTTCATAACTACATGGGAGCATAAAATATGTTTGTACGACGACGTGAATTTCAAAACCACATGATAGTGTCAAATTTACTCTTCAATTGGAAACTGAGAAAACAAGCGTACAAAAAGGATATAAAAGTAGAATTGGAAACTATTACTCTTCAATTAATCAAATTATTTATTGTGAACCAGGTGTGCTACGCAATGGCAGACCCAATGTCCTTATAGCCTAGGTAGTAGTCGGGGATTTCGGCTAGCCGCATAGTGTGTATATGTGTCCATTATATATAGAAAATCTCATGATAAGGTTATAAACGTAGTTGGTCTAGGCTTTGAATTTTTTTGGTCCGCTAAGGGTGCTAGGTGCCTTGATGAGAAGTTGAGCAGTGCACCAAGCTAAAGAGGATAAAATGAACAAAACAATCATATTTGGATTGCTCAGTTTCACTTCGACAAGAACAACTCGATTCCGTAAACAAAGAGATGATTGTAGAGTGGCTTTGCAATTAAAAAAATTATAAATACAGCTAAGGAGTACATGCTATTCTCTTGCATAAGAATGGTCTAAACATGTTTTGATCCTTGCTCAAATAAACCCTAATTACTAATTAAGACTATGTAGACATTTCATTCTAGACTAAGAAACATACCAAAAATGAATGTACCTACACACTGAAGCGCCTATAGATACATTTATTATTTGAAAAAAAGCTGAAACATCTTATAATAGTGGACGGAGGAAGTAGGTACATATCTGCATCACCGAATACATATAAAAATTGAAAAAATGTTATTTGTAAGAGTTTTATTAACCTTGCAGGTTTTGAAAATGCAATTGACTTCCGAGAGTAAGACCTAAATCGCCAGATGCACGATGATTGAACATGCACAATTCTGGAAAGACGGACTTTCCAAACACTCTATCGTTCACTATTATAAGACCGCATAGACATTTTATTCTAAACTAGATACATACCAAAATGAATGACCCTACACAATATAACGCTTCTAGGTACATTAATTTAAAAAACTGAAGCATCTTATAATAGTGAACGGATGAAGTATGCATATCTACATCAATGAATACATATAAAATTTGAGAAAACGTAATTTGTAAGAGTTTTATTAACCTTGAGGTTTTTAAAATTACGATTGTTGTGAATTCCGAGAATAGGACCTAAGTTAGTCGGATGCACGTGATTTTAGAGGCACGATCCTGGCAAGGTAGACTATGCAAACACTCTATCATCAACTTGACAAACTATGAAGAGACAACCAATCAAAAATACAATCCATGCCTATGATTCAGTCAACTTAATTAAGAGCACAAGTTGTTCCAATCGCACAATTAAACCAACAATTGATTAAAATCTTAGGACTATCCAATACAAGCAACGTCATGTTAATATCAAATACATGCAATCGAGTTTGTAGAACCACTACATCAAAGGTCGATGTAACATGGATAGATTTAAATAAAACAGATCAAAAAATAATGTACCAACATAATTGACGTTCAAGAAACTTGAAGTGGTACTTCTCTATCTTTGACTACCGTGGTATAAAGATGTTAGTGGAAATATTGGAAAGAAAAATGCGTGTAAGTACAAAAGTATTTCTCGAAAATAATATTACTATTTTATATCTCTCTATTTATCATTAATTTATGGAATATGATACTATAATTAATGGTCAAAAAATTCTTGTGGATACTAATAAATATTTAAAATGCCACACTTCTTCAAACTACTCATATAATGTGATGAACAAATATGGAACAATGTAACAATTCTAACGACTTAATTTGGCCTACCTACCAACGAGGATGATTATTTTCCTTTTAGTTCATGAAGAAAATGTACGAGTATGAATTAATTAACCTCACAATAAAATCTAACATCACACAATATCTATGTTTCTATGTATTGAGATAATAATGTCACTTACGAAACAAAAACACATGGAGGTTTGAACAGAAAACTAATGATTATACTCATATCTGTCACATTTGGTATATCGCTAAATGAGTGATAGTCATACAACTGTATTAATTCATTTCAAATAATGTGATAACATTGATATTAGAATTTCATCTCAACATGCTAAAGTTGATGCCCTCGCATTTGCGAGGGCCACATTGCTAGTTATCTTAAAAACTAAATGTACACTCCTTAGCAAAACCCAAACAAATTGAATGAATAGAAACTGTGATAAGCTTGAAAACTGTCATTACATGATTACATTTGAGTTCTACCTGAAAGAATTCGATCATGTCTACATACACTGCATACATATACATAGGATACAGTTTGCAATAAAATACTGGAAATCCTTATGCCATCTTCGCGCAATACCTTTACATTACGAGCCACCACAAATAATCTAAAACAATGGGTTAGACTAGGCGACAAGTTTTATCCGATTTTGAAAGAGATTCGTGCAGATACAATTGGTACATATCCACAATTGTTTTGAAACGAGGCAAAAAGCTCGCCTTTTTCATTGATGAAGGAAGGAGAGAGCACATAAACTGAGTTTTACACACTCTAACAACACTGTCCAGAAGCATGCATGGAAACCGTTCGTATTTTTCGATAAAGAGCATATATTAATATCGTGAAGATATCAATTACATCCCGTCTCTGCAACAACATCATACCCCAATGGCATAAAGAATGCACACAGCCAAAAAAGAGAAAAGAATTACAAAAAAGAAAGGCCCCGCTACAGAGATCCATAACTTGAAACAGCAACACTAACACCACCAAGACAACACCAGAAGATTAGCTTCGCCATAAGCGACGCCTCCAAGAAGGAAACAGTGCACAAACGCTGTCGTCGCCCGATCATAGTTCTTAGGTTTTCACCCTGAAGAAAGTCATCTCTCTCAAAACAATGCCTTCAACAAGAATATTGCCAGACACAACCAATTAAGGCCAGATGAGCTGTTGTTTCAAGTCACGAAGCACCAAGACAATTCCACCTCACCACCAAGATCCGACCATCATAGCTATTCCACCGATCTTGGCTTGATGACCTTCTCCGCTAGCATCATGGAAAGAAAACGAACTCCAATATATTAACAGCCAGCAGAGCTTTGAGGCGCTCCCTCTGAAACCAAACGGCCAGATAAAAAAATATGGGCGTGCATGACCGAAACCACCTAATCCAGCAATCTTCAGGCATTTATCGCTTAGTGAATTTCGCCGGCAGGGCCTTCCGAAACCCGACAATCCACCCAGACTAGTGGGAACAAGCATCCAACAGATCTTCAAACTTGGTGCGAGAAGAATCCTAGAACCACCACCTTTATTCTTCGATGCAGACAAAATAGCCCCCACGCCGCCATCCGCCGCCCGACGACGACGAAGAAGGTTCAGAAATCGATCATCGCCTCGCTAAGTCGTCGCCACCAAGCCCATGGCGGCCGCAGAGAAGAAGACTCGGTAGCAGTTGCGTACCCCGGCCAGGAATCCGGCGGCGCTACCCATGGTCGCCCGAACGACACGGCCAAGGCCGTCCTCGCAGCAGGCCATAGAAGGCAAATCAGCGACCAGGCCCTGTAGGCCCAGAACGGACCCAGATTGGACCCGTGCCGCCGCCAGTTCACCGTGCCACCGTCGTCCAACCGCCGACATCCAGCACCAAGGCCACCCCCGTGCACCCCTGCGCCAAGACGACGCAGGGCAGGATCCGCCCCGGCGCCGACAGCCGCCCCGCCCCTGACAGTCTGCACCGCCTCGGCCACCTGAGGCATCTTCGCCGGGTCAAGCCAGCAAGGCCGCCGCGCGCCCCGCCGCCGCCGCCGTGTCGGCCGCCGTGCGCCCGCCGTGCGCCGCCGGCCCCGCCCTGCTGCGGAGCCCCCCCCCGAGCCACCATCCTTGAGGCGCGCCCGGCTTCGCCGACGCCCCCTCCGGCGCTGGCGATGCGGGGGAGGGGGAGGGGGGTCCTTGGGGGCGCTAGGTTAGGGGAGCGGTTTTCGGTCTCCTCTGGATACATTTGTGTTGAAGGAAAACACAAGTACAACGTGGAGTACATACCCATGGCGCATCATTTGGTACTTGTACACACCACCTTTTGTTACCTATGACACACTATTTTTTTGCGAGAAATCCACCGATCTATTAATAATCATCAATGGTAGTACAAATAGCCTAAAAAGTAAAGAACATTACAAATTGGTACTCGGACCACCTAGAGACGACTACAGACACTAGCACGAGCCAAAGGCGCGCCGCTGTCCTCGCCCCTCCATCGCCGAAGTCAGGCAAAGCTTGTCGTAGTAGAGCTTGTTGTAGTAGACAAACGGGAAGTTGTTGTGCTAAGGTCCCAAAGGACCAGCGCACCAGGGCAGCAACCATCGCCAATGATGACAACCGTAGATCGGAAGAGACTGACATGAAACCACACCAACAAACACGAAAACCGACCGGATCCCAGGAGATTCGACGGGCAGACAACTCCACGCGCCCTCCGTTAGCGCTAGATGCACCACCGGAGCGAGGATAGGACCGAGAAGACCTTATTCTGACTTCAGGACAAGCGCACCACTAATAATAGTTACCCATGGCGTATCATTTGGTGCATCACGGGTAGTGTACATACCGTGGCGCACTATGAGGTGCGCTAGAGGTAGCACAACATGTGCGCCACGACTAAGCATTATGGGAAACAAAAAAAGGTGCACGACCAGGTTGTTCAACAAAATTTACATAAAACACCCTAAAAAGATAATGAAAAAGCAATTGAGACCCGCTGGGCGCCGAAGGGCCGCGGCCGCAGGATCAGTTCCATGGTGTCATCGGTAGGCAGAAGACCGACATCACCTCGTCGTCCATGGCATCGTGGTCGTTGCTGCTGTTGCTGGAGATCGAGCAATTGCATCAGCAGTAGAAGGAGGTTGGCCTCTTCCTTGTGGCATTGAAGAGAAGATCTGGAGCAGCGGCTCGAGGCGTCAGCGTCGTCTCTCACGGCGTGAGGGAGCCGTTGGGGCAGAGAGGAGGGGACACGGTGATGAGATCTCGCAAGAAGGTGGCGGCGGTGTAGATGCGACATGTCTTGGCTTGGGGAGAGAAGTAGAGATGAGGAGGGATCGGGAGCAGATGGCGATGGAGCCGCGCAGCGGGATTTGGGGAAGAGACGAGGCGTCGAGCGCTTATCCGGAGGAAGGAGGAGGCGACGAGGCAAAGAGTACGAAGGCGCTTGCGAGAAAGGAAAAATGTTGAAGAGAAGCAACAGGGGGTGGTTTTTCAGATTATGGTGAGGTTACCCATGTCGCACCCCATACCGGTGCACCACGGGTATATTGAAATTATTATTGCAACGGGAAGCCTAAACATTTGAAAACTCTATTTTCCCTTTAGAATTTGAGTATTCTAAAAAAATTCAAACGGCCGTTGAATTTGGATGCAACTTTTTCTGTAAATACTTTTTCATATATAAAACTTTTCGATCAAATGTCGTATGCAAACTCTAGAGCCATTTTACCGAAACATAGCAAATTTTTTGCAGAATATGTCGAAATTCATGTTTGTTAGGTTTCCTAACAACTACATTACGTAACATAGATACATCTTAATAAATTTTAAAATTTGAAGTTTTTTCATTTTTGTTCAAAATTAAAAAGGCGATGCGCCACATGTAAGTGGGGACCAAAATCCGCCCCTGGCTCACATTACACACCACATAATGGTGTACCAAATATACCCGTGGCCACACTAGAATGGGGTGCGACACGGGTAAGTGTGGCCACCCCTGCCAGCCCGGCCAAAAAGTACCCCTGGTACACCATTTTTCACGTTGCGCCACAGGTAAGTTACTAGCCGTGAGGGACCCGTGGCGCACCACGGGTAAGCCAACAACCTATAACTGTTTTTCTAGTAGTACTCACCACCATAGATGAACATTCCTTGAAGGTTTGCAAAGCCCCACGGAGAGGCGGCTGCACCTCAGAGATCCCTAATCGCAAAAATATCGCACTTTAGGTGCGAATTGAGTACCACGGTGGAAAAGACAGTGCACTCGAGTTTCCGTCACCTTCTACAAAAACAAAAACCCTAGAGTTGGGCCAACTCCTACACCGCAGATGATACCATCCAAACCCTATTCTGAATAATCAAGCAAACGAAGAGCTTATATTCCGTTGGAGCCCAAGTATTCCAGACAAGAGCCTATACATCGTAAAATTTGCGCCATCAAGAAATTGCATGGGGTAAGCTAGGGTAGAGGAGAAGCATCCAGAACTAGAGAAAGGCCAAGTGATGAGCCCAAAAATGTGAGAAAAGGACAACTGTGAGCTATGCGAGTAGTCAATCTAGTAAATCCAGGGGTTGTTGCATAGAGCGTAAGCACCGTCCAATTTTTCCTTGTACATACGATAAAGATGGCAGGGCAACATATGGGTTAACAACCGTGCATCTAGAAGGAATGACAGAAATCCATGATAGCACCATTGGCACAAGTTATATGGTGGATTACCTTGGAGATGGAGACAGAGACTTGATCCATGTGCATTATCCAACAACATGTGAGGTACTTGCCCCTGCAAGTGACATCTTGACGGCGATTTATCCTCTAGAAATTGGAAGTACAAATTCCAAAACAAGAACAATGAAAGGGGGAAACCAAGATATCATAGAGAAGGAGTCTAGATCGATGGGAAGTTTTTCAACATAGTACTGATGTCTATGTTAGAGCATCGAATATGGACCACAGAGCTCTTCCTAAAATTGGTATTAAGACTTGAGACTTCCCCAAAGCAAGAAAGAATGGAAGCCAAAATATTTCCGTTGCTGATAATGGGCTTCAAAAACATAACCACAACATCCACATAGATGGAGGTGTACTCGGGCCCCTCTCGTAGACACACCGCAACAAGCCCTTGCCGGTGGGAACCTTCCAAAGTTGTTGGCATCCGTCCCAAGGGCTTTGTCACCCGACATCATGAGCATGGGATGGATCACCCTGAATTTCAGGATGGGGTTGCCGATGCCCTCCAAATTGTAGGTGCCAATTGAAGATCATCCCATTTATGATATCTCCGCGAGGGGGTCGTCGCTGGAGTATGTAAGATAAGTGGTCATGGACAATCGTCTTCGTTTACTCATGTGAGGTAATCCAATCCCCGTTTCTCTTAGGTCTCTGATGTAGCTTTTACATCGTGTACCATTGACCTGCAGGTAAAAAATAGCAGTTGTTGGCATATCCTCTTTGAGATTTTATACGCAAGCGCATTGCTTCCTTCTATTCCGCTTCAGGACCACAAGGCTAATAACATGACAATTGAGGTGTGTCCCGGGGTATCTTTCCTCTAGGGGGAGCGTTGTCATGGGTAAGGTCTTGTAGGATTACCCGAAAAAAAAAGGTCTTGTAGGATCATGTGGAGCTGGATCTTGTAGTCGTATAAGGAGTTACTCCATTGGCGAAGCACCTCGGCGGTGTGCATGAGCTTGTGGAACATGACATGGCTCCTCATGTGGGACTGGGGCAGTTCACGCTTCCTTCACGATCTGCTAAAATCCACGCTTCTAGGTCTCACCAGACCCGATCACTCGCGTGGAGAAAGGGCAAGGGTCTGCCAATGAGGAGAAAAGAGCATGCAAGATGTGATCGGAATAAAAGAGATCACACTCCGTGTTGCAAAAAACGCATCAAGCTTCGAGAGGGTACACAAACGTAATATCTCAGGTGCTGATCAATCAAATACAAATCTTGAAACAGGTTCGACGGCTGAGATACGACGGAGACATCCCACTAAGCCTGAATTATCGTTTGCTCTTCCGAGTTCAGCTGCCGGTATCAGTGGTCGGCCGGGGAAACAGAGAGCACCTACCATTACATCTCACGACAGTTATTGGTGAGCAAAACTTATCCCCTAAGTATCTTGATTCCTCCTTTTGCGTAAATCAGCTATCTTTGTCCGAAGATCAAATTAAAACACAGAAGCATTAGCAGATTTGATCTTTTAACCAGTATCAGTCAAATTGGTGCGTGCAATCCGAGTCAGCTTATCATGTAACGATCGTGAAATGTCTGACCTGGGGATTGACAATTTAGAATTCCCAATCAATGTGGACCCCTCTAGGGCGTCATCCGTGTAGATATGGACATATATACGGTGGATGATGCCATGTATGCATGCTTACACCTCCTAATCATCATCTAGAAAACGCTTTGGATAGACATCGATCACTTTGTTTTCCATATCCGTGGAGAAAAGAGCGGCGACATACGGTGGTAGTGCAGTCTCGCTCATTTGGCAAAAGCGATGATGCAAATTTGGCAGCAAATGTCTCTGCGCCCCGCCGGTGTCATCCGGCCGCGTTTTAATTCTACATCAGCATGCACAGCCCGGGTTAGCTTTGCCCGAAAGATCGGTGAGAAATGTGCGAATCAAAGATTTAATATTTACAAGCTTTCGGGCATATGTTTATCTAGTTGAGTCCACTACTCGTGATGAAATTCCTAGAAATTTCTGCGCATGGTTGTCGAGGGCGCCACGTCGTGCACTCGATCAGTTGATCATCTTTCCTTGCACGAACAAATGGACGATAAATTTTAGTAGGCAATTAAGATCAGTTATCTTTTCTTAACATATTTCTTAATTTTATTTTTGAAGCAAACCTGAATCAAACATGTATTATTTTTGAAGTAATACATCGATCACCATGAGCGTACTTTTGTTTAGTGCATGTGTAGTTTGGCTTATGCGAGTTGGCCGACTGGCCGTACGTATGAAACTTTGTTTTACACTTTATGTGCGAGATGATAAGTTGGGGGCAGCACTTTGGACGTTCAGGAGGGAGGATTACTAGCTAATGCATGCATGGTGTCATATGTGTAGGGTAGGAGAGCCCATGAGATTTGTGGTCCATTCATCTACGATCTAACAAGATCGGATAAACCTCTTTTCTTATGACCCCAGTTGGATTCTCTTGAAACCTGATACAGCAACTAACCAGTGAGCACTGCAAAGCTATAGAGGTTGCAACTTTATTTGCATCGTTCTATTACGCTGTGTGTCTTTAATACGAGAGTCCATTTTATGTCTAGCCGAAGATAAACATACGGTCCACTAGATGCTATCATTTCGGATATAGATGGAGTTGAACTTTAGAAACCTTGGCATCCATTGATTTCAGAGGTCGATCCGCCTCGGCACATTACCACACAAATAAACAGTCAAGATTATTCCGTACACCTTCGTAAACTAAGAGTATGATGGTTAGTAACTAACTAGATGACACCCTGCGCATTGTTGCGGTAATAGGTTGTGATTTTGTATGAATTGTACTCATGGTTTAGAAAAGATAAATTAGCATGACAAATAACTTACTATTGACTTTCCTAATAGAATAATCAGAGCAAGGAAACAAATGATGGGAGATTGACACAATCATGAATCTTTAAAGAAAGCAAGTTAGACGACCAATATGCGCATCTTTTGCACGGAATTCAGTTGGTTATTAATAAGCCAACATTCTTCGCCTGATATCATATTACAAATGTGAGAAGGTAAAGAGAAAGAATGAAACAATGCATACATTGCCAAACTGCTTAACTAATACTTTCGATTAGCTTTTCGATTGAGCTTAAAAGCAACGTTCTTATTCTACTTAGTATAAATAGTACACATGTGAAGGTCGACCACTTGTTGGTTGCTCTAACTAAAAAGAACGTGAACGTATCTGCTTGAACACCATGAGGAAACCACAGCCATGCCACGCCAGCTCGAGAAACTGCACATCAAGTAAAATAGCATGTTTTAGTGGAAGTGGTTTAACATTGTATTATACACTATTATTCAAATAAGAGAACGGTGATGAGAAAAATATGAGGTGAATTGATTTAGTAATGTAAAAATCATGGTGAACAGACACACTGTCCACATAAAATAAACAATCTTACATCAGATAAATTGAGATTTCTTGTCAAATACAGTGTTTTCTGGTTGCCGTAGAGAAAAATCAAGATTTTTTTTATAATAGGAATATATTAATATTGCGAAGATACCAATTACACCTAGCCTCTGCAACAACGAAATGTCCTAAAGGCATTACGGATGCACACAACTCTGCTAGAAAACAAAACAAAAAAGTTCTTGTTACGATGATCAAAACTTTATAGCTGCAACACAAACCACTTCCAAGAAAGCACCCAGAGTCCGCGCTCTCAAAACGATGCTTCCAATAAAGTCATTGCCAAGCACAACCAGTTAAGGTCGGACTTTGGATTTTCACCCTGGAGCAAGTCCGTCCTCTCAAAACAATGTTTTCAAAAGGTCATTACCAGACACAACCAATTAAGGCCAGACCTTGGATTTTCACCCTAAAAGATAAGAATATGAACTCCTCCTGTGCTGCCGCCCCCGCTTGCCGATGTCGCTGCTGCAAGCTAAGAAACACCAAACAAAGTTATCTTCACCATGAAGCGCACTCTCGTGTTGTCTTCATCAGTCCCCGCTTTCTCCGTCACATAGCGGTCTCAACTCGACACGTGTCAATAATTTTGGCCTTTTGAGCGCTACCGCAATGAGATACCCCATCTCCGCCATCACCAAAGTAATCAAGGTGATGTTGCCATAGTAGATGGTGCTGACGAAAATTGGGGCTTTGCGCCCCCTAGGCCATAGCCACCGGTGGTTGTAAGGCCACACCCGAGACTAAAACTCAATCGCGAGGCATTGCGACACTCCGGCAGTCTGGCCAGACGCCAATCTTGTAGGGATTCGTAGCATAGAAAATAAAAAATTCCTACCGCAAGAATGAATAACAAGTCAAGATCTAATCTAGTACATGCTAGCAACGAGATGGGATCAACCTACCCTCGAAGATCGCTAAGCATTAACGAGATAAATCTCGTGGATGATATAGTCGATCACTTGTCGCTCTCAGGAGCGAGTAGAAGATCCCGACGGTGCCGCAATCGGGCAGCACCTCCGCACTCGGTCACACGTACGGTGTTGATGAATATGTCCTTCTCCCCATTCCAGCGGGCAGCGGAAGTAGTAGATTCTCCTGAGAATCCCGACAGCACGACGGCATGGTGGTGGTTGTGGTGGAGAAATCCTGCAGTGTGTAGCCGTGCAAGAGGGAGGAGGAGGAAGGGGGCGGCTAGGGAGAGGGGAGAGGGGGCAGGGGCTGCAACTTGTGCACCTCTTGGGGCTCCCCTTGCCCTCCTTTTATAGGTGTAAAAGGCCATTGGGTCGTCCAAGACCTTCCCCCAAAGTTTGGGAGAGTTCCGCTAGGTTTCTGTAAACTGAAACCTACTAGAACTAGGACTCTTTTGCCAAATCCAAATTTACCTTAGGAGAAACTCTTTAACCCTTAAGGAAAACATGGAAACACCTACTATGAAACCCTCCGGACTTCCTTAGACAACCCGGGTGGTCCCGGACACTTCCGAAACCTTCCATAATATTCCGAACCCTTCCGATCTTTCTAGAACCTTCTAGAAGCTCCGGTCAAAACACCAAATTTTTCCGAACCTCGGCAAATGATTTCCTATATATAAATCTTATTCTCCGGACCATTCCGAACCTCCTCGTGATGTTCTGGATCTCATCTGAGACTCCGAACAACATTCGAGCTCCATACCATATTCCATATCTACTTAAAACGACATCAAACCTTAAGTGTGTCACCCTACGGTGCGCGAACTATGAAACATGATCGAGACACATCTCCGATCAATAACCAATAGCGGGACCTGGAGATCCATAATGGCTCCCACATATTCAACGGCGACTTCGTGATCGAAAGAACCATTAACATATGATACCGATTCCTTTTGTCGCGCGATACTTTACTTATTCGATATTCGATCGTTGGTATCTCTGTACCTAGTTTAACCTCGTTACCGATAAGTATTCTTTACTCGTACTGTGATATGACATCCCTTATGTGATCCAGTCATATGCTTGCAAGCTAATTGGATGACATTCCACCGAGAGGGCCCAGAGTATATATATCCGTCATTTGGATGAACAAATCCCACTATTGATGAACACCCTTCAACCTATACTTTCCGAATACTTAATGCCACCTTATAGCCACCCATTTACGAAGTAGTGTTTGATGTCTGGCAAGGGATTAACTTGTCAATGCCTACAAGTTGTAGACTTGGGTTTTGCGGAAGTAGAGGGCAAGTAGATCTCGAAGGTTTCAGCCGAAAAGGTGCACGACTGCTAAAAACTAGGGTTGTATTGAAAATAAGGTTGATCCTTTCTTTGTCCCTCGACTTCCCCTTATATAGGAGGTGGAGCCGAGGGTTTCGTGATATACAAGTTAAAAATATCGGGAGACTCTTTGAGTTCGTCCGATATAGTTACAAATCTCTTTATTCCTAATATATCTCTATTTTCCATAGGCGATACTTCAATGGACTTCCGGGCTTCATAATCTTCGGGTCGTGGGTCTTCAGTAAACCCCGGGTACCATCTTCGGCAGGTCCATCCGGGATGCCTATGTCAGTAGCCCCCGAGACTTTGCTTAAATCGTAGAGTCGAGTAAAATCTCCATCGTACAATTAATCCATAAATTCTTCGGATTATCACAACAATTTATTCGATACATACATATTTTTTACAGGGATAATGGTGAATGGGGCTGGTTCATCTGACAGATCAGGTACCAGTTCACTGCTCTCGTGGCAAACCCGCAAAAACTTACTTCAGGTCAAGTCCCTGGACATGACCCTGGAATACTGGCGTAATTCGACATGTGGCGCTTTAGGACTTAGTCATGAATCAAATTCCAGTATTATTTATAAAGTCCATAACGCGTCCGGAAGGAATATTTCTTCGCATCTGTTGACACGGAAAAAAGTAGCAGAGCGCATTCGGGTGCGATACCACGCCACACAAGACAGAACCTGGGGTGATACCTTGGTAAAGTATTACGACATCTAGAGGTTTGATACGTCTCAAACGTATCTATAATTTCTTATGTTCCTTGCTACTTTATTGATGATACCTACATGTTTTATACACATTATATGTCATTATTATGCGTTTTCCGGAACTAACCTATTGACGAGATGCCGAAGGCAGTTCTGTTTCTGCTGTTTTTGGTTCCAAAAATCCTAGTAAGGAAATATTCTCGAATCGGACGAAATCAATGCCCAGCATCCTATTTTTCCACGAAGCTTCCGAACACCCGAGAACTGTCGAGAGGGGCCACGGGGGCCCACACATGGTGGCGGCGCGGCCTAGGAGGGGGCGCGCCGCCTAGTGTCCGGTCCCCAGACCCCCTCGACCTTGCCCTTTCGCCTATATAAGGTCCCTGACCTAAAACCCCAAGACGAAAAAGCCACGGTACGAGAAAAGTTCCGAGCCGCCGCCATCGCGAAGCCGGGGACAGAGGTCTCTGTTCGGCACGCCGCCGGACGGGGAAGTGCCCGGAAGGCTTCTCCATCGACACCGCTGCCATCTCCACCGCCATCTTCATCACCGCTGCTGCTCCCATGAGGAGGGAGTAGTTCTCCATCGAGGCTCGGGCTACCGGTAGCTATGTGGTTAATCTCTCTCTATGTACTTCAATACAATAATCTCATGAGCTGCCTTACATGATTGAGATTCATATGATGATGCTTGTAATCTTGATGTCATTATGCTAGTCAAGTGGGTTTTACTTATGTGATCTCCGGAGACTCCTTGTCCCACGTGTGTAAAGGTGACAGTGTGTGCACCGTGTGGGTCTCTTAGGCTATATTTCACAGAATACTTATTCACTGTTATGAATGGCATAGTGAAGTGCTTATTTATATCCCTTTATGATTGCAATATGCTTTGTATCGCTACTAGTCTATGTGCTACTCATGTGATGTTATTAAAGTAGTCTATTCCTCCTGCATGGTGTAATGGTGACAGTGTGTGCATCGTGTAGTTCTTGTCGTAGATTATGATCATAATCTCTTGTAGGTTATGGAGTTGATTATCGCTATGATAGTATTGATGTGATTTATGCCTTCTTCGTAGTGTGATGGTGAGTGTGCATGCTATGTTAGTACTTGGTCTATTTTGCAAAGATCTATTATACTCTAAGGTTACTTAAACATGAATATCGAATGTTGTGGCGCTTGTTAACTCCGGCATTGAGGGTTCGTGTAATCCTACACAATTAGTGGTGTTCATCATCTAACAAGAGTATATGTAGCACAAAGAAAAGAGAACTTATTTATTATGTGATCAATGTTGAGAGTGTCCACTAGTGAAAGTATGATCCCTAGGCCTTGTTTCCACCACAAAGAATTGCTTCCCACGCCAGCAAGCTATTTTCTGGCGCCGCTTGTTTACTGTTTTACTGCATCTTTACTTTCTGCAATATTATCACCATCTATACCACCTGTGTTTTACTATCTCTTCGCCGAACTAGTGCACCTATACATCTGACAAGTGTATTAGGTGTGTTGGGGACACAAGAGACTTCTTGTATCGTGATTGCAGGGTTGCTTGAGAGGGATATCTTTGACCTCTTCCTCCCTGAGTTCGATAAACCTTGGGTGATCCACTTAAGGGAAAACTTGCTGCTGTTCTACAAACCTCAGCTCTTGGAGGCCCAACACTGTCTACAGGAAAAGAAGCGTGAGTAGACATCAAGCTATTTTCTGGGCCGTTCCGGGAGGAAAGGTAAAAGGTACTCACACTGGATCTCGGCTACTAAGCTATTTTCCGCGCCGTTGTAAGTACTAAGCTATTTCCTTTAGATCCTGCAATTGCATCTTTTTGTTTCTTGTTTACACTAGTTAGGCATAATGGAAAACAACAAAAATATGAGAGATCTTTATGAACTTTATCTTGAATTAGGACATGATGTGTTTGAAGAGAGAATTAAAAAACCCATGAAAATTTATATGCATGCTAATGGGAATGTTATTAATATGAATGCTTTGAACACCATTGTTGCTAATGCTATGGAAAATTCTAAGCTTGGAGAGGTCGGTTTTGATGAAAATGATCTCTTTAGCCCTCCGGGTATTGAGGAGAAAGTTTATGTTGATTATGATATGCCTCCCATTTATGATGATTATAATGATAGTGGTCTTTTGGTGCCACCTACTATGGAGAGTAAATTTTATTGTGATTATGCTATGCCTCCTACACTTGATGAGAATAATAATGATAGTTACCTTGTTGAATTTGCTCCCACTACAATTAATAAAATTGATTATGCTTATGTTGGGAGTAGTAATAATTTTATGCATGAGACTCATGATAAGAATGCTTTATGTGATAGTTATATTGTTGAGTTTTCTCATGATGCTACTGAAAGTTATTATGAGAGAGGAAAATATGGTTGTAGAAATTTTCATGTTACTAAAACACCTCTCTATGTGCTGAAATTTTTGAAGCTACACTTGTTTTGTCTTCCTATGCTTGCCACTATACTCTTCATGAACTTGTTTATTTACAAGATTCCTATGCATAGGAAGCATGTTAGACTTAAATGTGTTTTGAATTTGCCTCTTGATGCTCTCTTTTGCTTCAAATACTATTTCTTGCGAGTGCATCATTAAAACTGCTGAGCCCATCTTAATGGCTATAAAGAAAGAACTTCTTGGGAGATAACCCATGTGTTTATTTTACTACAGCAATTTTTGTTTTGTTGAGTCTTGGAAGTTGTTTACTACTGTAGCAACCTCTCCTTATCATGTTTTTGTGCCAAGTAAAGTTTCTATGCTAAAGTTGATGTTATATTTGGGATCGCTGCGCAGAAACAGCATTGCTGTCTGTCACGAATTCTGGCATAAGTCTCTGTAAAAAAATCGAAAAATCTGCAAAATTACGAGCGTGATCCTCAGATATGTACGCAACTTTCATTAGTTTTGAGTTTTTCCATTTGAGCAAGTTAAGTGCCCAGTCCAGATGCATCTTTACGGACTGTTCTGTTTTTGACAGATTCTGTCTTTTATTTCGCATTGCCGCTTTTGCTATGTTGAATGAGTTTCTTTGTTCCATTAACTTTCAGAAGCTTTGTGCAATGTCCAGAAGTGTTAAGAATGATTGTGTCACCTCTGAATATATGAATTTGTGGTTAAGCACTAACCCTCTCATGAGTTTGCTTGAAGTTTGTGTGAAGGAAGTTTTCAAGGGTCAAGAGAAGAGGATGATATACTATGATCAAGAAGAGTGAAAGGTCTAACTTGGGGATGCCCCGGTGGTTCATCCCTGCATATTTTAAGAAGACTCAAGCATCTAAGCTTGGGGATGCCCAAGGCATCCCCTTCTTCATCGACAACTTATCAGGTTTCTTCTAGTGAAACTATATTTTTATTCCGTCACATCTTATGTACTTTACTTGGAGCGTCTGTTTGTTTTTATTTTTGTTTTGTTTGAATAAGTTCATCCTTGTGTGGGAGAGAGACACGCTCCGCTGGTTCATATGAACACATGTGTTCTTAGCTTTTAATGTTCATGGCGAAGGTTGAAACTGCTTCGTTAATTGTTATATGGTTGGAAATGAAAATGCTACATGTAGTAATTGGTAAAATGTCTTGGATAATGTGATACTTGGCAATTGTTGTGCTCATGTTTAAGCTCTTGCATCATATACTTTGCACCCATTAATGAAGAAATACATAGAGCTTGCTAAAATTTGGTTTGCATATTTGGTCTCTCTAAAGTCTAGATAATTTCTAGTATTGAGTTTTGAACAACAAGGAAGACGGTGTAGAGTCTTATAATGTTTACAATATGTCTTTTATGTGAGTTTTGCTGCACCGGTTCATCCTTGTGTTTGTTTCAAATAACCTTGCTAGCCTAAACCTTGTATCGAGAGGGAATACTTCTCATGCATCCAAAATCCTTGAGCCAACCACTATGCCATTTGTGTCCACCATACCTACCTACTACATGGTATTTCTCCGCCATTCCAAAGTAAATTGCTTGAGTGCTACCTTTAAATTTCCATCATTCGCCTTTGCAATATATAGCTCATGGGGCAAAATAGCCTTAAAAACTATTGTGGTATTGAATATGTACTTATGCACTTTATCTCTTATTAAGTTGCTTGTTGTGCGATAACCATGCTTCTGGGGACGCCATCAACTCTTTGTTGAATATCATGTGAGTTCTATGCATGTCCGTCTTGTCTGAAGTAAGAGAGATCTACCACCTTAATGGTTAGAGTATGCATATTGTTAGAGAAGAACATTGGGCCGCTAACTAAAGCCATGAATCATGGTGGAAGTTTCAGTTTTGGACATATATCCTCAATCTCATATGAGAACACTAATTGTTGCCACATGCTTATGCATTAAAGAGGAGTCCATTATCTGTTGTCCATGTTGTCCCGGTATGGATGTCTAAGTTGAGAATAATCAAAAGCGAGAAATCCAAAATGCGAGCTTTCTCCTTAGACCTTTGTACAGGCGGCATGGAGGTACCCCTTTGTGACACTTGGTTAAAACATGTGTATTGCGATGATCCGGTAGTCCAAGCTAATTAGGACAAGGTGCGGGCACTATTAGTATACTATGCATGAGGCTTGCAACTTGTAAGATATAATTTACATAATACATATGCTTTATTACTACCGTTGACAAAATTGTTTCATGTTTTCAAAATAAAAGCTCTAGCACAAATATAGCAATCGATGCTTTCCTCTTTGAAGGACCTTTCTTTTACTTTTATGTTGAGTCAGTTCACCTATCTCTCTCCACCTCAAGAAGCAAACACTTGTGTGAACTGTGCATTGATTCCTACATACTTGCATATTGAACTTGCTATATTACTTTACATTGACACTATCCATGAGATATATATGTTATAAGTTGAAAGCAACAGCTGAAACTTAATCTTCCTTTGTGTTGCTTCAATACCTCTACTTTGAATTATTGCTTTACGAGCTAACTCTTATACAAGACTTATTGATGCTTGTCTTGAAGTACTATTCATGAAAAGTCTTTGCTTTATGATTCATTTGTTTACTCATGTCATTACCATTGTTTGGATCGCTGCATTCATCTCATATGCTTACAATAGTATGATCAAGGTTATGATGGCATGTCACTTAAGAAATTATCATTGTTATCGTTTACCTACTCGGGCGAGTAGGAACTAAGCTTGGGGATGCTGATACGTCTCAACGTATCTATAATTTCTTATGTTCCATGCTACTTTATTGATGATACCTACATGTTTTATACACATTATATGCCATTATTATGCGTTTTCCGGAACTAACCTATTGACGAGATGCCGAAGGGCAGCCTTTTCGCTGTTTTTGGTTCCGAAATCCTAGTAAGGAAATATTCTCGAATCGGACGAAATCAATGCCCGCATCCTATTTTTCCACGAAGCTTCCGAACACCGAGAAGTCGAGAGGGGCCAGGGGGCCCACATGGTGGCGGCGCGACCCGGAGGGGCGCGCCGCCCTAGTGTCTGGTGGCCCCACCCTCCGACCTTGCCCTATATAAGGTCCCTGACCTAAAACTCCGAGACGAATAAGCCACGGTACAAGAAAAGTTCCAGCCGCCGCCATCGCGAAGCCAAGATCGGGGACAGGAGTCTGTTCCGGCACGCCGCCGGACGGGGAAGTGCCCCGGAAGGCTTCTCCATCGACACCGCTGCCATCTCCACCGCCATCTTCATCACCGCTGCTCCCATGAGGAGGGAGTAGTTCTCCATCGAGGCTCGGGGCTGTACCGGTAGCTATGTGGTTAATCTCTCTCTATGTACTTCAATACAATAATCTCATGAGCTGCCTTACATGATTGAGATTCATATGATGATGCTTGTAATCTAGATGTCATTATGCTAGTCAAGTGGGTTTTACTTATGTGATCTCCGGAGACTCCTTTTCCCACGTGTGTAAAGGTGACAGTGTGTGCACCGTGTGGGTCTCTTAGGCTATATTTCACAGAATACTTATTCATGTTATGAATGGCATAGTGAAGTGCTTATTTATATCCCTTTATGATTGCAATATGCTTTGTATCGCTACTAGTCTATGTGCTACTCATGTGATGTTATTAAAGTAGTCTATTCCTCCTGCATGGTGTAATGGTGACAGTGTGTGCATCGTGTAGTTCTTGTCGTAGATTATGATCATAATCTCTTGTAGGTTATGGAGTTGATTATCGCTATGATAGTATTGATGTGATTTATGCCTCCTTCGTAGTGTGATGGTGACAATGTGCATGCTATGTTAGTACTTGGTCTATTTTGCAAAGATCTATTATACTCTAAGGTTACTTAAACATGAATATCGAATGTTGTGGCGCTTGTTAACTCCGACATTGAGGGTTCGTGTAATCCTACACAATTAGTGGTGTTCATCATCTAACAAGAGTATATGTAGCCCAAAGGAAAGAGAACTTATTTATTATGTGATCAATGTTGAGAGTGTCCACTAGTGAAAGTATGATCCCTAGGCTTTGTTTCCACCACAAAGAATTGCTTCCCACGCCAACAAGCTATTTTCTGGCGCCGCTTGTTTACTGTTTTACTGCATCTTTACTTTCTGCAATATTATCACCATCTATACCACCTGTGTTTTACTATCTCTTCGCCGAACTAGTGCACCTATACATCTAACAAGTGTATTAGGTGTGTTGGGGACACAAGAGACTTCTTGTATCGCAATTGCAGGGTTGCTTGAGAGGGATATCTTTGACCTCTTCCTCCTGAGTTCAATAAACCTTGGGTGATCCACTTAAGGGAAAACTTGCTGCTGTTCTACGAACCTCTGCTCTTGGAGGCCCAACACTGTCTACAGGAAAAGAAGCGTGAGTAGACATCAAGGTTTTACCGCGGCGAATGCGCTCTAGGAATATATTGTCGAGTACCTTTATCGGTTGTTGGAATAGCTAATTTCCTCGAGTTATATAATGATAATATCTTGATTCTCCCGATGGGAGTACATGACGAGGTATATATAACTCGAAGATGTACGACGATAATCGTTCGTCTTATATTTTGTCTTTATCAATCTCTTCTTCTGCATATTCTATCGGGTGCGCGACCAGCACTCCCGATGGGAGTAGACCCCGAGGTTACAGTCGAGTATTTATACTTGGATGTAGGCTCAACTTGCATTGTTTGGAATCACGACTTCTGCTCAACCTTTATTTTATCGGGTGCGTGACCAGCGCTCCCGTGGGAGTAGCCCCCGAGGCTACAGGCAAGTATTTATACTTGCCTGGCTCAACCTTTGCTACCACAAGCATCTCTATATTCTGTCTTTCAACTTATTCTCTTATCAGAAGCTTGAACAATTCTTTTGATAAGAGTAGCCCCCGAGCATATCAACAAATCCTCGGATTTGGTCACAGGCTCCCGAAGTTTCCTTGTTAAATGACTCAAATTTTCTGCGTCGCTGTTTTGAACGAAGCCACTCGATGTTTTCTTTTTTGACGACGTCATTGCTGACGATTGCCACGATTATCTCCTTGGGAAACTGTGGCTCCTGTCACTTCTCTGAAACGTGGGTCCAAAGCTCTGCACAGTCGACACGTTGCGCAAGTGGGAGACACACGTCCTCCGCAATTTCCGGCACACGCGCCGTAACTCCTGTCCAGTTACTTCGCACTGAAAAGACTGTTGTACCCTTGTTGACACGTGTAAGGCGTAAGATCCACTTCCTTTTCATCCAACGGTGCGACGGATCGGTTCCTCGCTATAAAGCTGCCTCTTCGTCCTCATTCTCCCACTTCGCTGCACCGCTCATCTTTCTCCTCTCTCCAGTTCCGCCATTGCCGTCCCCAAGCTCCTCACGCTCGTGCTTCCAATCACCCTCCTTCTCCACCAAAGCTCTTTTACATGCCGCCGCACACGAAGCTGATCAGGCACACAGCTCCAGGGACCAACGCGCCGATGGACAAGATGGAGATCCCTGGATGGGAGAGATCCAAAATCTCCAACAAGGATCAAAAGACCCTCAAGAAGCTTGGCCTGCTGAAGAAGCAGGACTCGCTCAGCTTCCCTGGCGACGAAAGCTTCCCGCGTCCGCCGATTGGATACAGGGTAACTTTTATCGACCACCTCATTCGCGGCCTTTCCGCTCCTATCCACGAGTTCCTTCGTGGTCTTCTCTTTGTTTACAGGATTTAGCTACAACAGCTGACCCCCAACTCCCTTCTCCACATTTCAATTTTCATCACTTTGTGCGAGTGCTTCCTCGGCACCCATCCTCAGTGGGGCCTGTGGAAGCGCATTTTCTACCTCCGATGCAACAACTCCCGCAACGTCGTCTACAATGTAGGCGGTGTTTGCATCTGCGTCCGTCCCGATGTTGACTATTTTGACGTCAAATTCCCCGACTCCGTCCAAGGATGGCGCAAAAGATGGTTATATATCCATGATGAGTACAAAAACTCTCATGAGTATGGCATTGCTCCGTTTGACGGTGCCGCAGAAATCGTCAGACGCTGATCCTGGGACGCGGAAGCCAATGCCGAAGAAAAGACGGCTACTGAAGCTAGCCCTGATGAAGCGCATCCACCAACTCCAGAACTCCCACGGTGAAGAACTGTCGGGTGTTCAAATAACTTCTTATTTCCTTAGGATCAAGGTGCAGCCTCTGCAGGCTCGCAGGAACCCCCTTTGGATGTACTCTGGCCAAAAAGACGTCGATCGCTTGTCCAAAGATCTCTCTTTGAAAGACTTGGAGAAGCTTATCTGACGTTTTTCCTCTTTAAGCAAGAAACACGAGGTTCCAACCTCTTGTCGCGTGGCATACAGTGGCAGCCATGCCCTCCCCGAAGTAAGTAGCATTTTCCTCGAGTTGTACTTCTATTTTTCGACTGCTTCCTTATTTTATTTGTGTATTCACCTTGATCTTGCTTCTGCAGAATCACCAAGTCCTATCTTCTCTTCCCCCCTTCCTGAAGGTCATGGGCGGGCCTATGTGTATTCATGGGTATGCAGGTGAATACCCAAAATATTTGTCAAAAATTTCAAATCATATGATACATCTATCAATTATCATTACATTGTGTAGAATCCAGTCCACTTATTGACATGAATAGTATGTTGTACTGCTGGCTAGCGGTAGTTCGCTTATAATTGCACGTCTTGTGCTCGAATCTTGGTCTCCTCACCAATTTTTCCAATTTTCTTTGTATTATTTATTTATTTTGAATACCCATTTACAAAGTTCTGGGCCCGCCCATGCTGAAGGTGGAGAGGTGGATGAGCGAGCTGTTGTCACCGACGACTCGCAGGATCTCACAAATCTGCGGTTTCCTCCAAAAAATAGAGTGAGTCAGATCCTTCTCAATCTAGCCACTCCGTCTCTCCTCCTCTCACCGTTTCTCCAAGGAACAAGAGGAAAAGAGATGAAGTCGAAGATTTCGGCACCTCCAAACCCACTGGGTCGTGCCGAAGAAGCTTCACCTGAAGAAGAGGGTACCTTTAACCCTTACGATCACGCTGGCTCCGTTAGCTCGTAAGTTTCTTTGTTGTTTTTTGTCCAACTCTTTTTTTCTTCGGCATGCTCATTTTTCTGTGTTGACAGCGGCGAGGAGGAAGAAAAAGAAGAACCCGCGGTTCATGGTACGGCTCCAACAAGCACGTCTAACACCATGGTTTTTTCTGGAGAGCATCACACTGCTCAGAATCTTCGCCTCCCCCTCAACAAGACGTGGAAACGCAGACTCCTATAGTCAGCCCCCGAGCCCCCTCGCCGAAAAGAGCAAGGATTGGGGCTAGCGACAGTCATGCAATTGTCGCAGGGAGCTCCTCGATTCCTTCTTGGACGATGTAAGTCTTCCCATTCTTTTTGATTCGCTGTTATGTTTTGCTAGTCTATCTTTCTTTTCCACTGGTATCTTTGATTATTTGTCGAGTTCTTCCTCTCCTGAACTTGCTTCCTGACGCTCTCTCTTTACAACCTATGATGAAGCATCTCGTCAAACTCGGGACCCAATTTATTGGGTTCCGTGATGAAGCCGACGATTTGAGAGGTAAGGCCCGCTTTATTTTGGGCGACTCACTTGTTTTTTGACAAACCTGTTTTGGTTTTTAACAATGGACTTTTTCTCTTTGACCTTCTTTTCAGAGGCTCTCCACCAAGCCGAGAAACGCGCTGACGCAACTAAGCTTGAGCAAAGCGAAAAAGCTCGCGAAAAAGCTGAACAAGATGCTGCTGCTGTTGGAGATCTCCGCCAGAGGCTCCATAATGCTGAGAGTGCGTTGAGCGACAAGATCTCTCAGGAAATCGATCGTGATAATGCTATCATAGATCGTTTGGATACTCAAAACCGGAGATTCGTTAGTAAGTTTTTTTCCTTTGCTTGTCCTTGTTTTGCATCTTGACTTGATTCTCTGAATATTGATGAACTCTTCTTTAGTACCAGTAGGAAGGATGGGTGAGGATTTTACTTTGCATGAGGGTGTCGAGGATCGTCTTCTCGATACCCCTTTCGATCCTCGAGTTGCACGGCGATCTGGCTCACACTAACATTTCCGATGCTCGTGCCGCATTTAAGCGACTCTTTCCCCACTTCTTCCCCAAGCAAACACAGCCTGAGATTTTCTCTGAGCTTGTCCAGCGCTTCCGAGGTGAAGAGGATCCTGCCTTGGTTTATCGGCAGGAAAACTTGAAGGCTGGAGTCGAGGGAACCATCGCTTTGGTCGCCCACAGCAACCAAGAGGTCGACTGGGCGAAGGCTGGAAATCCCGTGAAGATGAACAAGGAGAAGTGGAAAGCTTTGGTGAAGGAGGCCAAGCCCCACTCGAAGAAAATCCTTGCCTTCCTTAGCCCGAAGCCTGCTGCCTCTGCTAGTACCGCCAGGACGGAGGTCAAGTAGACCATCCTATTTCTATGTTTTCTCTTTTCCTTTTGTAGTTGTCGCTCTTGTTATGACTTGCGACAACTTTTATCGGCTCAATAGGAGTCGACTTTTGCAATGAAGATGTAAATATCTTGATGATTAATGAAAGGTATCCTTTGCCGAATGATTGATGTCGATATTTCTCTTTTCCAGTTGGTTTTGATAACTATACCGCGACTGTTGGGCCTTCTGATACTTCACCTGCGGCCTCTCATTCGAGGAGAGCCCCTGCCGAAAATTTTGTTGATGATTCTTCGTGTGCTGACCCATTCCAAGAGTTAAGTGAACTTCGACAATAGCTTCCATCAATGAAAAGACAAGTCGTGGTTGTTATGGACCAATCCCGGAAATCTTCGGATCACGAGCGAGCTGCGCTTCAGCAGGCACAAGAAGTTCTTAAGTTGAAAGAGGATGCTACTGCCGAAGCTTCACGTGCTTCCAGATGCGAAGATTATATGCTTGACCTTATGATTGACACAAGTCAAGATATGACGTGTGTGTGATGATGTTTCATCCTTCTTCTTCCTTTAGTTCCTCGCACTTCTTCTTATGCCTTTTTTCTTATTTTGTTACACACATGCTCATTCTTAGACACCGCCGCCGAAGATCAACGCGTTAATGCTCGAGTCAAAATTCTTCTTCGACTCGCTGAATAAAACGGCAGCGACTTCTGGGCAGATGCAGACCGCACTCGTCGGATTGTGCAATTTCAAGTCCGCGCATCTCAAGTTCGAGATTTCTTGGACTTCTGCACCAATGCGTTGGCCATGGTGTACAACGCGATGTTTCCTCGGAATCCTCAACCTGCAGGTCTTCCCCAGTTGATTAACAAGTTCAAGAACGTGCACCAGATTCACTTCTTTGTAAAGGCTCAACTCATGGCCGGTGCCAGGTTTGCTTTGATCTGGTTGCAAATTTGCTATCTGAAGTTGGATTTGAACAGCGTTGTCGATGTCTGCCACTCCAAATTAAAGAAAAGAAGAAAAAACATCGACAAGCTCAATGATGCGGTAACACCCATAGCTGAGAAGATGATTGAGGAACTTCTGCGGATGGACGCTGCTTTCTTTCAAGAGTGCCATTATGCCGATGTCCTGGATGCTCCTGCTTTGTATCTTGCGAGTCTCGATTATATTGAAAAATTTGTCGGGTGCAAGCCCCCGAGCCTTGTTTGCAAGATAGTCATATGCATCAATATTTTTATTTCAATCATGCTATATTGCAGCTTCGCAAGCCCGCCTCATTAAAAACCTTTCAGCCCCACTTGGTGCCCTGAAAGGAAAAAAGTGCATCTAAAAACTTGCGAGCTCTTCAAATAGAATGTATGTTTACAAAGGTTGCGTTCTTTGGTCTTCTAGGCGTAGAACCGCCGTAGTTGCGCCACGTTCCACTGGTTCCCTTCTTCCTTGCCCGATTTTTTGTCCTTTAATCTGTAGGCTTCTCCTGGGATAACTTCGGTAACAATGTATGGGCCTATCCATGGAGACTCGGATTTTTCATGACTGTCCTGAGTGAGCCGAAGAACCAAGTCGCCCACCTGAAAGGACCTTGGTCGCAAACATCGACTATGGTAATTTTTTAAATTCTGTTGATATGTGGTGACTCTCGACAGCACCTCGTCCCTGGCTTCATCGAGTGCGTCAACGTCATCCTCTAGAGCCTTCCTTGAGGTATCTTCATCATATTCTGCAACTCTCGGAGAGTTATGCTCTATTTCTATCGGGAGCACCGCCTTAGCTCCGTGGACTAGAAAGAACGGAGTTTCTTGCGTTGCTGTGTTGGGTGTTGTTCGTATGCTCCATAGCACACTAGGAAACGCGTCAATCCAGGTGTGCCGAGCTTTTTTCAATGGTGTTAACAGGCGCTTCTTGATGCCGTTGCAGATGATGCCGTTCGCTTTTTCGACTTGGCCATGGTTTGCGGGTGCGCTACCGATGCAAAGTGTAGTTTGATGCCTACCTCTTCACAGTATGCCTTGAATTCTTTGGAAGTGAAATTACTGCTGTTGTCCATAACTATGTTGTTTGGGACGCCAAATCGAAAAACTATGACCTTGATGAAACTCACCACTGATGCTGCATCTGCCGAAGTTACTGGTACCGCTTCGATCCACTTGGTGAATTTGTCGATGAAATTGAAGCTGTCGACGCTCTCCAAGTCGCTGCTTAGATCTGAGTCTAGAGATGACCCGAAGGACATGCTGCCGAAGATATCGGCGAGTTTTCCGCTCGAAGCGGGCTTGGCGAAGCTTGACGACGAGATCTTTTCGTCGCCTGACTCGAACGATGATGACGATCCCGAAAAATCGGAATCGACCGCTGATGGACCCGAAGAACTCGGTACCGCGAGACGATGTGATCCTTCTTTTCCCGACACGAAAGTGGAAGCTCCCGAACGTCATCTCCATTGGCTCCTCCAGATACGCATATGCATCCACACGGGCGGGAAGGTGAGGAACAAAATCAACGAGACAAGTTTTGATCTGTTTAGCTCCGTCCATCGCGTTGCTTGCTACCGATGATGTTGACGATGTTGCCGAAGATGTTGACGATGTCATCGAGATCAGCTCCTTGTCGCCTCCAATTCCCACAGACGGCGCCAATTGACAAAGGATTAACTTGTCAATGCCTACAAGTTGTAGACTTGTGTTTCGCGGAAGTAGAGGGTAAGTAGATCTCGAAGGTTTCAGCCGAAAAGATGCTCGACTGCTAAAAACTAGGGTTGTATTGACAATGAGATTGATCCTTTCTTTGTCCCTCGACTCCCCCTTATATAGGAGGCGGAGCCGAGGGTTTCGTGATATACAAGTTAAAAATACCGGGAGACTCTTTGAGTTCGTCCCGTATAGTTACAAATCTCTTTATTCCTAATCTATCTCTATTTTCCATAGTACCTACTTCAATGGGCTTCCGGGCTTCATAATCTTCGGGTCGTGGGTCTTCAGTAAACCCCAGGTACCATCTTCGGCAGGTCCATCCGGGATGCCTATGTCAATATCATCAAAGCATCCATCCGTTGCAGGTGTTTAACATGATCTCATGATCGAAGGATTATGTTACTATGTATCTTAAAGCTTGTAGCAAAACAAACTAAATGACTTGATCATATGGTACGCTTACTATGGATGTGTGTCCATCATATCATTCACCTAATGATATGATCTTGCTATTAATAATATCCAATGTTCATGATCATAAAACTATGATCATCTATTAATCAACAAGCTAGTTTAACAAGAGGCTTACTAGGGACTCTTTTATGTTTACAAAACACAAACACATTAATGTTTTCGGTTAATACAATTATAGCATGAGATACAAACATTTATCATAAACACAAAGATATAATAATAACCATTTTAATATTTTTTCTTGGGCATATCTCCAACAAATCTTGCCCGCACAAGTGCACGACTTGTGAATTGTGATCAGTCTAGGTGTGGATGTACTTGTGTGCACCAGCCCCACATCCAAGTCTGCCATGATCATACGCCATTACAAGATCTATTTCCATCCAGCTTCCCCGATGCAGCCGATCGAAGGCCCCAACGTCCAGAAGGGTCGGTGACCAGATGTACATCCAAATCAAGAGGCCGGCGACACTGACAACGGCAACCAGATCTTGAAGACTTGCAACAATGGATGAGGAGGACACTAGGCTTAGAGAAAGAAAAAAAAACGGATGGAGATGCCCTGCCGCCGCTGTCCGCCGGTCGGCCGGCCTCCTCCAGTGGCGGCGGGGTGAATGGGGCGGCACCAGGAGGGCCTCTAAGGTGGAAGTGGTGGCGCCTCCGGAGTCCCCTCTAGCGACCCGGGAGGCTAGGGATAGGTCATTTTCTCAAACAACAACATACAAATTTGATACTGATGTGAGCCTCTGCAAATGTATCAGATCCAATGTTACATGCCACATGTTTTGGATAACCTGCAATCAATGTAAAGATGCTTTTAACCAAACCATTGCTTTGCTGAATGCTCCATTGCTTAAAACACTGGAAACAATAAAACAAATCATAGGTAGATGCTCTGCCAACACATGTATGACTCCGTCTCAAATTCAAGGAAGTCATGGAAAAAATAGTAACAGACAAGTGCAAGAGCATGATTTAATAGTAAATAAGCAACATAGTACATGAAGTTACGAAATGGGGGAATTAGGAAGAACCTATGAGGGATAGGGCAAATGCGTGGGCATGAAGTTGTGGAGACGACAACAGCAACAGAGCAGGTCATCAACCAAACTATTATTTACAAAACTAGCCAGGTGGCCCTCGCAAATGCGAGGGCAGGGTCTTAAGAGCATTTAATATGGCCGAGAAATAAATTTCCGGTTCTACAAATATTAAAAACATGTACTTGTAGAAAATATTTTTATGTAGTTATGTTAAGAAAATATCTCCGGTTTGTAAATATGAACGTTGCACACTTTTCATTTATTTGAAAATTACTATTAGTATTTTCCAAACTCCTATTCTGAAATGCATGGTCTTGTATTGACTGAAACAACCGGGATTGAGGGATGGCAAGGAGCCTGCAGGAAACCGGCAGCAATAGTTAAAAAAAAGAATACATGAAAGAAATGGTAACATCCGATTAAAAGATTTTTAAAAAGTTGATGAGAAACAATGGAACGGTAAATCTTAGGGGCTTTTATATAGGTATAATAATTAATATGACTATACCGCATTGCTTACAGAGCTTTAGCAATTTGATAAGTTTCATGTACAATAGGTGCACACTAAGTAACGTTTTCAAATCCCATGGCACCAGTCGATTCTGTCTACGGTTATGAATATCCTCAAAAGAATCGCCAAAGTATCCCTATACTTCAGATAAAATGATTTATTTTATCTGAATACTTTAGGTGAATTACCGGGATTGAGGGATGGCAAGGAGCCTGCAGGAACTGGCAGCAATAGTTAAAAAAAAAAGAATACATGAAACAAACGGTAACATCCGATTAATTTTTTTAAAAAAAGTTGATGAGAAACAATGGAACGGTAAACCTTAGGGGCTTTTATATAGGTATAATAATTAATATGGCTATACCGCATTGCTTACAGAGATTTAGCAATTTGATAAGTTTCATGTACAATAGGTGCACACTAAGTAACTTTTTCAAATCCCATAGCACCAGTCGATTCTATCTACGGTTATGAACATCCTCAACGGAATCGCCAAAGTATCCCTATACTTCAGATAAAATGATTTATTTTATCTGAATACTTTAGGTGAATTATCACATGATTAAAAATCACATAGCTAATGAAAACTACCTTTGGAATGACATGCCCACTTAAATATTCATAATTAGCTAGAACACCATCTAAGATACAAAAGTGTACTTGATTACACCATGAATAAGACATAGAACGTAATGAACCCAATATATCTTTCCAAAGCCTTAGAGCAACATAATTTTTTTTTCTTGAAGTTCAGTATGATAAATAATAGAGAAAAAAAGCTTAATATTTGTAGTCCCAGACCTTGAACTATCTTAGTATAGAACTTTCCTAGGAACAAATTTTCTCTAAAACAAATTTGAACTTCCGCTTTGTTGATACCAAAGATAAAATCTTATTGGTGTTTACTTCATCATAGAACAATCCAACAGGTTGGCATTGATACTTCTACAGTAGAATCATCATTATACCTAATTACAGATAAACGAACATCAACTCTATGCACATATTGTGCTTGGTATGTCTTTCAGTTTGACAACAAATGTGGTAGATTATGGTCCGACGACTATAACTTCTAGCTCAAATCCACTTGAAAAACTCCAGTATTGGTCACATAATATTTCAAAGATTAACCTACAAGTTTGTGTGCAACATCACATCATTTGAATAATATACTACTTGGCCTTCTATAATTGTGTACAGAGTTTTGATAACCTCGGATTCATCTCGATAGTTTCTGCAGAGTTGAAAAATTCTAAAACCTTGTTAAAACATATGTGTAGAAGTTGAGATAATGAAAAGCTAGTATTCAATGTATATATTCAGATTTTTAACGGAGGAGTAGCATTAATATGGGTCATATGGCGTACCTGAGAATATACACAACTTTGACTGTAATTCACATTACTGATCGTGAGACTGAATTGAACTATACAGAGAATTTAAGAGCAGGTCAGATCCCAATTTCTTCAGAAAAAGCAGGTCAGATCCTATCACATACTATTTGATAGGAAACAGGCAAGTCATAAGATACATATGCGCACCTTATTACAGACCGGGAGAGCCTGATTAATCATTCCAACTGTGTTCCTGGTGAGTATTATACATTTAGATTATTATATGATCATGGTGACTGTTTGTAAATATATCCTGGCTTATCTCTTGCCGAATCATGGCGTTTACATGTGCAAACGTTCTATGAATGATCAGGTACGAAAACTGGACGTATGCCTTACGTGGCCGTGTCATCGACCAACACGTTGTTCCCAGTATGCAATTTCCTAGACTATATTGTGAACAGACATTTACCTCGACTGGCTGACCCTTAGACACCAAATTCCATCCCATTAGAGCAGAAAATACAAAGATCTAATATAAGTACTATCCCCATAGTAACAAAAGATGTCTCAATTTTATCTAAATTTAAATATATCTAGACATGATTTACTGTATATATACATCCAAATTTAAATTAAATTGAGACATCTTTTATTGGATGGAGGGAGTATATATAATTATGTCAGGACTGAGTGTGAAAGTGCTAGGTTAGGTCTTACCTTTCAGGCGCGGTGCATCTCTACCTCAAGGTTGCAGAAGATGCTCCTCAACCCTCACCATAATCAATTTTGACAAAGCCTCTCCGTAGTCCGAGATGCAGAAATTAGCGACGCCGAGATCCAGGGTGCACTGATGCTCCTCACCATAAGTTTCGGCATAAGCTCAGTATTTTCACCGTTGGGCATGTAGATGATTAGCGAGTGAATGAATCTGATGCAACACGTATAGAGGAAGGGTTCCTTTTAAAATGTATTTGGCAAGGACTCTACATAAGCCAATCTCATGGAACATAATTACGTGACACACATAATTACATGACTTGCGGCTTTTGTTCTCTGACTATAATCTTAGCTACAACTTTTATATCCGACTATCAAAATAATTATCAAGATCTGGACAAATCTGGTGCTTCCAAAAACCCCCTTATAGCTTTCAATATATAATAATAGATAATCATCTAGTATTAAGTTCTTTTATATTTCACAATCAGGTGAGACATTTGATATTCGTGATATCATAAAATAAATTATACCAAGAAAATATGTGCACACATAAAAATAATTATATGTTCAAAAGATTAGCTGATATCCGTACGTGCTCCTGAAGACAATGCCGCGTAATCGCTAGTTATTGTATACCTGCGATTATATGAGAAATAAAGTAATATTGCCACATAAATATTGTGTCTAGAAAATATATAATTTCGTGAATATCTAGTTTACCATTTGATTCTTGTTTCTCCTTTTTGCTTGGTTAAATTTGGCTCAGAATAATATATGACCACAATTCAATTTTATATGCTACAACTTACAGAATTGATAGTGTATAAAATTGTCCATAAAAATCAATGGATCCATGGTACTGCACTACGTTTCTTCTATATGCATTAAATAAAATTAGGATTACTGACACTGTAGCACATCAATTCCACTGAACACTACAGCAGCTTGCCCGTTTTTAAATTTAGCTCCCGTATCCTGTAAACTCGTAGCCATATGTGCATGGGAAAAAAATAGTCACGGAGGCTAAAGCATGGAATAATTTAGAGGATCGTGAGCCTAGGTCTAGATGAGATCGTAAGCCAGGCCATGCGCGCATCTCCATCGAAGGCATGGATCAACCTTGCAGGTGTTAGATCATCAGGTTCAGAGCACGTACCTAGTCTGCTGTCTCATGCGTGGACACTGCCGATCTAGCGATCGATCTGTATCGATTCTGTCCGATGAGTCGACAATCCCTCTCAGGTATCCCTCGTCCGCCATGGAAGAGTGGAAGGAGGTGCAGGTGCTCAGCCGTGAGAAACCACCGAGAGGCATGATTCATGTTTCATACTATTTCCTCCCGTTTCTCTCTTGCGTGATGAAGAGCGCCGCCGCCTTCACGTCTGAACGCAACTTTGTTTTTTGGGGAACGGGAAATATTAGGGATAAGAGAGAAGCGTTTCCTTTATCAAGGGTAATGGTGGGTAATTTACATGAAGTTAGATCTAACGGATATACTAGTTTAATTCTCTAAAATTAAAGGCCAGATCTTTCTGATTATTGTGAGAATTTCTACATAATTCTCTAATTTCTAGTTAGCCCGTAATTTACTTTTAATATATAATAGATAGATTACAAGTTGATGCACTACAACAAATAAAATGAAGGAAAATAATTGTAGAGCATGGTAGGAACTGTTATGAAGTAGAAACAATTGGGGGTTTTAAATACCACACTTTCTGAGAACACATACCATATCTTACTTCTAGTTATGCATTAAACCACAATAATAGATGGAAATATTGAGACGGTAAAGATACTTTACCTTTGCCAGTAATCTATATGAAAGATTTCCTAATCACAAATTCTTGTCAGCACCCAACTTTGAACAGAACATATGTACATGTTGTACTACATATTATCATTATTGGAGACAATTCTGCAAACACCTTGTAGGCATACAATTTTCTATTTACCAGTGTTGAAAAGCCTAGAAAGAAATACCTGGCTTCAATCAGTCGTACTTATTTTGACACAAAAGGATAAATCCGAACACCATAATTCAATGTACCCTTGGTTGCCTTTGGTTTTAAAGTTCTTAGTCTGTGCATGACAGACGAACCACTGGTAGAAAAAAGGCCTTCCGTCCAACCCCATTAGTCGCGGAAATGCAAGAACCGCGATCAATGGGGCCTTTAGTCGCGGCTCGGTTGGCGAACCGCGACCAAAGGCCTGGGCCCAGCGCGCTCGGTGGCCAGCTGGTGGACGGGAGGGGCTTTAGTGGCCAACCGCGACTAAATGTCCTCAGGCCTGGCCCAAAGGCCTTTAGTCGCGGTTGGCCAGGCCAACCGCGACTAAAGCCCCTCCCCTATATATACCATCCAGCCCACAGCACTTAACCATTTGGTGCCACTTCTCTTCACAAACTTCACAAGGGGGTGTAGGGTTTGCTTTTGGCTCCTCTTATGCACACAAGGTGTTTGATGAAATGCCCCAAGAGCATGAAACAAACATGATATGAAGTGTCGGAGCCACACTTGATCGAGCTTCCTCAATTATTTTTTCCTCCTGGATCGCGGTTAGCAACAACTTGAACCTTTCATATATATATATGTGTGTAGTTCATTGTTTAATTTCTATTTAGTTTAACAAATGCATGATGGTTAAATATATATTTTGTATTATAATAATGCAGATGAATCGGCAATGGATGTACGCTAGCCGACTCTCCGGCGAATTCACTACGGGTTTGAAAGATTTCCTCGTAGTGGCTAATGCGAACAAGCAGGGGGTTTTGTTATCTGTCCATGTGTTGACTGTAAGAATCAGAAGGGTTACTCTTCCTCAAGGGAAGTTCACCTGCACCTGATTCGGCATGGTTTCATGCCAAGTTATAATTGTTGGACCAAGCATGGAGAAAGAGGGGTTATAATGGAAGAAGATGAAGAAGGGGATGACATCGATGAGAGCTATCTTGATCATTTCGGTGATACTTTCATGGATGATGCTGAAGGTGGGGAAGGTGAAGGGGAAGGTGATCAAGAAGAGGCACGTGATGAGCCCGCTGATGATCTTGGTCGGACCATTGCTGATGCACGGAGTCGCTGCGAAACTGATAAGGAGAGGGAGAATTTGGATCGCATGTTAGAGGATCACAAAAAGTCGATGTACCCAGGATGCGATAATGGTCTGAAAAAGCTGGGCTGCACACTGGATTTGCTGATATGGAAGGCACAGGAAGGTGTAGCTGACTCGGGATTTAAAAACTTGCTGAAAATGTTGAAGAATATGTTTCCAAAGAATAACGAGTTGCCCTCCAGTACGTACGAAGCAAAGAAGGTTGTCTGCCCTCTAGGTTTAGAGGTTCTGAAGATACATGCATGCATCAACGACCGCATCCTCTACCGCGGTGAATACGAGAATTTGAATGAATGCCCGGTATGCACTGCATTGCGTTATAAGATCAGAGGCGATGACCCTAGTGACGATGTCGAGGGCCAGAAACCCAGGAAGAAGGTTCCCGCCAAGGTGATGTGGTATGCTCCTATAATACCACGGTTGAAACGTCTGTTCAGGAACAAAGAGCATGCCAAGTTGTTGCGATGGCACAAAGAGGACCGTAAGTCGGACGGGAGTTGAGACACCCCGCAGATGGAACGCAATGGAGAAAGATCGACAGAGAGTTTAAAGATTTTGCAGCTGACGCAAGGAACATAAGATTTGGTCTAAGTACAGATGGCATGAATCCTTTCGGCGAGCAGAGCTCCAGCCATAGCACCTGGCCCGTGACTCTATGCATCTACAACCTTCCTCCTTGGTTGTGCATGAAGCGAAAGTTCATTATGATGCCAGTGCTCATCCAAGGCCCGAAGCAACCCGGCAACGACATCGATGTGTACCTAAGGCCATTAGTTGATGAACTTTTACAGTTGTGGGGCAGACCCGGTGTCCGTGTGTGGGATGAGCACAAAGAAGAGGAATTTGACCTACGAGCGTTGCTTTTCGTAACCATCAACGATTGGCCTGCTCTTAGTAACCTTTCGGGACAGTCAAATAAGGGATACAAAGCATGCACGTACTGCTTACATGAGACTGAAAGTGTACATTTGCCAAATTGTAAGAAGAACGTGTACTGGGCATCGATTTCTTCCGAAAATTCATCCAGTAAGAAAGCGGCAAGCATTACAACGGCAAGGCAGATCACCGCCGACGGCGGAACGCACTGGTGCTGAGGTATTTGATATGGTCAAGGATTTGAAAGTCATCTTTGGAAAGGGTCCTGGCGGACAATCAATTCCGAAGGGAGCTGACGGGCACGCACCCATGTGGAAGAAGAAATCTATATTCTGGGAGCTAGAATATTGGAAAGTCCTAGATGTCCGCTCTGCAATCGACGTGATGCATGTTACGAAGAATATTTGCGTGAACCTGCTGGGCGTGTATGGGAAGACAAATGATACAAAGGAAGCACGGCAGGACTAGCAACGCTTGAAAGACCCGATGACCAGCATCCGGAATGGTTTCAGGTCGTGCCAGCTACGCTCCGACCAAAGAAGAGAAGGTCATCTTTTTTGAATGCCTGAGCAGTATTAAGGTCCCGTCTGGATTCTCGTCCAATATAAAGGGAATAATAAACATGGCGGAGAAAAAGTTCCAAAACCTGAAGTCTCACGACTGCCACGTGATTATGACGCAATTGCTTCCGATTGCTTTGAGGGGCTCCTGCCGGAAAATGTTCGAGTAGCCATTGTGAAGCTATGTGCATTCCTCAATGCAATCTCTCGAAGGTAATCAATCCAGAAGTTCTACCACGGTTACAGAACGATGTGGTCCAATGTCTTGTCGTTTCGAGTTGGTGTTCCCGCCATCCTTCTTCGATATTATGACGCACCTCCTGGTTCACCTAGTCGAAGAGATTTCCATTCTCGGTCCTGTATTTCTACACAATATGTTCCCCTTCGAGAGGTTCATGGGAGTATTAAAGAAATATGTTCGTAACCGTGCTAGGCCAGAAGGAAGCATCGCCAAGGGCTATGGAAATGAGGAGGTAATTGAGTTTTGTGTTGACTTTGTTCCTGACCTTAAGCCGATTGGTCTTCCTCGATCGCGGCACGAGGGGAGACTAAGTGGAAAAGGCACGATCGGAAGGAAATCAACGATATGTATGGACGGCCATTCTCTGACTGAAGCACACCACACAGTTCTGACCAATTCCAGCTTGGTGGCTCCGTACTTTGAGAAACACAAGAATAGTTTACGCTCGGACAAACCCGGGAAGCCTGAATCCTGGATTAGGAAGGCCCACATGGAGACTTTCGGCAGTTGGTTGAGAAAACATTTAATGAGTGACAATGAGGTTGTAGATCAGCTGTACATGTTGGCCAAGACACCATCTTCGACTATAACGACTTTCCAAGTGTACGAGATAAATGGGAATACATTTTACACGATCGCCCAAGATAAAAAGAGCACCAACCAAAACAGTGGTGTCCGCTTTGATGCAGCAACCGAGAATGGGCAAAAGGTCACATATTATGGTTACATAGAGGAGATATGGGAACTTGACTATGGACCCTCCTTCGAGGTCCCTTTGTTCCGGTGCAAATGGTTCAAGCTAACAGGAGGTGGGGTAAAGGTGGACCAGCAATACGGAATGACAATGGTGGATTTCAACAATCTTGGTTACCTTGACGAACCATTCGTCCTAGCGAAAGATGTCGCTCAGGTTTTCTATGTCAAGGACATGAGTAGCAAACCGAGGAAACGGAAAGATAAGAAAACGATCAGTACATCATGCGATGATTCAAAGCGCCACATTGTTCTTTCAGGGAAAAGAAACATCGGGAGTGGAGGACAAGACAGACATGTCGAAGATTATAATATGTTTGGTGAAATTCCGCCCTTCAAAGTGAACACCGATCCAAGCATTAAGTTAAATGATGAGGATGCTCCATGGATATGGCCCAATCGTAAGCAAGCAGGGACACAAGGGAAGAAATGATGTGTAATAATTTATTGTACCAAACTTTGTTGAATGGATCATGTGAATTATATTGCCCGTGATGTGTTTGGTGTCCATTTTCGAATGATTCGATTGATTCGAGAGATAGCACTGATGATACATGAAATTTGGAGTGATTTAGTCATACTCCTGCCTAGGCGTATAATATGCATACTCGTAGTCTTCATAGTCGCCGCCGTTGTACTGGTAGTCGTCGCCTTCTAAGTTGCCGCCGTCGTCGTCGCTGCTGTCGTCGCTGTCGCCGGGCGGCGCTCGTGGCTCGAACTGAGGGTAGCGCAGCGGGGATATCGCCGGCCATGATGTAGTCCATGACGCTCCGCAGTCCGGCCGTACCACCATAGCCGACGGCCGGCCTCGTGGAAGTTCCCAGGAGGCAGACCGTCCTCCTCATACCTGGCGAGCGCCCTCTCACGCCGATTGATGAAGAAGGCGTCCCAAGTATGCTGGTTATCGGGATGCCAGCGGGGATTCATCCGCTGCTCCGGCGTGAGGTCGAGGTAGTAGTGGTTCGTGATGGCTGCCCGGCGCAGCACTGAGGGAGGGAGGGACCGCACGCCGCCGGCGCTTAGGCTCCGCCGGCGGACGCGGTAGCCCGGTGGGCAAGGGTAGTTCGAGGCGCAAAGCTCCTCCACCTGCTGGTAGGTTAGAGTGGGTGCGGTGGAAGCCATGAGAGAGTGATGAGAGATTGTAGAGATGTGATAATGCTGGCCAAGCCGGGCAACATATATGTAGTGAGAAATGGCGGGAAAAATGGGAGCGGGAAGACAGGAGGCGGGAAGAAAGAGGCGGGAAGAAAGAGGCGGGAAGAAATTGGCGGGAAGAAAGAGGCGGGAAGAAAGAGGCGGGAAGACAGGGAAGAAATGGCGGGAAGAAGAGGAATCCAGAGCTGGGTCATCTAATCTTTAGTCCCGGCTGGTGGGTGCATCTAATTTTTAAGATTTTTAAATGAATTAGTTTTATTTTTCTGAATTTGTTGATATATTATTTGTATTTTTCACATTTAGAAATGAATTAGTTTTATTTTTCTGAATTTTTTGATATATTATTTGTATTTTTCACATTTAGAAATGAATTAGTTTTATTTTTCTGAATTTTTTGATGTATTATTTATATTTTTAACATTTAGAAATGAATTATTTTTATTTTTTCTGAATTTTTTGATATATTATTTGTATTTTTAACATTTAGAAATGAATTAGTTTTATTTTTCTGAATTTGTTGATATATTATTTTGTATTTTTCACATTTAGAAATGAATTAGTTTTATTTTTTTTGAATTTTTTGATATATTATTTGTATTTTTCACATTTTAGAATCAAAAGAATTTGGAAAATAACGTTTAGTCGCGGTTGGCCTAGCCAACCGCGACTAAAGGGTCCTTCGGCGCGGGAACGAAATGTCCCCCAAAAAACCCTTTGGTCGCGGTTGGTATCACCAACCGCGACTAAAGGTACCTTTAGTCGCGGTTGGTGATACCAACCGCGACCAAAGGTCGTTTTTTATAAATAGGCGCGCGCCCGCCTCGGCGGTTTCCACTTCGTCTTCTTCGCATTCGCAGAGCGCGCGCCGATCGACTTCTCCTCGCAGACTACGCCGTCAGGCTGCCGCGCGCCCGCCCGCCCGCCGACGAACCTGCTCCGACGAACACCGCCGCCGACGAGCCGCGCGCGAAGCTCTCCTCCGCCGCCGCCGTAAGTCGCGCCGACAACAAACTCGCCGAGAATCGCCGCCGCCGGCCGGCCCCCGCGCGCGCCCGTACGAGAGCCTGGCCCTTCGAGATCGCCTGGGCGGCCGCGCCGCCGGTGCCGCGCACCCCGCCGCGCGTGAGAGAGAGCAGAGGGAGAGGAGCCGGCGGCCTCCTGCCCCTGTTTTTTTTTCTTTTTTAGTTTTTTTGTTCTTGTTAATTTTGAAATTAAAAATAACTAAAATTTGAGTTTAAAGTTTGTGTAAAAGAAGAACTACAATTTAACTTAAAAAACAAAAAATTGAGACTTAAATTTTTGTCCCAAAAAGAACTACAAATTTGACTTAAAAAAGATTGTGTAAAAAAAACTAAAATTTGACTAAAAAAAACTAAAAAATGACTTAAAATTTTTGTCTCAAAAAAGAACTAAATTTGACTTATAAATTTGTTAATCAAAATAATTAACTTAAAATTTAAACTTAAAATTTGTTAATCAAAAGGAGAGAGGGGGCGGCGAGGGGCCACCGCCACCGCCACCCCCCTTTCGCCACCGCCACCGCCCTCTCTCCTTTTGCCACCGCCGCCCCCCTTTCGCCACCGCCACCGCCACCGCCGCCCCCTTTCGCCACCGCCACCGCCCTCTCTCCTTTTGCCACCGCCAAATTAATTAGTTTTTATTACATGTTTTCAGGACTGACATATGGCGGACGATAGAGCTGACCCGATTATGGACAACTATGATCAAGAAGTTGAAGAACAGATATTTGGCATCATAAAAGGCGATATTCCTTATGTGCCGACCGAACAAGATGAAGAGGATATTTCTTCTTATCTGAATCTTGACGGTCAAGATGAAGGCCGTCAGCATGATGATGGGGAAGAAACGTCGATAAACGACGATCTTCAATTGCAAGTAGCAACTAGCTCCGGCGCCAAAGTATATATATACATTTTGCCTCTGGTGATACAAACTTACTGATTTGAATAAATATGTGTGTACTAACACGCGTGATGTCTACGTTCCCCCTCCTTTCCTGTAGACAGTGTTGGGCCTCCAAGTGCAGAGGTTTGTAGAACAGCAGCAAGTTTTCCCTTAAGTGGATCACCCAAGGTTTATCGAACTCAGGGAGGAAGAGGTCAAAGATATCCCTCTCATGCAACCCTGCAACCACAAAGCAAGAAGTCTCTTGTGTCCCCAACACACCTAATAGGTGCACTAGTTCGGCGAAGAGATAGTGAAATACAGGTGGTATGAATATATATATGAATAGTAGCAATGGTGCCAGAAAATAGCTTGCTGGCGTGTAGTTGATGGTGGTAGTATTGCAGTAGTAACACAAGAAACAAGAAACAAGCAGTAGTAACTCAGCAGTATTTAGGAACAAGGCCTAGGGATTACACTTTCACTAGTGGACACTCTCAACATTGATCACATAACAGAATAGATAAATGCATACTCTACACTTTTGTTGGATGATGAACACATTGCGTAGGATTACACGAACCCTCAATGCCGGAGTTAACAAGCTCCACAATAATGCTCATGTTTAAGTAACCTTAAGTGTAAGATAGATCAAAACGACTAAACCAAGTACTAGCATAGCATGCACACTGTCACCTTCATGCATATGTAGGAGGAATAGATCACATCAATATTATCATAGCAATAGTTAACTTCGCAATCTACAAGAGATCATGATCATAGCATAAACCAAGTACTAACACGGTGCACGCACTGTCACCTTTACACGTGCAGGAGGAATAAAACTACTTTAATAACACATCACTAGAGTAGCACATAGATAAATTGTGATACAAAATTCATATGAATCTCAATCATGTTAAGCAGCTCATGAGATCATTGTATTGAAGTACATAGTAGAGAGATTAACCACATAGCTACCGGTACAGCCCCGAGCCTCGATGGAGAACTACTCCCTCCTCATGGGCAGCAGCGGTGATGAAGATGGCGGTGGAGATGGCAGCGGTGTCGATGGAGAAGCTTCCGGGGGCACTTCCCCGTCCGGCAGGGTGCCGGAACGAGACTCTGTCCCCCGATCTTGGCTTCGCGATGACGGCGGCTCTGGAACTTTTCTCGTATCGTGGTTTTTCTCCGTAAGGGTTTTCGATGGGGGCTTTATATAGGCGAAGAGGCGGCGTCGAAGGTCGAAGAGGCGGCCAGGGGGGGGCGCGAGCCAACCCTAGGCCGCGCGGCCACCCTCCTGGTGGCCTGTGGCCCCCTCTGGTCCTTCCCGGTGTTGGAAGCTTCGTGGAAAAATAGGAACCTGGGCGTTGATTTCGTCCAATTCCGAGAATATTTCGTTACTAGGATTTCTGAAACCAAAAACAGCAGAAAACAGGAACATGCACTTCGGCATCTTGTTAATAGGTTAGTTCCAGAAAATGCACAAATACGACATATAATGTGCATAAAACATGTAGGTATCATCAATAAAGTAGCATGGAACATAAGAAATTATCGATACGTTGGAGACGTATCAGCATCCCCTTAGTTCTCGTCCCGAGCAGGTAAAACGATAACAAAGATAATTTCTTAAGTGACATGCCATCATAAACTTGATCATATTGTAAACATATGTAATGAATGCAGCGATCAAAACAATGGTAATGACATGAGTAAACAAGTGAATCATAAAGCAAAGACTTTTCATGAATAGTACTTCAAGACAAGCATCAATAAGTCTTGCATAAGAGTTAACTCATAAAGCAATAAATCAAAGTAAAGGTATTGAAGCAACACAATGGAAGATTAAGTTTCAGCGGTTGCTTTCAACTTATAACATGTATATCTCATGGATAGTTGTCAATGCAAAGTAATATAATAAGTGCAATATGCAAGTATGTAGGAATCAATGCACAGTTCAAGTGTTTGCTTCTTAAGGTGGAAGGAGATAGGTAACCGACTCAACAATAAAAGTAAAAGAATGGTCCTTCGCAGAGGAAAGCATCGATTGCTGTATTTGTGCTAGAGCTTTTATTTTGAAAACATGAAACAATTTTGTCAACGGTAGTAATAAAGCATATGAGTTATGTAAATTATATCTTACAAGTTGCAAGCCTCACGCATAGTATACTAATAGTGCCCGCACCTCGTCCTACTTAACTTGGACTACCGGATCTTTGCATGCCATGTTTCAACCAAGTGTCACAAAGGGGTACCTCCATGCCGCCTGTACAAAGGTCTAAGGAGAATGCTCGCATTTCGGATTTCTCGCTTTTGATTATTCTCAACTTAGACATCCATACCGGGACAACATGGACAACAGATAATGGACTCCTCTTAAATGCATAAGCATGTAGCAAAGTTATTATTCTCATATGAGATTGAGGATATATGTCCAAAACTGAAACTTCCACCATGATTCATGGCTTTAGTTAGCGGCCCAATGTTCTTCTCTAACAATTTTGCATGCTCCAACCACTAAAATGATAGACCTTCAGACAAGACGGACATGCATAGCAACTCACATGATATTCAACAATAGTTGATGGCGTTCCCCAGAAGCATGGTTATCGCACAACAAGCAACTTAATAAAATATAAAGTGCATAAGTACATATTCAATACTACGATAGTTTTTAAGGCTATTTTGTCCCATGAGCTATATATTGCATAGGTGGATGATGGAATTTTAAAGGTAGCACTCAAGCAATTTACTTTGGAATGGCGGGTAAATACCATGTAGTAGGTAGGTATGGTGGACACAAATGGCATAGTAGTTGGCTCAAGGATTTTGGATGCATGAGAAGTATTCCCTCTCGATACAAGGTTTAGGCTAGCAAGGTTATTTGAAGCAAACTCAAGGATGAACCGGTGCAGCAAAACTCACATAAAAGACATATTGTAAACATTATAAGACTCTACACCGTCTTCCTTGTTGTTCAAACTCAATACTAGAAATTATCTAGACCTTAGAGAGACCAATTATGCAAACCAAATTTTAGCAAGCTCTATGTATTTCTTCACTAATAGGTGCAAAGTATATGATGCAAGAGTTTAAACATGAGCACAACAATTGCCAAGTATCACATTATCCAAGACATTTTACCAATTACTACATGTAGCATTTTCCAATTCCAACCATATAACAATATAACGAAGAGGAAACTTCGCCATGAATATTATGAGCTAAGAACACATGTGTTCATACGAACCAGCGGAGCGTGTCTCTCTCCCACACAAAGATGAACTTATTCAGAGAACTAAGATAACAAAACAAAAACAAAAATAAAAGCACACAGACGCTCCAAGTAAAGTACATAAGATGTGACTGAATAAAAATATAGTTTCACTAGAAGAAACCTGATAAGTTGTCGATGAAGAAGGGGATGCCTTGGGCATCCCCAAGCTTAGACGCTTGAGTCTTCTTAAAATATGCAGGGATGAACCACGGGGCATCCCCAAGCTTAGAGCTTTCACTCCTCTTGATCTTAGTATATCATTCTCTCTCCCTTGAAAACTTCCTTCACACCAAACTTCAAGCAAACTCATTAGAGGGTTAGTGCATCATTAATAATTCACACATTCAGAGGTGACACAATCATTCTTTTCACTTCTGGACATTGCATAATGCTACTGGACATTAATGGATCAAAGAAATAAATCCAACATAGCAAAAGCGGCAATGCGAAATAAAAGGCAGAATCTGTCAAAAACAGAACAGTCCGTAAAGACGAATTTATAAATGGCACCAGACTTGCTCAAATGGAAAAACTCAAAACTAATGAAAGTTGCGTGCATATCTGAGGATCACGCTCGTAAATTGGCAGATTTTTTCGAATTTTCTACAGAGAATTATGCCCAGATTCGTGACAGACAGCGATGCTGTTTCTGCGCAGCGATCCCAAATATAACATCAACTTTGACATAGAAACTTTACTTGGCACAAAAACATGATAAGGAGAGGTTGCTACAGTAGTAAACAACTTCCAAGACTCAAATATAAAACAAAGTACTGTAGTAAAAAACACATGGGTTATCTCCCAAGAAGTTCTTTCTTTATAGCCATTAAGATGGGCTCAGCAGTTTTAATGATGCACTCGCAAGAAATAGTATTTGAGGCAAAAGAGAGCATCAAGAGGCAAATTCAAAACACATTTAAGTCTAACATGCTTCCTATGCATAAGAATCTTGTAAATAAACAAGTTCATGGAGAGCAAAGTAACAAGCATAGGAAGATAAAACAAGTGTAGTTTCAAAAATTTCAGCACATAGAGAGGTGTTTTAGTAACATGAAAATTTCTACAACCATATTTTCCTCTCTCATAATAACTTTCAGTAGCATCATGAGCAAACTCAACAATATAACTATCACATAAAGCGTTCTTATCATGAGTCTCATGCATAAAATAATTACTACTCCCAACATAAGCATAGTCATTCTTATTAATTGTAGTGGGAGCAAATTCAACAAAGTAGCTATCAAATATAGGAGGTATATTGTAATCATAATCAGATTTATCCTCCATAACAGGTGGTAACAAAAGACTACTATCATTATAATCATCATAAATGGGAGGCAAAGTATCATCAAAGTAAATTTCCTCCTCATTGCTTGGGGGACTAAAAATATCATGCTCATCAAAGCCAGCTTCCCCAAGCTTAGAATTTTCCATAGCATTAGCAACAATGGTGTTCAAAGCATTCATAGTAATAACATTCCCATTAGCATGCATATAAAGTTCCATGGGTTTTTTAATTCTCTCTTCAAACACATCATGTCCTAATTCAAGATAAAGTTCATAAAGATCTCTCATATTTTTGTTGTTTTCCATTATGCCTAACTAGTGTAAACAAGAAACCAAATGTCGCAATTGCAGAGTCTAAAGGAAATAGCTTCGAGTACTTACAATGGCGCCGGGAAAATAGCTTAGTAGCCGAGATCCGGAGTGTGAGTACCTTTTACCTTTCCTCCCCCAACGGCGAAAAGTAGCTTGATGTCTACGTTCCCCTCCTTTCCAGAGAGTGTTGGGCCTCCAAGTGAGGTTTGTAGAACAGCAGCAAGTTTTCCCTTAAGTGGATCACCCAAGGTTTATCGAACTCGGAGGAAGAGGTCAAAGATATCCCTCTCATGCAACCCTGCAACCACAAAGCAAGAAGTCTCTTGTGTCCCCAACACACCTAATAGGTGCACTAGTTCGGCGAAGAGATAGTGAAATACAGGTGGTATGAATATATATATGAATAGTAGCAATGGTGCCAGAAAATAGCTTGCTGGCGTGTAGTTGATGGTGGTAGTATTGCAGCAGTAACACAAGAAACAAGAAACAAGCAGTAGTAACTCAGCAGTATTTAGGAACAAGGCCTAGGGATTACACTTTCACTAGTGGACACTCTCAACATTGATCACATAACGAATAGATAAATGCATACTCTACACTTTTGTTGGATGATGAACACATTGCGTAGGATTACACGAACCCTCAATGCCGGAGTTAACAAGCTCCACAATAATGCTCATGTTTAAGTAACCTTAAGTGTAAGATAGATCAAAACGACTAAACCAAGTACTAGCATAGCATGCACACTGTCACCTTCATGCATATGTAGGAGGAATAGATCACATCAATATTATCATAGCAATAGTTAACTTCGCAATCTACAAGAGATCATGATCATAGCATAAACCAAGTACTAACACGGTGCACTGTCACCTTTACACACGTGCAGGAGGAATAAAACTACTTTAATAACACATCACTAGAGTAGCACATAGATAAATTGTGATACAAAATTCATATGAATCTCAATCATGTTAAGCAGCTCATGAGATCATTGTATTGAAGTACATAGTAGAGAGATTAACCACATAGCTACCGGTACAGCCCCGAGCCTCGATGGAGAACTACTCCTCCTCATGGGAGCAGCAGCGGTGATGAAGATGGCGGTGGAGATGGCAGCGGTGTCGATGGAGAAGCCTTCCGGGGGCACTTCCCCGTCCGCAGGGTGCCGAACAGACTCCTGTCCCCCGATCTTGGCTTCGCGATGACGGCGGCTCGGAACTTTTCTCGTATCGTGGTTTTTCTCCGTAAGGGTTTCGGCGCAGGGGCTTTATATAGGCGAAGAGGCGCGAAGGTCGGAGGCGGCCAGGGTGGCGGCGCGGGCCAACCCTAGGCCGCGCCGGCCACCCTCCGGTGGGCCTGTGGCCCCCTCTGGTCCTTCCCGGGTGTTCTGGTGGAAAAATAGGAACCTGGGCGTTGATTTCGTCCAATTCCGAGAATATTTCGTTACTAGGATTTCTGAAACCAAAAACAGCAGAAAACAGGAACGGCACTTCGGCATCTTGTTAATAGGTTAGTTCCAGAAATGCACAAATACGACATATAATGTGCATAAAACATGTAGGTATCATCAATAAAGTAGCATGGAACATAAGAAATTATCGATACGTTGGAGACGTATCGCGCGACTCTCTTTCTTATTTTAGCCCTCGGCCGGATCGTCGAAAAAATCGAGTACGTCGTCGTCAAAGCGTGGCGCAACCAAGACGCTCAAACCAGGAGAAACATATACCATCGAGGTTGTCGACAGTGCAACCGGCAGGCCGCTGGAGCCCCCGAAGCACGCCACCAAGTTTATCAACCAATGCGGAGCCGTTGTTAGAGACAACATCTCGATCACCCTCCAGGAGTGGAATGAGCCAAAGAAGGCACGTCTTGGTTTCACTTTTGTCGACAAGAGAACTAAAAAGGATTGCTTTCAAAAGCTTATGGAGCATTTCATCCTACCTCCGGAATACCACAAATTCGATGAGGAGGGTAACAAGATTCAGGAAAACAAGGAGAGGAGGAGGCTACTCAAACACTTCGCTCTTGGTAAGATGGCCGATACATTCCGGAAATTTAAGCAAAATCTAGCCCGTGACTATGTCAACCAGAACAAGACTCCGGAATTCAAAGGACAGTATGAGAGACTTGAACATGATTGGCCAGAATTTGTGAAGCAGAAGAAATCGGAGCATTTCATTGAAATATCGAAAAAATAAGGAAAATGCGGCTAAGAAGGAGTACAATCATGTTATGGGGCCAGGAGGGTATCGCTTTTGGGAGCCTAAGTGGGAGAAGATGGAGAACGAGCTGAGGAGGCGAGGAATCTGTCCAGGTACGGAGGGATGGGACCGAAGGGCCAAAAGCTGGTGGTACGGGCATGGGGGAACGCTAGACCCGGAGACAGGGGCGTGTGTTTACGGGAACAAAATGTTTAAACCCACCCAAGCCCTTATTGACGCAATGAGGGATGCTCAAGAGGGGAAGATCAAGTTCAACAGAGAGAACGACGCGCTGACAAGAGCCCTCGGGAATCCTGAACACGGAGGACGTGTACGAGGCATGCCCGGGAACATTACGTGGAAAGAAGGGTTCTCCCAGGACGATGACCCGTACGGTTACAGAAGCCGTAAGAGAAAGTCGGATCGGGATGCAGATGTTGTGGCGCGGTTGGCATCGGAAGTCGATGAGATGAAGAAAACCCTGTCTATACTAGTACAGAGAGATCGGCAGCAGGACGCATGAAGATCATCCAGCGGATCTCGGAAGCCAGCAGCGGAGAAGCAGCGTGGCTTCCACGGAGGTCCAGCCGGCTACTGATGCACCGAAGATCCAAATTACTGCACCGGAGCCTCCTCGCTACCCCGTGGACGATGTAAAGGAGATGAAAGAATGTCATCTGCATTATCCTACTGGGAACATGTCCACGAAGGTAGCCATCGGCAGTGCTTTGCCATGTGAGCCTGGAGCACTCCACCACAACAACCCCATTGCAGATGGCTATGCTCGTGTCACGGTGGAGGAAATAGTCCCAGGGTTTGAGGACCTGGATATTGACATTGCTACACCCGAAGGGGAGAGAAGACTTGGAGGTGTCAGCTTTATTCTCTGGAAAAAGAAGTTTATCAAGTTTCGAGGCGCCAAGGCGAACAAGTCCACCCCCCTCCGGTGGTGGTGGCGGCGGAGGCGGCGGCGGTGGTGGTTGATGGCGTGTAACTCACACGTTCGTTGGGAACCCCAAGAGGAAGGTATGATGCACACAGTAGCAAGTTTTCCCTCAGAAAGAAACCAAGGTTTAATCGAACCAGTAGGAGCCAAGAAGCACGTTGAAGGTTGATGGTGGCGAAATGTGATGCGGCGCAACAACAGGGATTCCGGCGCCAACGTGGAACCTGCACAACACAACCCAAGTACTTTGTCCCAACGAAACAGTGAGGTTGTCAATCTCACCGGCTTGCTGTAACAAAGGATTAAACGTATCGAGTGGAAGATGTTTGCAAAGAAAACAGTAAACACAATTGCAGTAGATTGTATGCTATGTAAAGAATAGGACCGGGGTCCACAGTTCACTAGAGGTGTCTCTCCCATAAGATAAAAGCATGTTGGGTGAACAAATTACAGTCGGGCAATTGACAAATAGAGAAAGGCATAACAATGCATATACATGATATGATAAATATAGTGAGATTTAATTGGGCATTACGACAAAGTACATAGACCGCCATCCAACTGCATCTATGCCTAAAAAGTCCACCTTCAGGTTATCATCCGAACCCCATTCAGTATTAAGTTGCTAAGCAACAGACAATTGCATTAAGTATGGTGCGTAATGTAATCGACAACTACATCCTTAGACATAGAATCAATGTTTTATCCCTAGTGGCAACAGCACATCACAACCTTAGAACTTTCTGTCACTGTCCCAGGTGTCAATGAAGGCATGAACCCACTATCGAGTATAAATACTCCCTCTTGGAGTTAAGAGTAAAAACTTGGCCAGAGCCTCTACTAATAACGGAGAGCATGCAAGATCATAAACAACACATAAACAATAGATTGATAATCACCATAACATAGTATTCTCTATCCATCGGATCCCGACAAACACAACATATAGAATTACATATAGATGATCTTGATCATGTTAGGCAGCTCACAAGATCCAACAATGAAGCACAACGAGGAGAAGACGACCATCTAGCTACTGCTATGGACCCATGGTCCAGGGGTGAACTACTCACTCATCACTCCGGAGGCGACCATGGCGGTGTAGAGTCCGGAGAATCCCCTCTCCGGCGGTGCCGGAGGCGATCTCCTGAATCCCCGAGATGGGACGCGGCGGCGGCGTCTCTGGAAGGTTTTCCGTATCGTGGCTCTGCACTGGGGCGCGACGGAGGCTATTTGTAGGCGGAAGGGTAGGTCGGGGGCCACACGAGGGCCCCACACCCTAGGTCGGCGCGGCCAGGGCCTGCCCTATGGTGTCGGCCTCGTGGCCCCACTTCCTTCCCTCTTCGGTCTTCGGAAGCTTCGTGCAAAAATAGGACCCCGGGCGAAGATTTCGTCCAATTCCGAGAATATTTCCTTACTAGGATTTCTGAAACCAAAAACAGCAGAAAACAAAAAAGGCTCTTCGGCATCTTGTTAATAGGTTAGTTCCAGAAAATGCATAAATATGACATATAATGTGCATAAAACATGTAGGTATCATCAATAAAGTAGCATGGAACATAAGAAATTATCGATACGTTGGAGACGTATCAGCATCCCTGCTTAGTTCTGCTCGTCCCGAGCAGGTAAAACGATAACAAAGATAATTTCTGAAGTGACATGCCATCATAATCTTGATCATACTATTTGTAAACATATGTAATGAATGCAGCGATCAAAACAAAAGTAATGACATGAGTAAACAAGTGAATCATATAGCAAAGACTTTTCATGAATAGTACTTCAAGACAAGCATCAATAAGTCTTGCATAAGAGTTAACTCATAAAGCAATAAATCAAAGTAAAGGTGTTGAAGCAACACAAAGGAAGATGAAGTTTCAGCGGTTGCTTTCAACTTATAACATGTATATCTCATGGATATTGTCAACATAGAGTAATATAACAAGTGCAATATGCAAGTATGTAGGAATCAATGCACAGTTCACACAAGTGTTTGCTTCTTAGGTGGAAGGAGATAGGTAAACTGACTCAACAATAAAAGTAAAAGAATGGTCCTTCAAAGAGGAAAGCATCGATTGCTGTATTTGTGCTAGAGCTTTTATTTTGAAAACATGAAACAATTTTGTCAACGGTAGTAATAAAGCATATGAGTTATGTAAATTATATCTTACAAGTTGCAAGCCTCATGCATAGTATACTAATAGTGCCCGCACCTCGTCCTACTTAGCTTGGACTACCGGATCTTTGCATGCCATGTTTCAACCAAGTGTCACAAAGGGGTACCTCCATGCCGCCTGTACAAAGGTCTAAGGAGAAAGCTCGCATTTTGGATTTCTCGCTTTTGATTATTCTCAACTTAGACATCCATACCGGGACAACATGGACAACAGATAATGGACTCCTCTTAAATGCATAAGCATGTAGCAACAATTATTATTCTCATATGAGATTGAGGATATATGTCCAAAACTGAAACTTCCACCATGATTCATGGCTTTAGTTAGCGGCCCAATGTTCTTCTCTAACAATTTTGCATGCTCCAACCACTAAAATGATAGATCCTTCAGACAAGACGGACATGCATAGCAACTCACATGATATTCAACAATAGTTGATGGCGTTCCCCAGAAGCATGGTTATCGCACAACAAGCAACTTAATAAAATATAAAGTGCATAAGTACATATTCAATACTACGATAGTTTTTAAGGCTATTTTGTCCCATGAGCTATATATTGCAAAGGTGAATGATGGAATTTAAAGGTAGCACTCAAGCAATTTACTTTGGAATGGCGGAGAAATACCATGTAGTAGGTAGGTATGGTGGACACAATTGGCATAGTAGTTGGCTCAAGGATATTGGATGCATGAGAAGTATTCCTCTCGATAGGTTTAGGCTAGCAAGGTTATTTGAAGCAAACTCAAGGATGAACAAGTGCAGCAAAACTCACATAAAAGACATATTGTAAACATTATAAGACTCTACACTGTCTTCCTTGTTGTTCAAAACTCAATACTAGATATTATCTAGACCTTAGAGAGACCAAATATGCAAATCAAATTTTAGCATGCTCTATGTATTTCTTCATTAATGGGTGCAAAGCATATGATGCAAGAGCTTAATCATGAGCACAACAATTGCCAAGTATCACATTATCCAAGACATTTTAGAATTACTACATGTAGCATTTTCCAATTCCAACCATATAACAATTTAACGAAGAAGAAACTTCGCCTTGAACATTATGAGTAAAGCCTAAGGACATATGTGTCCATATGCAACAGCGGAGCGTGTCTCTCTCCCACAAAGTGAATGCTAGGATCCATCTTATTCAAACAAAAACAAAAACAAAAACAAACCGACGCTCCAAGTAAAGAACACAAGATGTGATTGAATAAAAATATAGTTTCAGGGGAGGAACCTGATGTTGTTGTCGATGAAGAAGGGGATGCCTTGGGCATCCCCAAGCTTAGACGCTTGAGTCTTCTTAAAATATGCAGGGGTGAACCACGGGGCATCCCCAAGCTTAGAGCTTTCACTCCTCTTGATCATAGTATATCATACTCCTCTCTTGACCCTTGAAAACTTCCTTCACACCAAACTTCAAGCAAACTCATTAGAGGGTTAGTGCACAATTAATAATTCACACATTCAGAGGTGACACAATCATTCTTTACACTTCTGGACATTGCATAAAGCTACTGGACATTAATGGATCAAAGAAATGAATCCAACATAGCAAAAGAGGCAATGCGAAATAAAAGGCAGAATCTGTCAAAAACAGAACAGTCCGTAAAGACGAATTTAAAGCTGGCACCAGACTTGCTCAAATGGAAAAACTCAAAACTAATGAAAGTTGCGTACATATCTGAGGATCACGCTCAAATTGGAAGATTTTTTCGAATTTTCTACAGAGGACTGTGCCCAGATTCGTGACAGACAGCAATGCTGCGCAGCGATCCCAAATATAACATCAACTTTGACATAGAAACTTTACTTGGCACAAAAACATGATAAGGAGAGGTTGCTACAGTAGTAAACAACTTCCAAGACTCAACAAAACAAAAAATTGCTGTAGTAAAAACATGGGTTATCTCCCAAGAAGTTCTTTCTTTATAGCCATTAAGATGAGCTCAGTAATAAGAGTTGATGCAAAAGAGAGCATCAAGAAGCAAATTCAAAACACATTTAAACCTAACCCACTTCCTATGAAAAGGAATCTTGTACACAAATAGATTCATGAAGAACAAAGTGGCAAGCATAGAAAAGCAACACAAGTGCAATTTCAAGATTCTCAACATAAAGAGGGGAAACTTAATATTATTAAGATGCATATAACCATGTTTCCCTCTCTCATAATAACTTTCAGTAGCATCATGAACAAACTCAACAATATAACTATCACATACAACATTCTTGTCATGAGCTACATGCATAAAATCATTACTCTCCACATAAGCATAATCATTACTATTAATTGTAGTGGGAGCAAATTCAATAAAATAACTATCATTATTCTCATCACCATAATCATCATATATAGGAGGCATATTGTAATCATAATTAATTTTTTCCTCAATAATAGGTGGACTGAAAATATCATATTCATCATTGCAAGCATCATATATAGGAGGTAAAGTATCATCCAAGTAAATTTTCTCCTCCATGCTTGGGGGACTAAAAATATCACAACCAGCTTCCCCAAGCTTAAATTCTTCCATAGCTTTAGCAATAATGGTGTTCAAAGAGTTCATGCTAATAACATTGCTACAACTATTTTGCAAACAAAGTTCCATGGGTTTTTTAATTTTCTCTTCAAACACATCATGTCCTAACTCAAGATAAATACTATAAAGATCTCTATTTTTTTGTTGTTTTCCATTAAGCCTAACTAGTGAAAATAAAAACAAGTACAGGACTAGACATGATAATGAAAGTAAACTAAATGCAAGTAACTAATTTTTTTGTGTTTTTGATATAGAGAGCAAGACAGTAAATAAAGTAAAACTAGCAACTAAATTTTTTGTGTTTTGTTTAGGTGCAGCAAACAAAGTAGTAAATAAAATAAAGCAAGACAAAAACAAAGTAAAGAGATTGAGAAGTGGAGACTCCCTTGCAGCGTGTCTTGATCTCGGCAACGGCGCCAAAAAGAGCTTGATGGCGTGTAACTCACGTTCGTTGGGAACCCCAAGAGGAAGGTATGATGCGCACAGCAAGTTTTCCCAGAAAGAAACCAAGGTTTAATCGAACCAGTAGGAGCCAAGAAGCACGTTGAAGGTTGATGGTGGCGAAATGTGATGCGGCGCAACAACAGGGATTCCGGCGCCAACGTGGAACCTGCACAACACACCCAAGTACTTTGTCCCAACGAAAAGTGAGGTTGTCAATCTCACCGGCTTGCTGTAACAAAGGATTAAACGTACGAGTGGAAGATGTTTGCAAAGAAAACAGTAAACAATTATTGAGATTGTATGCTATGTAAAGAATAGGACCGGGGTCCACAAGAGGTGTCTCTCCCATAAGATAAAAGCATGTTGGGTGAACAAATTACAGTCGGGCAATTGACAAATAGAGAAAGGCATAACAATGCATATACATGATATGATAAATGAGATTTAATTGGGCATTACGACAAAGTACATAGACCGCCATCCAACCGCATCTATGCCTAAAAAGTCCACCTTCAGGTTATCATCCGAACCCCATTCAGTATTAAGTTGCTAAGCAACAGACAATTGCATTAAGTATGGTGCGTAATGTAATCGACAACTACATCCTTAGACATAGAATCAATGTTTTATCCCTAGTGGCAACAGCACATCACAACCTTAGAACTTTCCTCACTGTCCCAGGTGTCAATGAAGGCATGAACCCACTATCGAGCATAAATACTCCCTCTTGGAGTTAAGAGTAAAAACTTGGCCAGAGCCTCTACTAATAACGGAGAGCATGCAAGATCATAAACAACACATAAACAATAGATTGATAATCACCATAATTTCTATCCATCGGATCCCGACAAACACAACATATAGAATTACATATAGATGATCTTGATCATGTTAGGCAGCTCACAAGATCCAACAATGAAGCACAATGAGGAGAAGACGACCATCTAGCTACTGCTATGGACCCATGGTCCAGGGGTGAACTACTCACTCATCACTCCGGAGGCGACCATGGCGGTGTAGAGTCCTCCGGGAGATGAATCCCCTCTCCGGCAGGGTGCGGAGGCGATCTCCTGAATCCCCGAGATGGGATTGCGGCGGCGGCGTCCGGAAGGTTTTCCGTATCGTGGCTCTCGGCACCGGGGTTTTCGCGACGGAGGCTATTTGTAGGCGGAAGGGTTGGTCGGGGGCCACACGAGGGCCCCACACCCTAGGTCGGCGCGGCCAGGGCCTGGGCGCCGGCCTATGGTGTCGGCGCCTCGTGGCCCCACTTCCTTCCCTCTTCGGTCTTCGGAAGCTTCGTGCAAAAATAGGACCCGGGCGAAGATTTCGTCCAATTCCGAGAATATTTCCTTACTAGGATTTCGAAACCAAAAACAGCAGAAAACAGCAACTGGCTCTTCGGCATCTTGTTAATAGGTTAGTTCCAGAAAATGCATAAATATGACATATAATGTGCATAAAACATGTAGGTATCATCAATAAAGTAGCATGGAACATAAGAAATTATCGATACGTTGGAGACGTATCAGTGGTTCACCTACACCTCCTTCACGTCGGCCGACGCCGCCCCCCATTCACCTCCGGGGTGCAGACGCCGCCCCCAGTCCACCTCCCAAGAAGCAGCCGCCCCCGGCAAAGAAGCTGAAGCAGTCCTGGACTATTAACCCGGAGCCTTATGTACCTAAGATCACAAAGGTACCGGAGCCATCACTGAAGCCTCTCATCCGGAGACCTTGGGACCTTAGTGTGGAGGAAAATGCAGCGGTCGTGGCTGCTCAGCATGAGAAATGGATGGCGGACTGCAAGAAGAAAAGAGAAGCCCGAGCCCAAGCCAGTATTCTGACAAGCAAAAGAGCTGGGCTAAGTCATTTTTGAACACACCGTCCCAAGCCGCGAAGAATCTGCCTGACGACTATTCACGTGAACTTCGTAGGCAAGCACTCATGTTGAAGGAGAAGCAAGAGTTGGCGGAGAACCAGGAGAAGAAAGCCTTGGAGGAGGCCGAGAAAGAATTAGAAAGTAAAAAGAGGGGAAACAAGTTGCCCAGCTCGGGGAACAGAGTAAACAATCCATCGCCCCTCTCATAGTGAAAGCCGCCGGTCCGGATGACCCTGATATCATAGCAGCTGCGGCAGCACATGGATTGACTGTAGCGAGTGCCACAGAACAAGCGGCCAACTTAGGTCCGACTCTTCGTGCAGTGTTAGGCCTTGATGAGGCGCCAATAATGAAGGACGTAGTAATTACATATGTGTCGAATGGGCCTCTCATCGAGCCTGCGCAGGAAAAGGATCTACCTCCACAAATGACAGGTCTGCTAAATTGGTACAAGGCTTACATAAAATAAAAACGCCAAAGACTATATTTATGCGGAAGTTAGACCTGAGCATCATTTCAAACATTACCATGTACAAATTCATCGGAGTGAATTGTTCCAGCTTTTCAATCTGCGCGAGCTCAACAAATCTATCATCAGTTGCTACGTTCTGTAAGTGATTTATTTCTACCCCATCTCGTTCATTGCCTGCACTATATATATATATATATATTATCCTAACTATCTTTTTGTGTATGCAGAATGAAGAAGCGGGAATGCATAATAAGGAACATCCATGATGTTGGGTTCATTGACCCACAAATCGTTAATTCATATGTGTTAGAACATTTTCCCGCCGACGTGGAGGAAGACCTGTGGCAGTTTTTTTCAAGGCAGGAACTCAAAAGTGATATTCTATTTCCTTGCCATTTTGGGTGAGTGTTTCTGTCTTGAGCACATTCTCTTTTGTTTACTCCATGCAAGGTATGTGGCTAATCGATGAGTTAATTATGCATGACTGTGCATGTATCGTGTCCGCAGGTTCCACTGGATTCTGCTAGTAATTCAATTTCACGACTCCACAGTTCTCGTCCACGACTCTCTGAATCTGAATGCAAAGATTTGGGCCGACATGAGAAAAATGATGCAGAAGTAATTATTTTCATTCACTTGCGCTCTATATCGATCGGCCTATTTCGTTCATTTCCTAATATCAAGTAACTAATAACTCTCTTGTTCATTTAATTTTCTTTGCCTCGTAGGGTTTGGACACGGTTCGTAAACACAAAGGTCGGTGAATTCAAAAAAGAGCTACAATTTAAAATAGTGTCTGGGACTGGGGATATTCAGCCAAAGGGGACCAATCTATGTGGATACTATGTTTGTGAGATGATCCGGAGATACACCTCTGAGCGGGTTTCGTGTGAGAACAACATCAAGAGGAATAACCTCCGGAAGACGCTTAGTCTAGAAGCTCGCTTCCGACCACTTCAAGAGGAACTAGCTGGATGGATCGCGAAGGAAGTCATCGATCCTAGAGGAGAACACTATGTAGAGGACGTAGAACTTCATATGCAGTAAATCATATGTATGGAAACTTGTTCAAAATTGTATATGGTCATCCGATATTGAATATATATTGTCAATTCCTCTTGAATTCCTTTTGGTTCTAATTTCAAATTTGTTTGTTCATATGCATGTATATGTAGTACCGTAGAATATGTGAAACTCCTTCAAAATTAAAATAAAACAGAAAAGAAAATAAAACAATACAAACTAAAAAGAAACCAGGTTTAGAGGGGGGGGCTAAAACCCTAAACCTGCGGCGGCCTTTAGTCGCGGTTGGCCAGGATAACCGCGACTAAAGGTCCTCCGCCCTGAAGGACTGCTGGCGGCCACGTGGAGGCGCCTTTAGTCGCGGTTCGTAAGCAACCGCGACTAAAGGGGGGTGGGCTTTAGTCGCGCTTGCTTGGTCGCGCTTGCGCAACCGCGACCAATGGCAGTTGCGAACCGCGACCGAAGCCGTTTTTTCCACCAGTGAACTGACGGGTGTTGTCAACAATCGACATCCGACTCTGGAAATTGTGTCATTAATAGGTTCATAAAAATACAGGTGATAAGTTTCAATGGAAATAATACCAGTAAACTGTTTCAAAAAATCAATCCATTGCTTGCAAAAGCATATCCGATAGAGAGTGGACTTTTAGAGCAGGTGCTCAGCGCGCACCCGTATCTGTACCATCTATATTGCATCAAGATTCGTGCTAGCTTTTTTTTCTCCCTCTCAAACAACTTCTTATTTTTTTTATCTCTCACACCAAATAATCTTTGAACTTGGAATTTTGCAGATCACTTAAAAATAACAACTAGAATTTGGGAAAAATATTTTAGATTTTTTATGTCATTACGTATATAAATATTTCAAGAATTTATTATAAATTTAAAATTAATTTGAAATTTTAAATTGCAAAAAAATCCAAACTATTTTTCCCCTATTCTATTTTTTATTTTTGAGTGACTTGCAGAAAAATCAAATCGAAATATTTAATAATTTACGGTATATAAAAAAACAAAAAAAGAAAAAGTGGAAAGGTGCGCTTTGCGCACCTGCTCCACTGAAGATTTCCCTATCCGATAAGTAATAGTGACAGAGTTGCATGATAGACTGCAAACTCAAAATTCCTTTATATTTTATAACGCAGGGAGTAACTCCTAAGACTAAGTTTGCTAGCTGTGAATTGTTCGATTTGATTGGTCATGACAATAGTCGACTGTTTTACCATTTCTGCACGTATTTACATAATAGATCATGGTCAAAGTTATATACTGGAGACTGAATAATTAGAAACAGTTATTCTCATTCTTCAAAAGAAATAGTCATTAAGTTCGAGATAGCAGAGCAATGACTATGGAGATAGGGATTCAAATTCCTAGTGCTCGCATTAGACACACTCCGGTGCTTTCTATAGAAATTTAGTGAGATTCGGAGATTTGTCTACAGCTCCATTAATTTAGCTTGGGATTCCAACAACAAATCGAATACACCGACAGCAATGTGCAGTGAAAAGTCAGGTTTAGCGCAGTATGGGACTACGAGATTAAATGGAAGAACACACACCAACCCGGGCTGGACCTGTAGTTGCTACTTTAATCTGTGTATCCTTGAAGCACATGGTCCAATGGTCAATGATCTCCTAAAGTTCGATCTCGCTGGCACATATACCTACTACTAACGACGTGGCAACGTCACTTAATGGGGGGGCTTTGGAAGGATCATGAACTGATCCCCCATGACTGTATGCAGCGGCGGCTTTAGTACGACTGACTGCAAATTGTCGAGAGCAACAATGCTTCAGTCTAGCAACAAGGAGATCCACCATATCTTTTTTAACTTGCATGTTTTACCTATATATCACTAATCTCAAAGAAAATTGAACTTCTACCGTTGCTTGTTTAATTTTGGATAATAGACCTATATAGTACGTACTATTAAGAATAGGTATCAACTTATACAATCTGCCTCTGCACAAACTCAAGATCAGTAGCAAGTCAACAACATTATTAAAAAGGAAGAAACAAATAAAAATAAAAAGTTTTTTTTTTGAATAACAGCAAGAGAGCTGCTGTGTTCATTGCATTAGAAGGAGTTTGAGGTTACAGGAAAAGAAGGCCTAAAGGATGGCACTTCTGTAAAAGAGAGAGGCTAAGCGATCAGCCGGGGTCGAAAGGTGCCCCACTAGATCGTACTACCAAAGGGATGGGAGCTCCTGCCAACCTCCAAACATCGATTTCGTCCATAATTCTTGAGATGAACGTGCGTACCGGCAGATCTTGTTTGCTAAAGATACGGCGGTTACGCTCCTTCCAAATCTCCCAGAAGATCAAGTTGACTAGAGGGAAAGTAATCCTTCTCGTGTCTTTTGGTTGGTCACCCACCATCATCTTGTGCCAGGATTTGACGTTAAGTTGCTCCGAATGCCACGGCCTCCGGAGCAAGAATTTGTACATTCAGGCAGGAGGCAACATGGGACCAGACCTTCAAACTGAATGGACAGTCAAGGAGCAGATGTTCAACAGTTTCTAGATTACGACGGCATAAGGGGCAGAAGTATTCGTTGTCGCAATGGCGTAGCAGCAGTTTGTCTGCTGTGAGGACACTATCCAACATAAGGGACCAAACGAAGAACTTGCATCCGGCCGGTGCCCATCCCTTCCAAATGGTTTTGCTGAAGTCAGTTCCAACCGCACCGAGAAATTGCAGTTTGTAGGCGGATTTCGTGGTGTAGTGGTTCTTGTTTCCGAAGGTCCAAATGATTTCGTCCCTGTGGTCCGACAGATGAATATCACTGATGAGGACTTCGAGACGAAGGAGTTCCGTGGAGTGGCTTTCGTCTAGAGCGAAGCGTAGATCCTGCAGCCACTTCCCATTTGTTAGTGCCTCTTTGACCGTCCTGTTTTTCCTGATGGCGATCTTGAATAGTTGCGGGGCTAAGTCTTGTGGCGACATGCCATTGAGCCATCGATCTGTCCAGAACCTGGCAGTTTGGCCATTCCCAATGGTAATCTTAGTTGCCGCCGCGAACAAGGCCCGCTCTTTGGGCATGGAGGGCAGCGTCATGTGTGCCCAGGGTTTATCTTGGTATTTCCATTTCTGCCACATCCATCTAAGGCGAAGCGCCGTACCGAAGGAATCGATGCAGTGGATACCAAGTCCACCGAGGTGTTTGGGCCGACAAACCTTCTTCCAGCTAACTTTGCATTTACCTCCAGAACAGTTGGCTTCCCCTGCCCACAACCATGCACGACGACGCTTGTCAAACTCCTTCTTTACCCAAGCTGGCATTTTGTTAATAGTCAGCATGTAGACTGCCAGAGAGGTTAGGACAGTGTTTAGCATCTCAAGACTACCAGCTTTACTTATGAGTCTGGCTTTCCAGGAAGCTAGGTGACGGTCCAGCTTGTCCAGAAGGGCTTGCCATTCAGCTTTGGTGAGATTCTTGATTGATAGAGGCATACCAAGGTATAGACATGGGAAGGGCGCAATGGCAATCCCGGCCCTTGAGGCAAGGTCCTGCATGTCGATGTGTTGACAGCAAATGGGGGAGATAGAGCTTTTTGCAAAGTTGGTGATAAGCCCAGTAGCTCGACCAAAGGTTGACAAGATCTCAGTAAGGCCCACAATGTCTTGCTGGGTCGGGTTTAGGAAGAGCGCCACGTCGTCGGCATAAAGCGAGGCGCGGAAGGTGCAATGTCTGCCCTTAATTTTGGAGAGGATCCCCTCGTTTGTGGCGATCTCCAGAAGGCGGTGAAGGGTTCAATTGCAAGATCGAAGAGGAAGGGAGAGAGGGCGTCCCCCTGCCTGAGACCTCGTCGGTGGTGGATAATCCGGCCTGGCACTCCGTTAACCAGAACTCTTGAAGAGGCCGTCCGGAAGAGGAGAGCGATCCAGTTCCTCCATCTCAACGGGAAGCCTCTGGCTTCCAACATGTCAATGATGTACTCCCACGAGACCGTGTCAAAGGCTTTTGCTAGGTCAAGCTTTAGGAGCAGAGTTGGTGTTTTGGATTTGTGGAATTATTTTGCCGCCGTTTGGACGTAAAGGAAATTGTCCTGAATGTTTCTACCGGCGATGAACGCGCTTTGGCAGGGAGAGATGAGGTCATCGAGGTGCGGTTGCAACCTGAGAGCTAGGATCTTGGAGATCAGCTTGCCGAAAGCGTGGATGAGGCTGATCGGCCGGAAGTGACACATCTGCGAGGGCTGATCGGTCTTTGGGAGCAGGATGACTAGGGCCGTGTTGAGGCTGTCAAAGGAGGGGTCGTTGAGCTCGTAGAACTTATTGGTCGCGGCTAGGAGGTCTTCCTTGACAATGCTCCATGAAGCTCGGAAAAAGCCACCGCAGAACCCGTCGGGACCGGGCGCTTTGTCCGGAGGTGACTCGAAGACTGCAGTTTTGAGCTCCTCCATGGTAAACGGCCTTACCAGGTCAGAAAGATCAGGCTTCGGAAGATCCAGCTGTGACCAGTCGAAACGCTCCGTACAAGGCACGGAGGCCCCCATAATGGAATGCAGATGGTGAAAGATAGTTTCTTCCAGCTCATCGGGCGTAGTGGCGATGCCGGCCTCGGAGTGAAGAAGTTGTATTCTGTTTTTTGCTCGCCTATGCGTTGCGCGCGAGTGGAAGAACTTGGTATTGGCGTCCCCCAACTTTAACCATTTTATCCTGGCCCTTTGTCTGGCCTTAACCCTGTTGATGACCGCCAGCCCTACCGCTCTAGATTTGAGGGCCGAACGCAGTTCTTTTTCTTCCTCAGACAGCAATCTAGTTTCTTGTGCGGTATCCAGCCTCAGCATAATTTCTTGTCCCAGTAACATTTGTTTCTTGATGTCTCCGACATAGTTCTTGGCCCAGATTCTGAGATCCTTGGCCAGCCTTCTCAACTTGCAGTCGAGGATTGCGAAGTGGTTAGTGAGCCCGCAAGGGGCTTTCCAAGACTGTTCGACAACTGAGTTGTACCCATGCATCAGAGGCCAGAAACTTTCAAAACGGAATCTAGCGGGTGTTCTAGCTATGACGTCTTGAACCAGTAGAAGGGGGCAGTGGTCAGACATGGAGGAGGCTTGTGGTAGGAGTTTCGCTGCTTGGAAAAGGTCATCCCATTCCTCGTTGCAGAAGGCTCTATCAAGCCGCACCAGGGTGGGGTCGTCCTGCTCATTGCTCCAGGTGTATTGCCTACCAACGAGCTTGATTTCCTTAAGGAAGCTGGAGTCGACTGCATGCTTGAAGCGCCGCATCCAAGACCTGTTGACTCTGCTCTTGTTTTTATCCTGATCATGGAGGATCAGGTTGAAATCTCCAATCACCAACCAAGGGCCAGAGATGCTAGCATGTATATCTACTAGCTCGTTCAGAAAAGAGAGCTTGCGACTGTCGTCAGCAGGCCCATAAACAGTTGTTAGATTCCAAGAGATATTCGAGGAACGGTCGGTGAATTTGGCAGTGATGGAGAAAGCCGCAACGAGGACGTTTGTAACCACGTAAGTTTCTTCATTCCAAAACATAAGGACCCCGCCCCGGGTACCCTCAGCAGGAAGTTGTATGCATCCGGTCAGCGCATACCCCGCAATGTCAACTTTATCAGCATCTTGTAAGGTGGTAAGCTTGGACTCCTGGATGCAGAGAATGGAGCAACCTGAACTCGCAGCAAGGTCTCGAACAACGAAGCGCCGGGCGCGGTCGTTGAGCCCTCTAACATTCCAATTCAACAGCTTAAGTTGTGATAACATGGAGAAAAGTACGACAATGCAGTGGTAGACACCAAGCGCCCAAGGAGCAGGCAAGATGGTAGCAGTTACAGAATAGTAACAAGAGGTGATGGCGTCGCCGACTACAGGTAAGGGCGATGCAGAGCGACCTCAGATCTAGCACATAAACAGAACGACGAAGCTTGAGTTGGCGGTTTCGCCTCATACATCTGGCGAGAACCATCCTTCCCAGCACTGGCGGAGCGGGGGGAGCATCAAAGAAACGACTTGGACTACAGAAGAGCGACATGGTTGTTTTGCTATCCATTGGGTTAGGTCGACCTGGAGGGGGCGCTGCTGATCAAGACGCATAGGGCGTCTCCTTCAGCAAGGCGGCCATCTCTTTGTCCTGCAGAACGAATCCGGGCTGGCTTGAGATCTGAGCAAGCGAGCCAAGGCCCTGGACATGATGCGAGGTGAGCGGCTGCTGGTACATGCTCAGGTATTGGGCCAAGATCTCCTCGTTGAAGTCGTCCTCGCGCTGGATGAGGCCCAGCTGCTTGCAGGCACTGGCCTGGGCCCTCCGAGTGGCCTGCAGGGTGGAGGACTTGGTCGCCGGGCGGTCGCTGCGACGGGAGGAGGCAGGCACTTGCAGTGGCTTCCTCTGTTCTGGCTTCTTCTTCTTCATGGCGTTGGTGGGGAACCCAAGCAAGGATGGGGAGAGCATGCCCATCAGCTTGCTCATGAGTCCCGTCTTCGGATCGACAAGCATCTCCGCCACCTTGGATGTGACTTCCTCCATCAGAGCCGGCCCCTTAAGCTGCGACCTCGACATGGAGGAGCTGATTTCCTCCCTATCCTCCGGGAGCTGCCCACAAAGCCTGGCTTCACGGAGAGCGTGAAGCCCGTTGGACTTGAGGGTGACCTCGAACAGCTGGTCGTTGTCGATGTCCGAGGACAGGTCCGGCGGTGAAGGTGATTGCTGCACAATCGTAGCCGGAGCCTGATGTTGTTGAGGCAGTGTAGGTGTGGCGAAGATGTCCTGTAGCTGCCAGCCCGCGGACGCGGGCTCGAGCAAGGCGCTGAACTCGTTAATCTCGTACACGGTCTTCTCGGTGATCGGCGTGTACACCTGTGGTAGTTGCTGGCAACCTGGGCCGAAGAGGCGCTCGGATTGAGCAGGTACCACAAGCCTCTGCTCCCATCCAGACGTGCCCTGCCCTTGCGCCAGATCAAGGCGCGGCTCTGCCTCCCAGGTCCCGACCCAATCCCTCATGGACTGAGACGAGGGGACGTGCTCGCCGGAGAACTCCTGGGGAAGCCCAGGCCATCCGTCGTTGCTGACAAGAGGGTGGTGGCCCGGCGAAGCCCCTCCGGTGGTGTTGGTGTCGATGATGTTGGCCGACCAACAGTCGGTGAAGGCGTTTGCCTCGTCGGACCCAGCCTCGTCTCCAGGAATCGCGGCCCAAGGGATCTGCGGCGACGGTGGTGCAGGCACACCGTTAAGGCTGTTGTCGAAGTGGTCCGTACGTGGAGAACAGAGCATGTTTGGCCCCTCGCTGAGAGGCGGCGAAGAGATCAGCATTGGGCTTCCAGTGCACATCAAGCGGTCCGGCCCTGGCGGAGGAGACGGAGTCGAGCCGAAGGCCCTGCTGCCCTCCGGCGTGCAGGATCTGCTCCAGCGGATGCGTGGTGCGCGCTCGAGCACCGGTGGCAGGATAACCGGAGCCGGCTCAAGGCGATCCCCCGGAGAAGAGGCCGGCGCTGCGACAGCCAGCGTGGCCGCAGCTGGGCTTCTAGAGCGGCGTCGAGAAGTGTCCCCGCGACGGCGGTGATCAGGCGACCTTGAGCCGTGGCGTTCATGCCGAGCGTGGCGCTGGTGCTGGTGGCCAGCATCCCGCCGCGACCCGTCGCTGCTGCCTCCGCGGTCACCGCCACGGCGGCTACTGCGCCTCTCCCCACGCCGGCCATCCTGATCATTGCGTCGATCATCCCGATCGTCGTCGTGGCGATGGTTGGAAGGCCCCAGGCGGTCACGGCCAGGCCTCCTCCGAGCCCCGGTGGAGTTGTCTTTGGTGCCAAACTCCCAGTCGAGGCGGGTCCTGTTCGGCCAGGCATAGCCACGTTTGCGGCGGCTCTCATCGATGGGCGTGTAGTCGATAATCGTGTCGAGGTGGATGAGGATGCGGTATAGAGGCCCGTCGCGCCCTTCCTCCGCCGGCGTGCCCTCCGGCAGGTCAGCGCGGCCCATCGCCGGCCTGTCGAGGATGGAGTGCGCTTTGGCGCAGGGGATCAGGTCCGGGTCGAGCGACCAAACCCACGCGAAGAGGGCCGCCGTATTGTCTTGCAGCACAGAGCGCTGCTCGACACGGTCCAGCTCGCAACCGCCGCCGAGGACGGCCTTGACGGTGTCCTCGTCTTCCCACGCGTTCAGCGGCAGGTTCTCGAGCGCGACGCGGCAGTAGAAGCGCCACGTTTGTGGCCGCCCTTGGACTGTCGGCGACCAGGTGGTGAGCGCCATGGTGCCGCGACGAAGAGGGACCGAGCCCAGCTCCAAAGCTGTGTCGCGCTGCCACGGGTGGGTGAACCTCACCAGGAAGTCGTCGGGGTACGACGCAGAGACGTGGATGTCGCTCCAGTCGAAGTCGAGCTCCTCTTGCAGAGCCTTGGCAATGGACTTGGTGCTGATGTTGAGACGCGGGTCGGAGATGATGATGGCGAGGTGGGTTCGACGCATCTCTGTGGCCGCCCTCTCCATGGCCGGGGTGCTGATGGAGAGACTGTGGACCTCATCCGGGCGGTTGGAGGGGTGCCCCGGGGATGAGGCCATCCTTGGCGCTGCCCGAGCGGGTGCGGGCCAGGCCGCGGCGTTTGCCAACGGCGGGCCGAGCGCAGGAGGTGGGGTCGACGATGGAGGCGGGGCGGCGGTGCTCAAGCTCTTCTTGGAAGGGCAACTGCGGGAGATGTGGCCGGGTAGCTCGCAGATGAGGCAGTGGACTTGGTTGGTGCAGGCTCGAACGAAGTGGTGCGTTGAAAGGCAGCGGAAACAGCGCCCTTTGAAGGAGCGGAGAGCTGGAGAGGCAGCAGGCTGCCATGAATTGCCCTGCCGGCGGCCTGGGCGATGACCTCCCAAAGGGGAAGGAGTAAACTTCCTCCACCAATGCTTGGAGCGCACCTCTTGCCATCCCTCCTCTTGCGCCTGGATGCAGCCTTGACTTGAAGACGCCTGGAAACGGGGAGGGGCAACGATAATAGACCGCAGCCGCGGTGCCGCTCCGCCAGCCGTACCACTGCGGGAAACCTCGAAGCGCGCGGCAGACCCAGCGCGGATCGGTCGCTCCCCAGCCTTTAATGGAGGCGGAGGGGGCAGCAGCTCCGTCAGATCCGCTGTAGGGGAGCTAGGAGCCAGCCTGGCTGGGCTGCAGCTGCCGACGGGGCCGCTGTAATTGCAACTGCAGCAGCCGAAAGGGGGCCGGCCGGCACCGCGGACCGGGTCTTCCGCCCAAGGCCATGCGCCGCCACGATCTCCGGGGAGATGGAGCCGAAGACCAGGCTCAGGTCCGCAGCAGGGGGCGTGGAGGAGCCGGCCGCCGGCCGGGCAGGGGTGGAAGGGGTGGGTGGGTTGCAGATCTGGGTGGCCGCCCCGGCCTGGAACGACCGAGGCGCGGGGATGGGGAAGGGTGTCTCTCGCTCACTCATCTTTGTCGTAACAACAATGGCACCAGCCACTGCTATAGTCAAACACACGGGCTGCCAGAAAGGTACTCCAGAAGCAGCTCCTTCGGGAAGGCCGTCTCTTTCGTTCTCGAGCAAGGCATCTCCAATGGAGCTACTAAACGGACGTGGAGCGATCCTTTGTGTCCGTGCGGATGAAAAATGCGTCTGGAATCAGGCACAGCGGTCCGATGCATAGTGTTCGGGCTGTCCGCGGAGACGCAAACCTGGCCCATATGCGTCTCGATGCGTCTTCTCCGGCTCCAGCGACTGGTGCCGCTGCATTGCTTCAGCAGTCTACGACCACATTAATAGCGATGTCTTGCCTGCCGAGCGGCCGCCGCCCATCTCTGTCAATGAAGTAATAGCGATGGCACACGTGCCACGCCCCTCGCCTGCCTCCGGCCTATATAAAGAGGGTGCACGCTCGTCTTCCTCATCCACTCCTCCACACAAACCCTAGCCGCCACAACCTCCACCGTAGCGCCGTCTAGCTCTTCTTGCGATGCAACCAACCCCGTGAGGAACTCCATGGCTGGTCCAGGAGACCAGCGAGGTGGTCGAGGCCATGGGCGTGGCCGCCATAGGGGTTGGGGCCGCCGAGGTAGAGCAGCTACGGCCCCACAGTCGATGTTGTCTGCGCCGTCGTCGTCTTCGCAGGAGGACCGGTGCTTCGAGTTCCTCTTCCGCATCGACGAGGATCCTTCGGCATCAAGCGGCTCCAGGACAAGTTCACCGAGTTCGTCGATGGAATCGAGCCGGCCCAGTTGCAGCTACGGGAGGCTAGCTGCAACTTCTGCCGGTGGCCTGTCGAGGTCTTGTTCGTCGGGTAGGGCAAGATGTACCTACACACCGGGTGGGACAAGTTCGCCCGCGACCTCGCCCTCGAGCCCGGCTTCCAGCTCACTTTTCTCTACGAGTGGGATGGCGAGATGATCGTCAAGGTGTTCGACGACACATCCTGCCGCAGGCACTACCACACCGACGAGTCCGGCTCGGACACCGACATTTAGAACTGTTAGAGTGTTCTTTCTTTGCAGCAAATATGGCCACGGGCCAATTGAAGCCGCTAGTGGCGGTTTCTGGATGTTCGTTCTCGAAAGGACCAACAGAGCTATCATTACTAGCTGAATTTTCCAGTTTAGGTGCCTAAAAGTGCGTGAGAGTGTTCTTTTTTGGCAGCGAACATACGAAATCTACGATGCTAACACTAGTTAGATTTCCTTATTTTGCTATATTTTAACTATGTATTAGTTTGTGTAAACCATGTTCCAAACTATGTATTAGTTTGTGTAAAATCACGTTCCCAATTATGTGTTAGTTTGTGTAATGTTGCAACTATGTTTAAATGAGAAAGAGAAAAAAAGTTGGAAAAATAATATGCGTCGGACCGCTAGAGGCACCCCCAGACGCAAACGGACGCGCGGATAAAGTCGACCATTTTCGCATCCGCAAGGCGACAGAAACGGATGCGTGCAGATAATTTGAATGTCCGATTTACGACGCTCCGTTGAAAATGCCCTAAAGGACGAGTTCCTGGATTTTCACCTTGAAGCGCAGGCTTGGAAAAACTCATGCAATGACTTCAATAATTAACGATGCTTAAGCATGCAGCGGCACTGCTAGGTTCAGCCGATAGAGGTTAGACCAAGGGTTTTTATTCTGATGCTCGAAATCTAGTACTCAGAGAACACGTCACCAAATTAATACATTGTATGTTAAGCTCTAGATTTAAGGTAACTAGGGATACCCCATGCGTTGCAGTGGAAATCTTCAAACAAATTATATTATCTAAATGAAATAGTATAATATATATGTAATATGAATTGTATATAGAAGTATGTAATATTTAATTAGTCAAAATAGTTGAGATGCTAAATTTAATTCACATTAATTTTTATATTTGATGGCTATAAATTAGCTATGTAGATATTTTAATCAAAAAATGGCGATATAGATAACTTGCATGCAAGGATTGATCAATAATGAATGTTAGTGGCGATGACTTGAACATTTAATTGGCTAATGGAATAAATGATGTGGACAAATACATTGAGCATTTAGAAATAGACTAACTTAATATAGTTTGACTTTCTGAAAAAAATAGGCCTTTTTTTTGAGAATGCGGCTCTTTATTAATCAAGATAGACCATTACAAATGGTTTGCCGGATGCAATCCGGAATAGAGTTTCTAAACGTGACTGAAATAAACAGTTCAGCAGAACGAGCTAAAGAATGAGCCGCAAGATTACATTGACGATAAACGTGGATGAAAGACACCGAAGCGAAGCTTGTCGCCATAGCCTTGATGTCTTGAACCACCACTCCAACTTGGCTACGGTCCAACTCCAGGCTGTTGACTCGTTGCACCAAGGAAAGGCAATCAGATGCCACAATTAACTTGTCGAAACCTTCAGCACCGGCAAGGGACAAAGCGCGACGAAGGGCGAGCGCTTCAGCTATCTCTGGCGAGGTGACCTCCTCAAGGAGCTCGCTGCAAGCAGCGGGGCATGCACCATTGTGGTCTCGGATCACTACACCAATTCCCATACGGCGAGAAGGAGGGAACAGAGCTGCATCAACAAAGATCTGAACTGTACCTTCCGGCGGCGGAGACCAGCGAGGAGCAGAAGAAGCTGTCTCACGCCTAGTAGAAGGGGCAGGTTTAAAGAGGTGCAACTCGATCATATCGACATAAGCCTTGCATTGCTCGGCCACACTATGTGGATGTCTTGGATGTTCACCATTACGGACACCATTCCGATAAGTCCACAAGTGCCAAATCACCACAGTCAGAACCATACGTTCTCTGTCCGTGGATCTCTCCAGGAAATCAAAGACCCATTCCTTAGGATTGATGAAAAGCTTGCGTCGAAGATGAATACCACACACTGGCTTGATCTCCCGCCAAACTTCCCTCGCAAATTGACAGAAAAGGAACACATGGGCCGAGGTTTCCTCTCTGTTGCAAACCATGCACGCCGCCGAAGCTGGAATATGGCGGCGATTTAGTTGGGAACCAGAGGGCAGGCAATCATGGATGAACCTCCACAGATTGATCTTCATCTTTCCAGGTGCCTTGATCGCCCAAAGTTTCTTCCAAAGTGAACTATCACACTGTGTGGCAGAGTAGACCCCACCACCCGTTCTACTGCGCTCGACAAAGAAACTTTCAGTTCGAGCAATGTGATATGCAGAACGGACAGTGTACTCTCCAAATTTTGTATGCGGCCAGGAAAGGAAATCATTTCCTCCCCGCCGGCTGATAGGAATTTGAGTGATCTGGTTGGCAACATCCTCCTCAAAAACGGAACGAACTACGTCGACGTCCCATGACCGGCGATCCTCGCTCAGAAGAAAGGCCACCGTTGCACCCTCTGGGATGGGCGCCAGAGTCTGTACCTCCCCAGGTCTGACATTAGGAATCCAGCTATCAGTCAACACTTTGATACTGTTGCCATCACCAACACTCCAACGGCTTCCACGCTTAACCAACTGCATGCCAAACAATATACTCCTCCAGGTGTAGGACGACGATCGGGGTTTGGGAGCATCCCAGACATCACATTGGGGAAAATACCTTCCCTTCAAAACCCTGGCACACAGCGACTGCGGATCCGTGAGTAACCTCCAAGCTTGTCGCCCGAGCATGGCCTGGTTAAACAAGACGAAGTCTCTAAAACCCAATCCCCCTAGAGATTTAGGGGTAGATAGCCATGACCAACTGCGCCAATGCATTTTCTTTTTACCATCTTCGAAGCCCCACCAATGATCAGCAATGGACTTTCGAAAAGAGTCACAGATGGAGACTGGAAACTGGAAACAACTCATCAAGTAAGTTGGAATTGCTTGTATTACTGCCTTCAGCCAAGTTTCCTTTCCTGCTCGAGACAAAGGCCGTCCTGAACAGCTATTCATTTGCTTCCACGCTCTTTCCAGAATCGGCCTAAATGAACCAGACGGAGACCGGCCCACACCCGTAGGCATGCCGAGATAGGTTTCCTGCAGAACCTCATTGTGAACTCCTAATCTGGCCATCACATCTAACTTCACCTGACTGTCACAGTGTAGACCAAAGAAAATTGAGGATTTATCAACATTAATCTTTTGTCCTGACCCCTGACAGTATAACGAAAGGGTTTCCTTGAGAGCCTCTACACTCCTTGCATCACTTCGAGCGAAGAAGATGCTATCATCCGCGAAGAGGAGGTGGGAAATAGGCGGGCCATCACGGCCATTGCGAACTCCTTGTAGTGCCCCCACATTCTCCTTAAGAAACAGCAGATTAGACAGACCTTCAGTACAGAGCAGAAAGAGATACGGACTTATAGGATCCCCTTGTCTGATTCCTCTAGTTGGAATAACTGGCATAGTGAGCTCCCCATTGACCCGGACTGCATAACGTACATGAGTAACACATCTCATCACAGCCGTAATCCAAGCAGGAGCAAAACCCAGCTTACAGAGACAACCATGTAAATAACCCCATTCCACACGGTCATATGCCTTCATCATGTCGATTTTCAGAGCAAAATATGGTCTTTTAGCTTTTTGCCTCCTGATCGTATGAAGGCATTCATATGCAATCAAGGCATTATCCGTGATTAACCTTCCCGGGACAAAGGCACTCTGATGCTCTGATATCACCACAGGAAGAATTACTTTCAGCCGGTTAGCCAACACCTTAGATGCAATCTTGTAAAGGACATTGCAAAGACTGATTGGTCTGAAGTTCTTGAGGTTTTCTGGATTAGTTACCTTGGGTATCAACACAATGACTGAATCACAGAATCCTTCAGGAATGCCTTCACCCAATAGGAAGCCCCTCACAGCGGAGCAGACATCATCTTTCAGCAGCTCCCAATGTGTCTGGTAGAAGAGAGCTGGAAAGCCGTCGGGTCCAGGGGCCTTGGTTGGCCCCATCTGGAACAATGCTGTTTTGATCTCCAAATCCGTATATGACTTTGTTAATTCTGCATTCATCTCATTAGTAACTTTGGCCTGGATGGAGTCAAGAACAGCCTCCGAATCACAAGGTTCAGACGAGAACAAATCACCATAAAATGTCTCAGCCATACCTTTGATTTCATGTAGATCTTCACAGCGAGAACCATCCTCACGAACTAATGCACGGATTCTGTTCGTGCGTCGGCGTGTCGAGGCACAGGCATGGAAGAACGCGGTATTGCGGTCTCCCTCCCGCAGCCAGTTCACCCGCGATCGCTGTCTCGCCATGATCTCTTCCCTCTCGAAAAGCTCGCACAGACGGCTTTCGACCTTCCGTGCAGCCTCGATCCCATCGGCGCGCCAAGGAGAGAGGCGGATAGTCTTTAGCTGGCGCTCTAACTTCCTGATCTCCTGTCGTACGCGTCCAAAGCTTGCATGACTCCAAGCCTGCAGTGAGGAGGCTACGGACTGGAGTTTGGACCAAGTCGCATTCAGACAGTGCGGCCCTGGTTGGGTTTCAGACCAAGCTTTTTCCATCATTTGCTGATAATCTGGGGCCCGCTGCCACGCAGCTTCATAGCGGAAGCCTGTCTGGACTGGTCTCCGTTGAGAGTCCTCCACAGAGCACTGCAGACGAATAAGGATCGCGAGGTGGTCAGAGGTGGTGGTGAGGATATTCTCGACCGAACAACTGTCGAAACTGGCCGAGAAGGCCTCATTCGCCACCGCACGGTCTAAGCGAACCCGCACGAGAGAGTCACCGTCTTGCCGATTGGACCAAGTGAATAACGGGCCGGAGAACCCCATATCGGCCAGTCCACAGTCGTCCAAGCAATCCTTGAATTGATCCATCTGTGCAATTGATCTATTCTGAGGCCCTGAATGTTCATGTTGAAAGAGAACTTCGTTGAAATCACCACAAACAATCCAGGGGCCCTCCCAATGGCTTCTCAACCGTCTTAGCAGGCTCCAAAATTCGTGTCGCTTATCCCGACAAGGCTCCCCATAGACGAAAGAGGTACGCCATGGAGCACAAGTGGGCGACGAGATCACTACGTCAATGCAGTGAGCGTTCATACCCTTCAGAGCAACCACAAACGGTTCAGACCAAAAAAGCGCAAGGCCTCCACTGAGACCCTCGCAACTGACAGCGAGACTACCTGTGTAGCCGAGGCTCCACATAAAATTTTGAGCTCTTTTATCCTTCATCTTAGTCTCGGAAAGGAAGACAAAGGAGGGTCGATACGTTGTCACTAGCCAACGCAATTCACCAACTGTCGAGTCTGACCCGAGTCCCCGACAGTTCCAACAGAGGTAACTCATTGCGACTGGCGGGGCTGCATCGCAGCCGCCGCCGGATCCGCCGATCGAGTGTTTGTTCGTTGCTTCTTGTTTGAATCATCCACGACCGCCTCAAAGCGATCAGTCCTCCCCTCCTCGTTGGGTGCAATGGGAGGTGCCACCCCAACAGGAACGGTGATAAGTGCGCCATCATGTAGCACCGGCAACTTGGGACGGTACTCCTGCTTTTGCTTTCGTTTCTTCGCCGGCTTAGATGGCGATATAACCTTTTTCGCGGCAGGATTCACACGCGTCACAGAAGCTCTATGCTGACGAGGGTTTTTAGTCGGCGAGGTCACCTCGCCCGAGGCCGCTTCCTGCTGCTTATCACCCGGCATAGAGCCAGAGGCCTGGGAGCCAGGCCCCATCTTTGTGCCATCCCAAGACGGTTTGTTGGACTGGGAATGACCCATTGAGGAGACATTTTCCTTCCGCTTCTCTGGGACACACAACTTCTCACCATGATAGGGGAGCTTCCCTTCTGAATCTCGAACCGCCGGAGTCGGGCAAACGAGGGAAGAATGCCCCAGCAGACCACAGGAGAAGCAAAATATGGGCAGCCTCTCATACATCACATTAAACTGCATGGTCATGTTCCTTCTCTTGGAGAAAACAGAGATACACCGCATGATTGGTTCCAGAGGATTAATGGTGACCCTAACCCTCAGATATGAGCCCCAAGCACGTCCTTTATCATCCACATCAAGGTGATCAACTCTACCCAGCCTAGAGGCAAGAGGTGTGCCTCGCTCAGAATTCATCATGTCGAAACTCAGATTCATAATGCGAGCCCAAACGAGCAGCTCATCAAAAACCACATCTTCAGGTTGGACTGACACATCAAAGTTCTTCAGCAAGATAGCATGATTGCTAAGCTTCCATGCCCCTCCTTTGGCCACCCTGGATCGATCAGCCTCCGATCCAAATTCCGCCAGGAACAGGTTCGGCCCCAGTGGGTTCACGACTAGATCTTTCGGATTGCCCCACGCTGACCGCACCACAGTCCTAATCGTATTGATATGCAAGGTGTTTGGCGCTAGAACCTTACCCACAAGAGCCCACTCCGGGCATGGGAGATCATCGTCTCCCTCATCCTCCAAGACCAAGGGGTCAGCCTCCTTCGACGTCAGATTCAATCGCTGCATCATCTCAACAACAGTCTCCCCGCCGCCAGCGGTTTTGCTCGATGAACCTGTCTCTGAGGAGCCCCCTTTTGCCAGATCGTCAGTGGCCACCACCAGATCACGCGATCCGTTCGCTTCGGCCGCCGGCACATGCTCCGCCCCAGTCCCTTTGTCCGCCATTGCTATCAACCCCGGACGATCACCTACGCAGGGCCAAGGGTGGGAAAGAACGCAAGGTTCCCCCGTGATCACCCCGAACCCGTGGAAGAGATCCGAAAACCAGGGAAGACAGCCGCCGCGATGTGCAGGGGCGACGACAGGGAGGGGTGGAAGAAGGGGATGATCACGATCGAGAGATCGAGATCACCAAACGGAGTCGCGTGGGTTAGGATCACCGGATCGCCAGAGCGCCGCAAAACCCTAGCCGCACCGAAAAATCGCTAAAAAAAAATAGGCCTTAAGCCTTGGGATGGAGGTGGTACTTCATAATTTTGTCCATAGCATAATATGGTGCTGCGTCACCTTTGGGCCAGACCCATGTCATTTTCGCAGGAATTATTTCAGCCACCGTTTAGAGTCCGTATTGAATGTCGAAATGTCTTCTAGGGTTTGGTTTGGCCACCATACGTATGACTGGCCGAAACCTCGCTTTTTCCTCCTTTAAATACCCCCATAGCCATCACTTTTAGACTTGGATTTTGATTAGACTAAAAGTTAGCCATTGCTACAAACTTCTTTTGAGGCCAACGCCCAGAACAAGACCGACTATTCGAAATCCCACCTTTTTCAATAAATTTTTCATCTATATCCGCAATATTCTGAATGCAATATTAGTTCTTACTTGTTCTCGATTTCAGGTAGAAATTAAGACCTTTTGGTCAGGCTGATCGTGCATCCGCAAGATCAGTAACTCCCGGAGATTTTCCCAGCAATTACATTGACGCACGAGCTTTGCACGTGTAGTCGGATCGTCAACTACGATCTCCACCAACAAATCGAAGTTATCATCCACTCATCAAAAGATCGACCACCTTAGCCCTAGGAAAGGTCGCCAACGGAGCTGCAGACCGCTAGGAGTGTGGGAGTAAGACAGTAGTAGCTAGAGCAACACGCAAGCATCGACCGAACATCCGCAGAATGCGGCCCGCCCAACCCATCTCGAACCTAGATTGGGCCCAGACTGCAGCACCGCCACCAGCTGATTTGATGGGGCGTCGCCACCACTGCTGCTTCGCACCACCAGTCGCCACCAGCGTGCACCGCGCCGCCGCGACAACCATGCCTAGACCGCACGCGCAGCCAGTCGCGAGGACAGTGCCCACCGCACGCGAACACCCCGCCTTAATACGGGGTAGCTTTTGGACACCTCCGCCTCAAGACCGACAAGACCTCCTCGTGGCCCAATGACACGAGCTCGGGCCAAATAACTACACCAAGAGGTCAATTCGCTCCTTTCTATGTGCACATTCGACACACCTTTGAATGACATGCTACTTCATTCCAAGACCCTTTTGTGTGATCAGGTACGAACCTTGGGAAGAAGACATGGAGGGGCGCTCAGGAAAGGACCCGAGGAGGAAGAAGGACAACGTCACCACTCTTTCCTGATCGAGGACTCCAAGGAACAACACGTCCACCCAGAAGGGACGACACTGCCGCCAACCGCAGCGGAACTATCGCCATCCGCAACGGCACTGCCGCCATCCGCAGCGGCACTGCCGCCAGGAGGAAAGGCCCTTCCGCCAGCCACAGCGGCACTGCCGCCTAGGGGGCCGGTACTACCGCCCCAGCCACCAGCCCGACGCCCAGGCCGGCACTACCGCTAGTGAAGGTCGGCACTGCCGCCCCAACAAGTCAACGGCGAATCTTGATTGTTCTTCTGCCCATTTGTGGCCCTGTTTATTTGTACCAAATTACCAAACTACCCCTGCTCGGATCTGGGGCTATAAGTACTCCCCTTCCAGCTCCTCTCTAGGGTTAGACTTGTTGTGAGAGATATGAGCTTTGCTCCTCCCCATGGGAAACCCTTCTAGATATGAATCTATGAAGTTTATCAAGGATTTTCTAAGTGATTCGTCTCTTCCATTCTAGGGATTCTAGTGTTTGTGGATCTTTTGCTTCTTGAAATTCTATCTATTTGCACTCTTTTCCTCTTTCGAACTCTACCAATTGCTTGCCAATCTTTTGTGAGGGATTCTACTCCTTGTGGGTCTTTGCCTTGCAATTCCATTGGGTTGGTGTATCGGACCAACGAATAACAACCGGTTGTGTGTGTTGCGTTTGTATCTCTGATCCCCTCCGCTTTCCACCCGTGTTCTTCGTGTTCTTCACCACCGCCCTCAAATCTGTGAAGATCGGGCCATCCCTAGGGCTCAGCCCTCATCACGCCTCCTCCGTCGCCGCACAGGCTTTGCCGGCAGTGACCCTGGGCGACGGCAGAGAGGGGAGGGGCTGCCGGGGAGGGAGTCGGTGGCCACGATCTAGGGGAACTATCCATGTCGCCCTCGGACAGAGCAACGCGGGGGTCAATAGGTTATCCTTGAAAGGTAGCTCCTGAAGATTGCAGAGTTGATTTAAGTTCACTAACTCCAATATTCCAAGGACATTCGACAAAGCTGCAAAGAGAAACATATCTCGCGTGGATGACATCCTGCATCCATTCCTGTCTTTCAAGTGTATTATTTCTTGTATGTGGTGGACTACGGTATCAGACATTGGTTCAAAATGGACCCTAGTCCTATATCTGTTTTGTATATAATCTTTGGTTTGGATTATAAGACGACACAGCCTGCAAAGTTCGATCTTGAGAATAACTTGGTAGAACACCATGAATAAAATCCAGTTCAATGTAATATTCGTTAGCCAATGAGTCAGAAATAACATCAGAAATGGCTGGACATAATTCTTGAGTCCTACTGGATCGATCTGTACGTATTTATATAATCTCTATCCTGAAAATTAGTCAAGTTTAAATGTCACAGCGAGTGAAATTAAAGAGACAACCCAACATGGGCATGTCCAAAGGTGAGCCGAGGGAAAGCAAAGGAGCCGGCCGGGTACAATGGATAAGCGAAAGGCGAAGCAGGCCCGCGCGTCAAATGCAAAGGCACATCTGCTGCTTGTCCTTCTGTCGACTCTCCTCCGACGACTACGACTCCTTATCAAAGCAGCTCGTCATGGCCGGCCGCGGAGTGCAGATCAGTCGACGTTCTGCCCATGCAGGTACCTCGTGCCGAATAATCTGGAAAAATCGATCAACCTTTTTCAGCTGCACCGTCGCCGTCTCCAGAAGGCTTTGATCGATCCACGTCAGCCATCAGGAATGTTTAGCCCATGTCCCGAGTCATTTAAAGCATCTCCAGTCGCGTCCCTTAAAGCGTTTCCAAAGGTTTTCTCAGAGGTGCTGGACATTCTTTTCGGTCCCAATCGTGCGCCCAAAGCCTCCTTCTGCCCGGCACGGCTCAATACGGTGTCCGGCATCCCGAGCCCGTCTGCGCTCCACAGGGGCCGCTCCGGGCGCGTCGGACAGAGCGAGAAGCGAGGCGGGGAGTGACGGGCCCGACGTGTCATTAACACCGAAGTCTAAACCCGTCGCCTACCTCACGTTAATGGCGCCCAGACTTTCCTAGGCAACGCAAGTGAAGCGTCTCGTCGTGCATGGTCGCGTGCCCATCCGTGCCGGCGTTTATTGTGGCCAACGCCCCGTTGCTTCCTTGCCTGCCGCCGCTGTACAATATAGAGCGCCCCACCTTCCTTCTCGTTGCATCCACGTTTCAATCTCGTCGCGCCTCCTTCCTTCCTCTCGCCATGTTCCAATGTCGTCCTCCGGCAAGAATATCCTCGTGGGCTTCGGGCGTGGCAGCCTCACGGTGGCGGAGGCGTGGGCGTTGTATCGCGCGCGGTACCCTGTCCCGCCGGACATGCGCCTGCCAAGCAGCGGCGGCTAGAGGATGGCTGTCAACGGGATCGGCGTCCCGCCGCCGCCGGGAACCGATCGTTGGAGGGACGCAATCAGGACCCAACGCGCCCGCCTCAGTGCCAAGGAGCGCCGATCCCACCCGGGCCCCCACCGGCAAGACTGGTGGGCAGACTTCTTCCAGGCGCAGTTCGATGCCGACATGAACAACATCGCCGGCCTCGTCGGGCGGAGGAACACGTGGAACAAGGGGGGCACGTCCTTTTCTGGGGAATGCCCGGACGCACCCTCTCGTCCGTTGTCGAGGGTGCTCCCCGGCAATGCCCTCCGTAAGGGGCTTAGGGTAGAAGAAATCCTGTAGGCTCACACGAGACATCGGTTATCAAACAAGCGGGGAGTGCGATTTACCCAGGTTCGGGGCCCTCGGTGAGGTAAAACCCTTACGTCCTGCTTGTCTGATCTTGATTGCTGAAAATATGGGTTACAATGGGGTGCAGAAGGTTTCGGCTATGATCTCGTCGAGAGTCTAAATTCTATGATGACCTAGCTCTAGACTTATGGTGGTTATGGCTATTATGATTGTGTATCCCTCGGCAGCCCCTCTCCTGGCCCTTATATTGGGAGCCAGGTCCCGAGAGGTCTGTCCGGGTACGACTAGGTTACAAAGAGCCCTAAATCTAAACTATCCTTGTATTCTTTGTCTTCTAGGGTTCTCCTGTAGCTGGATTCCCCGGAACCACAAGAATCCTTAGAATGGGATTCCAACTCAGCACCTTTTGTTTTGAGATTTTGAGAAGAGTTGCTCTTTGGAGAGCACAGTACGATGAAAGTTGTAAGCTGTGTTCGGGGGGGAGTTATTGTCTATCGTTGGCCTCTATGGTAGAACCCATCGAGGAGGCCTGAGAGGCGGTGTTTTACCCTGTGGCGGATGTCAGCGGTTCGAGTCCGCTTATCTCCAGCCCGTGAACTTAGCGGATACTATGATAGCACCGAATTTTGCCAATTCAGCAGTTCGATCTATGATTTCGCATTCATGGACGTTGATAAGATCCTTCCATTTAGTAGCACCTTAGGATGGCATAGCCTTAACGTTAATGGCGAGGTTCAAAAGAGGAAAGGCTTGCGGTGGATACCTAGGCACCCAGAGACGAGGAAGGGCATAGCAAGCGACGAAATGCTTCGGGGAGTTGAAAATAAGCATAGATCCGGAGATTCCCAAATAGGTCAACCTTTTAAACTGCCTGCTGAATCCATGAGCAGGCAAGAGACAACCTGGCGAACTGAAACATCTTAGTAGCCAGAGGAAAAGAAAGCAAAAGCGATTCCCGTAGTAGCGGCGAGCGAAATGGGAGCAGCCTAAACCGTGAAAACGGGGTTGTGTTTCTCAAGAATCCTTCTTAGGAACCGACGTAACGGCCCACCTGATCATCGGATGCCTTCATGGGCCCCTAGTTGGGCCGTAAGAGGTAGTGCAATAATATTTACCCGAAGGGTAATGCCCACATCAGTAGCCCCCGAGTGACTGGCCAAAAATACTTCGGGCAGGGACTAAAACATGTTTTCTGTCGAATGTCCGCCTTAGCTAATAAATCTTGACTTCCTTGCAATAGTAGCGTCTTCTTTATCGGGTGCGCGTTCAGTGCTCCCGATGAGAGTAGCCCCCGAGTCTAGGCACGGATGCTTGCAACCGTGTGTAGACTCAAGTTGTACTACTCGAATGTTCTCCTCTGCCGAAGCTTTATACAAACTATCTTGATCATTCGATATATTTTCCTATATCGGGACATCAATATTTTCAAGCAAGTTTTAGTACGAAAAGGATATTGAGTAACGTGCCCAGCTTTACCGGTTAACTGCTGATACGTCCATTTTGCATCACTATTTTGCATCATAATTTGCTGTTATTCATTGATATATTTCATGTTTGGACATAATACTTATGTTATTTCATCTATTTTGCATGTTTCATCATTATTGGAGGATCGAGCACCGGAGCCAGGATTCTGCTGGAAAAAGCACCGTCAGAACGCAATATTTCGGAAGATCAACTGTGGAAGGAAATTATACCAAAATCCTATTTTTCCGATGACGAAGGAAGCTGAGGGGGAGCCAGCTGGACCCAAGGTGGGCCCAGACCATACGGGCGGCCCATGGCCTGGCCGCGCCACCTGGTGGTGAGGGGCCCCACAGCCCCTTTGGCCTCTTTTCTTCGCGAAACCCTTCGTCCCGAAACCTAAGCCAGAGGGTACCTCGCGAAGAGTTACAGCCGCCTCTGGGCGGGAACACCAGAGAGAAAAGAGCTCTCCGGGCAGGAATCCGCCGGGGAATTCCTCCGGAGGGGAAATCGACGCCATCGCCATCGTCATCGAGCTGGACATCATCTCCATCATCATCATCATCATCATCTCCACCATCTACACCGCCATATCCACCGCAGCACCTCGTCACCGCTGTAGCAATTTGGGTTTGATCTTGATTGTTTGATAGGGGAAACTCCCGGTGTTGATTTCTACTTGTTATTGATGCTATTGAGTGAAACCGTTGAACCAAGGTTTATGTTCAGATTGTTATTCATCATCATATCACCTCTGATCATGTTCCATATGATGTCTCGTGAGTAGTTCGTTTAGTTCTTGAGGACATGGGTGAAGTCTAGATGTTAGTAGTGAATTATTGTTGAGTAGTATTCAATGTTCTGATATTTAAGTTGTGGTGTTACTCTTATAGTGGTGTCATGTGAACGTCGACTACATGATACTTCACCTTTATGGGCCTAGGGGAGTGCATCTTGTATTCGTTTGCTAATTGTGGGGTTGCCGGAGTGACAGAAACCTAAAACCCCGTTAGTATATCGGTGCAGGAGGGATAGCAGGATCTCGAGTTTAAGGCTGTGGTTAGATTTATCTTAATTACTTTCTTGTATTTGCGGATGCTTGCAAGGGGTATAATCACAAGTATGTATTAGTCCTAGGAAGGGCGGTGCATTAGCATAGGTTCACCCACACAACACTTATCAAAACAATGAAGATTAATCAGCCGTATGAAGCGAAAGCACTAGACTAAAATCCCCGTGTGTCCTCAAGAACGTTTGGTCATTATAAGTAAACAAACCGGCTTGTCCTTTGTGCTAAAAAGGATTGGGCCACTCGCTGCAATTATTTCTCTCGTATTTTATTTACTTGTACTTTATTTATCTGCAATATCAAAACCCCTGAATACTTGTCTATGAGCATTTACAGTGAATCCTTCATCGAAACTGCTTGTCAACACCTTCTCCTCGTTGGATTCGACACTCTTATTTATCGAAAGTACTACGATACACCCCTATACTTGTGGGTCATCAAGACTATTTTCTGGCGCCGTTGCCGGGGAGTGAAGCGCTATTGGTAAGTGGAATTGGTAAGGAAACTTTTACTGTACGTGCTGATTTTGTTTTTGCTTGCTACTATAAGTCATTATGGAGAGATCCTCCCTTGAATTTCTATTTGGGAAATCTACTACTACTGCAACGGTAGTGGATGAGGCGCCAGGTGAGGAATTAATACCATATAAAATACCTATGAAAATTATTGAACGTGTTGTGGATAACCGCTATGAAGGGGATGGAACTGTGCATCCTGGAGATTATTTACTGTTTTTACATGAATTATGCGGTTATTCAAATGTGCAGGTATTTCAATGGATGAAGTTAGGAAGAAATTATTTGTTATGTCGCTATCTGGTAAAGCGGCGCATTGGTATAAACTGCTGAAGGATGGGCGTTCTCTTGATTGGAAGGATATTGTGCCTCTATTTTACTCTAAATTCTATCCTCCAAGTGAAATTCACAAAGATCGCAACCGAATATATAATTTCTGGCCTCATGATGGAGAGAGTATTGCCCAAGCGTGGGGGAGATTGAAGTCTTTAATGCTCAAATGCCCCATTCATGAGCTTCCTGGTAATATTATCATTGATAATTTCTATGCAAGACTTTCTTTTCAAGATAAAACCTTGCTGGATACTGCTTGTTCTGGATCATTCACGCGCAATAAAGAAGAGTTTAAATGGGACCTTCTTGATCGAATCCAAGAAAATACTGAAGGATGGGAGAACGACAAAGGTAGAGTGTCGTATAAATTATAATTATTAATGCATTGAAACTTTTATGGATACCGATGAATATCGTAATATGAGTGCTACATATGGTCTTGACTCTCAAGTTGTTGCAAATATTTATAAAGCCTTTGCCTCTCATTTTGAATTGCCTAGGAAGAATTTTGATAAGTATCATGAACCATATAAAGATAAAGTTGATTCGCCTAAAGGCAAATGTATTGAAATTAAAACTGTTGATCATGTTCTTCCTGAAGCTTATATTGAAAAACTCCTTTCCCTGCTAAAATGAAGGAGTATTCTGTTATAACTAGTGTAGTTAATAAAAGTGCAAAGAAACCTATAGAACCTGAAGAACAAATAAAAGTTGAACCTGCTGTTGCAATAGTTAAAGATCTTGTTACTGAAAATGTGGAAAATGGTCATATTATTTTTTGTGAAGATGCTTTAATATTGTTTCGCATCCTAATAAGTCTATGAAAGCCAGTGTTCCTGTGCTCTCTGTTCGAATTGGTGATCATTGCTATTATGGTTTATGCGATATTGGTGCAAGTATTAGTGCCATTCCTTATGAGCTCTACACGGAAATTATGCATGAAATTGGTTCTTGTGAACTTGAAGATATTGATGTGGTTATTCGGCTAGCTAATAGAGAAACTATCTCTCCCATTGGTATTGTTCGAGATGTTGAAGTTCTATGTGGTAAGATTAAATATCCTGCTGACTTTTGGTACTTGGTTCTGCTGCTAGTAAGTTTTGCCCTATTATTTTTGGTAGACCTTTTCTAAATACATGTGGAGCTATTATAGATTGCAAGAAAGAGAAAATTGTTAGTGCACAATTAATAATTCACACATTCAGAGGTGACACAATCATTCTTTACACTTCTGGACATTGCATAAAGCTACTGGACATTAATGGATCAAAGAAATGAATCCAACATAGCAAAAGAGGCAATGCGAAATAAAAGGCAGAATCTGTCAAAAACAGAACAGTCCGTAAAGACGAATTTAAAGCTGGCACCAGACTTGCTCAAATGGAAAAACTCAAAACTAATGAAAGTTGCGTACATATCTGAGGATCACGCTCGTAAATGGGAAGATTTTTTCGAATTTTCTACAGAGGACTGTGCCCAGATTCGTGACAGACAGCAATGCTGTTTCTGCGCAGCGATCCCAAATATAACATCAACTTTGACATAGAAACTTTACTTGGCACAAAAACATGATAAGGAGAGGTTGCTACAGTAGTAAACAACTTCCAAGACTCAACAAAACAAAAAATTGCTGTAGTAAAAACATGGGTTATCTCCCAAGAAGTTCTTTCTTTATAGCCATTAAGATGAGCTCAGTAATAAGAGTTGCAAAAGAGAGCATCAAGAAGCAAATTCAAAACACATTTAAACCTAACCCACTTCCTATGAAAAGGAATCTTGTACACAAATAGATTCATGAAGAACAAAGTGGCAAGCATAGAAAAGCAACACAAGTGCAATTTCAAGATTCTCAACATAAAGAGGGGAAACTTAATATTATTAAGATGCATATAACCATGTTTCCCTCTCTCATAATAACTTTCAGTAGCATCATGAACAAACTCAACAATATAACTATCACATACAACATTCTTGTCATGAGCTACATGCATAAAATCATTACTCTCCACATAAGCATAATCATTACTATTAATTGTAGTGGGAGCAAATTCAATAAAATAACTATCATTATTCTCATCACCATAATCATCATATATAGGAGGCATATTGTAATCATAATTAATTTTTTCCTCAATAATAGGTGGACTGAAAATATCATATTCATCATTGCAAGCATCATATATAGGAGGTAAAGTATCATCCAAGTAAATTTTCTCCTCCATGCTTGGGGACTAAAAATATCACAACCAGCTTCCCCAAGCTTAAATTCTTCCATAGCTTTAGCAATAATGGTGTTCAAAGAGTTCATGCTAATAACATTGCTACAACTATTTTGCAAACAAAGTTCCATGGGTTTTTTAATTTTCTCTTCAAACACATCATGTCCTAACTCAAGATAAATACTATAAAGATCTCTATTTTTTTGTTGTTTTCCATTAAGCCTAACTAGTGAAAATAAAAACAAGTACAGGACTAGACATGATAATGAAAGTAAACTAAATGCAAGTAACTAATTTTTTTGTGTTTTTGATATAGAGAGCAAGACAGTAAATAAAGTAAAACTAGCAACTAATTTTTTTGTGTTTTGTTTAGGTGCAGCAAACAAAGTAGTAAATAAAATAAAGCAAGACAAAAACAAAGTAAAGAGATTGAGAAGTGGAGACTCCCCTTGCAGCGTGTCTTGATCTCCCGGCAACGGCGCCAGAAAAGAGCTTGATGGCGTGTAACTCACACGTTCGTTGGGAACCCCAAGAGGAAGGTATGATGCGCACAGTAGCAAGTTTTCCCTCAGAAAGAAACCAAGGTTTAATCGAACCAGTAGGAGCCAAGAAGCACGTTGAAGGTTGATGGTGGCGAAATGTGATGCGGCGCAACAACAGGGATTCCGGCGCCAACGTGGAACCTGCACAACACAACCCAAGTACTTTGTCCCAACGAAACAGTGAGGTTGTCAATCTCACCGGCTTGCTGTAACAAAGGATTAAACGTATCGAGTGGAAGATGTTTGCAAAGAAAACAGTAAACACAATTGCAGTAGATTGTATGCTATGTAAAGAATAGGACCGGGTCCACACACTAGAGGTGTCTCTCCCATAAGATAAAAGCATGTTGGGTGAACAAATTACAGTCGGGCAATTGACAAATAGAGAAAGGCATAACAATGCATATACATGATATGATAAATACAGTGAGATTTAATTGGGCATTACGACAAAGTACATAGACCGCCATCCAACCGCATCTATGCCTAAAAAGTCCACCTTCAGTTATCATCCGAACCCCATTCATTAAGTTGCTAAGCAAAGACAATTGCATTAAGTATGGTGCGTAATGTAATCGACAACTACATCCTTAGACATAGAATCAATGTTTTATCCCTAGTGGCAACAGCACATCACAACCTTAGAACTTTCTGTCGTCCCAGGTGTCAATGAAGGCATGAACCCACTATCGAGCATAAATACTCCCTCTTGGAGTTAAGAGTAAAAACTTGGCCAGAGCCTCTACTAATAACGGAGAGCATGCAAGATCATAAACAACACATAAACAATAGATTGATAATCACCATAACATAGTATTCTCTATCCATCGGATCCCGACAAACACAACATATAGAATTACATATAGATGATCTTGATCATGTTAGGCAGCTCACAAGATCCAACAATGAAGCACAACGAGGAGAAGACGACCATCTAGCTACTGCTATGGACCCATGGTCCAGGGGTGAACTACTCACATCACACCCGAGGCGACCATGGCGGTGTAGAGTCCTCCGGAGATGAATCCCCTCTAGGGTGCCGGAGGCGATCTCCCGAATCCCCCGAGATGGGACGCGGCGGCGGCGTCTGGAAGGTTTTCCGTATCGTGGCTCTCGGACGGGGTTTTCGCGACGGAGGCTATTTGTAGGCGGAAGGGTTGGTCGGGGGCCACACGAGGGCCCCACACCCTAGGTCGCGGCCAGGGCCTGGGCGCGCCGCCTATGGTGTCGCGCCCGTGGCCCCACTTCCTTCCTCTTCGGTCTTTCTGGAAGCTTCGTGCAAAAAGGACCCCGGGCGAAGATTTCGTCCAATTCGAGAATATTTCCTTACTAGGATTTCTGAAACCAAAAACAGCAGAAAACAACGGCTCTTCGGCATCTTGTTAATAGGTTAGTTCCAAAATGCATAAATATGACATATAATGTGCATAAAACATGTAGGTATCATCAATAAAGTAGCATGGAACATAAGAAATTATCGATACGTTGGAGACGTATCGTGGTTCACCTACACCTCCTTCACGTCGCCGACGCCGCCCCCCACCTCCGGCGGTGCGACGCCCCCCCACCTCCGGCGAAGAAGCAGCCGCCCCCGGCAAAGAAGCTGAAGCAGTCCTGGACTATTAACCCGGAGCCTTATGTACCTAAGATCACAAAGGTACCGGAGCCATCACTGAAGCCTCTCATCCGGAGACCTTGGGACCTTAGTGTGGAGGAAAATGCAGCGGTCGTGGCTGCTCAGCATGAGAAATGGATGGCGGACTGCAAGAAGAAAAGAGAACCCGAGCCCAAGCCAGTATATTCTGACAAGCAAAAGAGCTGGGCTAAGTCATTTTTGAACACACCGTCCCAAGCCGCGAAGAATCTGCCTGACGACTATTCACGTGAACTTCGTAGGCAAGCACTCATGTTGAAGGAGAAGCAAGAGTTGGCGGAGAACCAGGAGAAGAAAGCCTTGGAGGAGGCCGAGAAAGAATTAGAAAGTAAAAGAGGGGAAACAAGTTGCCCAGCTCGGGAACAGAGTAAACAATCCATCGCCCCTCTCATAGTGAAAGCCGCCGGTCCGGATGACCTCGATATCATAGCAGCTGCAGCACATGGATTGACCGTAGCGAGTGCCACAGAACAAGCGGCCAACTTAGGTCCGACTCTTCGTGCAGTGTTAGGCCTTGATGAGGCGCCAATAATGAAGGACGTAGTAATTACATATGTGTCGAATGGGCCTCTCATCGAGCCTGCGCAGGAAAAGGATCTACCTCCACAAATGACAGGTCTGCTAAATTGGTACAAGGCTTACATAAAATAAAAAAACGTCAAAGACTATATTTATGCGGAAGTTAGACCTGAGCATCATTTCAAACATTACCATGTACAAATTCATCGGAGTGAATTGTTCCAGCTTTTCAATCTGCGCGAGCTCAACAAATCTATCATCAGTTGCTACGTTCTGTAAGTGATTTATTTCTACCCCATCTCGTTCATTGCCTGCACTATATATATATATATATATATATATATATATATATTATCCTAACTATCTTTTTGTGTATGCAGAATGAAGAAGCGGGAATGCATAATAAGGAACATCCATGATGTTGGGTTCATTGACCCACAAATCGTTAATTCATATGTGTTAGAACATTTTCCCGCCGACGTGGAGGAAGACCTGTGGCAGTTTTTTTCAAGGCAGGAACTCAAAAGTGATATTCTATTTCCTTGCCATTTTGGGTGAGTGTTTCTGTCTTGAGCACATTCTCTTTTGTTTACTCCATGCAAGGTATGTGGCTAATCGATGAGTTAATTATGCACGACTGTGCATGTATCGTGTCCGCAGGTTCCACTGGATTCTGCTAGTAATTCAATTTCACGACTCCACAGTTCTCGTCCACGACTCTCTGAATCTGAATGCAAAGATTTGGGCCGACATGAGAAAAATGATGCAGAAGTAATTATTTTCATTCACTTGCGCTCTATATCGATCGGCCTATTTCGTTCATTTCCTAATATCAAGTAACTAATAACTCTCTTGTTCATTTAATTTTCTTTGCCTCGTAGGGTTTGGACACGGTTCGTAAACACAAAGGTCGGTGAATTCAAAAAAGAGCTACAATTTAAAATGGTAGTGTCTGGGACTGGGGATATTCAGCCAAAGGGGACCAATCTATGTGGATACTATGTTTGTGAGATGATCCGGAGATACACCTCTGAGCGGGTTTCGTGTGAGAACAACATCAAGAGGAATAACCTCTGGAAGACGCTTAGTCTAGAAGCTCGCTTCCGACCACTTCAAGAGGAACTAGCTGGATGGATCGCGAAGGAAGTCATCGATCCTAGAGGAGAACACTATGTAGAGGACGTAGAACTTCATATGCAGTAAATCATATGTATGGAAACTTGTTCAAAATTGTATATGGTCATCCGATATTGAATATATATTGTCAATTCCTCTTGAATTCCTTTTGGTTCTAATTTCAAATTTGTTTGTTCATATGCATGTATATGTAGTACCGTAGAATATGTGAAACTCCTTCAAAATTAAAATAAAACAGAAAAGAAAATAAAACAATACAAACTAAAAAGAAACCAGGTTTAGGGGAGGGGGGCTAAAACTAAACCTGCGCCTTTAGTGTTGGCGGATAACCGCGACTAAAGGTCCTCCGCCCGAAGGACTGCTGGCGGCCACGTGGAGGCGCCTTTAGTCGCGGTTCGTAAGCAACCGCGACTAAAGGGGGGGTGGGCTTTAGTCGCGCTTGCTTGGTCGCGCTTGCGCAACCGCGACCAATGGCAGTTGCGAACCGCGACCGAAGCCGTTTTTTCCACCAGTGAACTGACGGGTGTTGTCAACAATCGACATCCGACTCTGGAAATTGTGTCATTAATAGGTTCATAAAAATACAGGTGATAAGTTTCAATGGAAATAATACCAGTAAACTGTTTCAAAAAATCAATCCATTGCTTGCAAAAGCATATCCGATAGAGAGTGGACTTTTAGAGCAGGTGCTCAGCGCGCACCCGTATCTGTACCATCTATATTGCATCAAGATTCGTGCTAGCTTTTTTTTCTCCCTCTCAAACAACTTCTTATTTTTTTTATCTCTCACACCAAATAATCTTTGAACTTGGAATTTTGCAGATCACTTAAAAATAACAACTAGAATTTGGGAAAAATATTTTAGATTTTTTATGTCATTACGTATATAAATATTTCAAGAATTTATTATAAATTTAAAATTAATTTGAAATTTTAAATTGCAAAAAAATCCAAACTATTTTTCCCCTATTCTATTTTTTATTTTTGAGTGACTTGCAGAAAAATCAAATCGAAATATTTAATAATTTACGGTATATAAAAAAACAAAAAAAGAAAAAGTGGAAAGGTGCGCTTTGCGCACCTGCTCCACTGAAGATTTCCCTATCCGATAAGTAATAGTGACAGAGTTGCATGATAGACTGCAAACTCAAAATTCCTTTATATTTTATAACGCAGGGAGTAACTCCTAAGACTAAGTTTGCTAGCTGTGAATTGTTCGATTTGATTGGTCATGACAATAGTCGACTGTTTTACCATTTCTGCACGTATTTACATAATAGATCATGGTCAAAGTTATATACTGGAGACTGAATAATTAGAAACAGTTATTCTCATTCTTCAAAAGAAATAGTCATTAAGTTCGAGATAGCAGAGCAATGACTATGGAGATAGGGATTCAAATTCCTAGTGCTCGCATTAGACACACTCCGGTGCTTTCTATAGAAATTTAGTGAGATTCGGAGATTTGTCTACAGCTCCATTAATTTAGCTTGGGATTCCAACAACAAATCGAATACACCGACAGCAATGTGCAGTGAAAAGTCAGGTTTAGCGCAGTATGGGACTACGAGATTAAATGGAAGAACACACACCAACCCGGGCTGGACCTGTAGTTGCTACTTTAATCTGTGTATCCTTGAAGCACATGGTCCAATGGTCAATGATCTCCTAAAGTTCGATCTCGCTGGCACATATACCTACTACTAACGACGTGGCAACGTCACTTAATGGGGGGGCTTTGGAAGGATCATGAACTGATCCCCCATGACTGTATGCAGCGGCGGCTTTAGTACGACTGACTGCAAATTGTCGAGAGCAACAATGCTTCAGTCTAGCAACAAGGAGATCCACCATATCTTTTTTAACTTGCATGTTTTACCTATATATCACTAATCTCAAAGAAAATTGAACTTCTACCGTTGCTTGTTTAATTTTGGATAATAGACCTATATAGTACGTACTATTAAGAATAGGTATCAACTTATACAATCTGCCTCTGCACAAACTCAAGATCAGTAGCAAGTCAACAACATTATTAAAAAGGAAGAAACAAATAAAAATAAAAAGTTTTTTTTTTGAATAACAGCAAGAGAGCTGCTGTGTTCATTGCATTAGAAGGAGTTTGAGGTTACAGGAAAAGAAGGCCTAAAGGATGGCACTTCTGTAAAAGAGAGAGGCTAAGCGATCAGCCGGGGTCGAAAGGTGCCCCACTAGATCGTACTACCAAAGGGATGGGAGCTCCTGCCAACCTCCAAACATCGATTTCGTCCATAATTCTTGAGATGAACGTGCGTACCGGCAGATCTTGTTTGCTAAAGATACGGCGGTTACGCTCCTTCCAAATCTCCCAGAAGATCAAGTTGACTAGAGGGAAAGTAATCCTTCTCGTGTCTTTTGGTTGGTCACCCACCATCATCTTGTGCCAGGATTTGACGTTAAGTTGCTCCGAATGCCACGGCCTCCGGAGCAAGAATTTGTACATTCAGGCAGGAGGCAACATGGGACCAGACCTTCAAACTGAATGGACAGTCAAGGAGCAGATGTTCAACAGTTTCTAGATTACGACGGCATAAGGGGCAGAAGTATTCGTTGTCGCAATGGCGTAGCAGCAGTTTGTCTGCTGTGAGGACACTATCCAACATAAGGGACCAAACGAAGAACTTGCATCCGGCCGGTGCCCATCCCTTCCAAATGGTTTTGCTGAAGTCAGTTCCAACCGCACCGAGAAATTGCAGTTTGTAGGCGGATTTCGTGGTGTAGTGGTTCTTGTTTCCGAAGGTCCAAATGATTTCGTCCCTGTGGTCCGACAGATGAATATCACTGATGAGGACTTCGAGACGAAGGAGTTCCGTGGAGTGGCTTTCGTCTAGAGCGAAGCGTAGATCCTGCAGCCACTTCCCATTTGTTAGTGCCTCTTTGACCGTCCTGTTTTTCCTGATGGCGATCTTGAATAGTTGCGGGGCTAAGTCTTGTGGCGACATGCCATTGAGCCATCGATCTGTCCAGAACCTGGCAGTTTGGCCATTCCCAATGGTAATCTTAGTTGCCGCCGCGAACAAGGCCCGCTCTTTGGGCATGGAGGGCAGCGTCATGTGTGCCCAGGGTTTATCTTGGTATTTCCATTTCTGCCACATCCATCTAAGGCGAAGCGCCGTACCGAAGGAATCGATGCAGTGGATACCAAGTCCACCGAGGTGTTTGGGCCGACAAACCTTCTTCCAGCTAACTTTGCATTTACCTCCAGAACAGTTGGCTTCCCCTGCCCACAACCATGCACGACGACGCTTGTCAAACTCCTTCTTTACCCAAGCTGGCATTTTGTTAATAGTCAGCATGTAGACTGCCAGAGAGGTTAGGACAGTGTTTAGCATCTCAAGCCTACCAGCTTTACTTATGAGTCTGGCTTTCCAGGAAGCTAGGTGACGGTCCAGCTTGTCCAGAAGGGCTTGCCATTCAGCTTTGGTGAGATTCTTGATTGATAGAGGCATACCAAGGTATAGACATGGGAAGGGCGCAATGGCAATCCCGGCCCTTGAGGCAAGGTCCTGCATGTCGATGTGTTGACAGCAAATGGGGGAGATAGAGCTTTTTGCAAAGTTGGTGATAAGCCCAGTAGCTCGACCAAAGGTTGACAAGATCTCAGTAAGGCCCACAATGTCTTGCTGGGTCGGGTTTAGGAAGAGCGCCACGTCGTCGGCATAAAGCGAGGCGCGGAAGGTGCAATGTCTGCCCTTAATTTTGGAGAGGATCCCCTCGTTTGTGGCGATCTCCAGAAGGCGGTGAAGGGTTCAATTGCAAGATCGAAGAGGAAGGGAGAGAGGGCGTCCCCCTGCCTGAGACCTCGTCGGTGGTGGATAATCCGGCCTGGCACTCCGTTAACCAGAACTCTTGAAGAGGCCGTCCGGAAGAGGAGAGCGATCCAGTTCCTCCATCTCAACGGGAAGCCTCTGGCTTCCAACATGTCAATGATGTACTCCCACGAGACCGTGTCAAAGGCTTTTGCTAGGTCAAGCTTTAGGAGCAGAGTTGGTGTTTTGGATTTGTGGAATTATTTTGCCGCCGTTTGGACGTAAAGGAAATTGTCCTGAATGTTTCTACCGGCGATGAACGCGCTTTGGCAGGGAGAGATGAGGTCATCGAGGTGCGGTTGCAACCTGAGAGCTAGGATCTTGGAGATCAGCTTGCCGAAAGCGTGGATGAGGCTGATCGGCCGGAAGTGACACATCTGCGAGGGCTGATCGGTCTTTGGGAGCAGGATGACTAGGGCCGTGTTGAGGCTGTCAAAGGAGGGGTCGTTGAGCTCGTAGAACTTATTGGTCGCGGCTAGGAGGTCTTCCTTGACAATGCTCCATGAAGCTCGGAAAAAGCCACCGCAGAACCCGTCGGGACCGGGCGCTTTGTCCGGAGGTGACTCGAAGACTGCAGTTTTGAGCTCCTCCATGGTAAACGGCCTTACCAGGTCAGAAAGATCAGGCTTCGGAAGATCCAGCTGTGACCAGTCGAAACGCTCCGTACAAGGCACGGAGGCCCCCATAATGGAATGCAGATGGTGAAAGATAGTTTCTTCCAGCTCATCGGGCGTAGTGGCGATGCCGGCCTCGGAGTGAAGAAGTTGTATTCTGTTTTTTGCTCGCCTATGCGTTGCGCGCGAGTGGAAGAACTTGGTATTGGCGTCCCCCAACTTTAACCATTTTATCCTGGCCCTTTGTCTGGCCTTAACCCTGTTGATGACCGCCAGCCCTACCGCTCTAGATTTGAGGGCCGAACGCAGTTCTTTTTCTTCCTCAGACAGCAATCTAGTTTCTTGTGCGGTATCCAGCCTCAGCATAATTTCTTGTCCCAGTAACATTTGTTTCTTGATGTCTCCGACATAGTTCTTGGCCCAGATTCTGAGATCCTTGGCCAGCCTTCTCAACTTGCAGTCGAGGATTGCGAAGTGGTTAGTGAGCCCGCAAGGGGCTTTCCAAGACTGTTCGACAACTGAGTTGTACCCATGCATCAGAGGCCAGAAACTTTCAAAACGGAATCTAGCGGGTGTTCTAGCTATGACGTCTTGAACCAGTAGAAGGGGGCAGTGGTCAGACATGGAGGAGGCTTGTGGTAGGAGTTTCGCTGCTTGGAAAAGGTCATCCCATTCCTCGTTGCAGAAGGCTCTATCAAGCCGCACCAGGGTGGGGTCGTCCTGCTCATTGCTCCAGGTGTATTGCCTACCAACGAGCTTGATTTCCTTAAGGAAGCTGGAGTCGACTGCATGCTTGAAGCGCCGCATCCAAGACCTGTTGACTCTGCTCTTGTTTTTATCCTGATCATGGAGGATCAGGTTGAAATCTCCAATCACCAACCAAGGGCCAGAGATGCTAGCATGTATATCTACTAGCTCGTTCAGAAAAGAGAGCTTGCGACTGTCGTCAGCAGGCCCATAAACAGTTGTTAGATTCCAAGAGATATTCGAGGAACGGTCGGTGAATTTGGCAGTGATGGAGAAAGCCGCAACGAGGACGTTTGTAACCACGTAAGTTTCTTCATTCCAAAACATAAGGACCCCGCCCCGGGTACCCTCAGCAGGAAGTTGTATGCATCCGGTCAGCGCATACCCCGCAATGTCAACTTTATCAGCATCTTGTAAGGTGGTAAGCTTGGACTCCTGGATGCAGAGAATGGAGCAACCTGAACTCGCAGCAAGGTCTCGAACAACGAAGCGCCGGGCGCGGTCGTTGAGCCCTCTAACATTCCAATTCAACAGCTTAAGTTGTGATAACATGGAGAAAAGTACGACAATGCAGTGGTAGACACCAAGCGCCCAAGGAGCAGGCAAGATGGTAGCAGTTACAGAATAGTAACAAGAGGTGACGGCGTCGCCGACTACAGGTAAGGGCGATGCAGAGCGACCTCAGATCTAGCACATAAACAGAACGACGAAGCTTGAGTTGGCGGTTTCGCCTCATACATCTGGCGAGAACCATCCTTCCCAGCACTGGCGGAGCGGGGGGAGCATCAAAGAAACGACTTGGACTACAGAAGAGCGACATGGTTGTTTTGCTATCCATTGGGTTAGGTCGACCTGGAGGGGGCGCTGCTGATCAAGACGCATAGGGCGTCTCCTTCAGCAAGGCGGCCATCTCTTTGTCCTGCAGAACGAATCCGGGCTGGCTTGAGATCTGAGCAAGCGAGCCAAGGCCCTGGACATGATGCGAGGTGAGCGGCTGCTGGTACATGCTCAGGTATTGGGCCAAGATCTCCTCGTTGAAGTCGTCCTCGCGCTGGATGAGGCCCAGCTGCTTGCAGGCACTGGCCTGGGCCCTCCGAGTGGCCTGCTGGGTGGAGGACTTGGTCGCCGGGCGGTCGCTGCGACGGGAGGAGGCAGGCACTTGCAGTGGCTTCCTCTGTTCTGGCTTCTTCTTCTTCATGGCGTTGGTGGGGAACCCAAGCAAGGATGGGGAGAGCATGCCCATCAGCTTGCTCATGAGTCCCGTCTTCGGATCGACAAGCATCTCCGCCACCTTGGATGTGACTTCCTCCATCAGAGCCGGCCCCTTAAGCTGCGACCTCGACATGGAGGAGCTGATTTCCTCCCTATCCTCCGGGAGCTGCCCACAAAGCCTGGCTTCACGGAGAGCGTGAAGCCCGTTGGACTTGAGGGTGACCTCGAACAGCTGGTCGTCGTCGATGTCCGAGGACAGGTCCGGCGGTGAAGGTGATTGCTGCACAATCGTAGCCGGAGCCTGATGTTGTTGAGGCAGTGTAGGTGTGGCGAAGATGTCCTGTAGCTGCCAGCCCGCGGACGCGGGCTCGAGCAAGGCGCTGAACTCGTTAATCTCGTACACGGTCTTCTCGGTGATCGGCGTGTACACCTGTGGTAGTTGCTGGCAACCTGGGCCGAAGAGGCGCTCGGATTGAGCAGGTACCACAAGCCTCTGCTCCCATCCAGACGGGCCCTGCCCTTGCGCCAGATCAAGGCGCGGCTCTGCCTCCCAGGTCCCGACCCAATCCCTCATGGACTGAGACGAGGGGACGTGCTCGCCGGAGAACTCCTGGGGAAGCCCAGGCCATCCGTCGTTGCTGACAAGAGGGTGGTGGCCCGGCGAAGCCCCTCCGGTGGTGTTGGTGTCGATGATGTTGGCCGACCAACAGTCGGTGAAGGCGTTTGCCTCGTCGGACCCAGCCTCGTCTCCAGGAATCGCGGCCCAAGGGATCTGCGGCGACGGTGGTGCAGGCACACCGTTAAGGCTGTTGTCGAAGTGGTCCGTACGTGGAGAACAGAGCATGTTTGGCCCCTCGCTGAGAGGCGGCGAAGAGATCAGCATTGGGCTTCCAGTGCACATCAAGCGGTCCGGCCCTGGCGGAGGAGACGGAGTCGAGCCGAAGGCCCTGCTGCCCTCCGGCGTGCAGGATCTGCTCCAGCGGATGCGTGGTGCGCGCTCGAGCACCGGTGGCAGGATAACCGGAGCCGGCTCAAGGCGATCCCCCGGAGAAGAGGCCGGCGCTGCGACAGCCAGCGTGGCCGCAGCTGGGCTTCTAGAGCGGCGTCGAGAAGTGTCCCCGCGACGGCGGTGATCAGGCGACCTTGAGCCGTGGCGTTCATGCCGAGCGTGGCGCTGGTGCTGGTGGCCAGCATCCCGCCGCGACCCGTCGCTGCTGCCTCCGCGGTCACCGCCACGGCGGCTACTGCGCCTCTCCCCACGCCGGCCATCCTGATCATTGCGTCGATCATCCCGATCGTCGTCGTGGCGATGGTTGGAAGGCCCCAGGCGGTCACGGCCAGGCCTCCTCCGAGCCCCGGTGGAGTTGTCTTTGGTGCCAAACTCCCAGTCGAGGCGGGTCCTGTTCGGCCAGGCATAGCCACGTTTGCGGCGGCTCTCATCGATGGGCGTGTAGTCGATAATCGTGTCGAGGTGGATGAGGATGCGGTATAGAGGCCCGTCGCGCCCTTCCTCCGCCGGCGTGCCCTCCGGCAGGTCAGCGCGGCCCATCGCCGGCCTGTCGAGGATGGAGTGCGCTTTGGCGCAGGGGATCAGGTCCGGGTCGAGCGACCAAACCCACGCGAAGAGGGCCGCCGTATTGTCTTGCAGCACAGAGCGCTGCTCGACACGGTCCAGCTCGCAACCGCCGCCGAGGACGGCCTTGACGGTGTCCTCGTCTTCCCACGCGTTCAGCGGCAGGTTCTCGAGCGCGACGCGGCAGTAGAAGCGCCACGTTTGTGGCCGCCCTTGGACTGTCGGCGACCAGGTGGTGAGCGCCATGGTGCCGCGACGAAGAGGGACCGAGCCCAGCTCCAAAGCTGTGTCGCGCTGCCACGGGTGGGTGAACCTCACCAGGAAGTCGTCGGGGTACGACGCAGAGACGTGGATGTCGCTCCAGTCGAAGTCGAGCTCCTCTTGCAGAGCCTTGGCAATGGACTTGGTGCTGATGTTGAGACGCGGGTCGGAGATGATGATGGCGAGGTGGGTTCGACGCATCTCTGTGGCCGCCCTCTCCATGGCCGGGGTGCTGATGGAGAGACTGTGGACCTCATCCGGGCGGTTGGAGGGGTGCCCCGGGGATGAGGCCATCCTTGGCGCTGCCCGAGCGGGTGCGGGCCAGGCCGCGGCGTTTGCCAACGGCGGGCCGAGCGCAGGAGGTGGGGTCGACGATGGAGGCGGGGCGGCGGTGCTCAAGCTCTTCTTGGAAGGGCAACTGCGGGAGATGTGGCCGGGTAGCTCGCAGATGAGGCAGTGGACTTGGTTGGTGCAGGCTCGAACGAAGTGGTGCGTTGAAAGGCAGCGGAAACAGCGCCCTTTGAAGGAGCGGAGAGCTGGAGAGGCAGCAGGCTGCCATGAATTGCCCTGCCGGCGGCCTGGGCGATGACCTCCCAAAGGGGAAGGAGTAAACTTCCTCCACCAATGCTTGGAGCGCACCTCTTGCCATCCCTCCTCTTGCGCCTGGATGCAGCCTTGACTTGAAGACGCCTGGAAACGGGGAGGGGCAACGATAATAGACCGCAGCCGCGGTGCCGCTCCGCCAGCCGTACCACTGCGGGAAACCTCGAAGCGCGCGGCAGACCCAGCGCGGATCGGTCGCTCCCCAGCCTTTAATGGAGGCGGAGGGGGCAGCAGCTCCGTCAGATCCGCTGTAGGGGAGCTAGGAGCCAGCCTGGCTGGGCTGCAGCTGCCGACGGGGCCGCTGTAATTGCAACTGCAGCAGCCGAAAGGGGGCCGGCCGGCACCGCGGACCGGGTCTTCCGCCCAAGGCCATGCGCCGCCACGATCTCCGGGGAGATGGAGCCGAAGACCAGGCTCAGGTCCGCAGCAGGGGGCGTGGAGGAGCCGGCCGCCGGCCGGGCAGGGGTGGAAGGGGTGGGTGGGTTGCAGATCTGGGTGGCCGCCCCGGCCTGGAACGACCGAGGCGCGGGGATGGGGAAGGGTGTCTCTCGCTCACTCATCTTTGTCGTAACAACAATGGCACCAGCCACTGCTATAGTCAAACACACGGGCTGCCAGAAAGGTACTCCAGAAGCAGCTCCTTCGGGAAGGCCGTCTCTTTCGTTCTCGAGCAAGGCATCTCCAATGGAGCTACTAAACGGACGTGGAGCGATCCTTTGTGTCCGTGCGGATGAAAAATGCGTCTGGAATCAGGCACAGCGGTCCGATGCATAGTGTTCGGGCTGTCCGCGGAGACGCAAACCTGGCCCATATGCGTCTCGATGCGTCTTCTCCGGCTCCAGCGACTGGTGCCGCTGCATTGCTTCAGCAGTCTACGACCACATTAATAGCGATGTCTTGCCTGCCGAGCGGCCGCCGCCCATCTCTGTCAATGAAGTAATAGCGATGGCACACGTGCCACGCCCCTCGCCTGCCTCCGGCCTATATAAAGAGGGTGCACGCTCGTCTTCCTCATCCACTCCTCCACACAAACCCTAGCCGCCACAACCTCCACCGTAGCGCCGTCTAGCTCTTCTTGCGATGCAACCAACCCCGTGAGGAACTCCATGGCTGGTCCAGGAGACCAGCGAGGTGGTCGAGGCCATGGGCGTGGCCGCCATAGGGGTTGGGGCCGCCGAGGTAGAGCAGCTACGGCCCCACAGTCGATGTTGTCTGCGCCGTCGTCGTCTTCGCAGGAGGACCGGTGCTTCGAGTTCCTCTTCCGCATCGACGAGGATCCTTCGGCATCAAGCGGCTCCAGGACAAGTTCACCGAGTTCGTCGATGGCATCGAGCCGGCCCAGTTGCAGCTACGGGAGGCTAGCTGCAACTTCTGCCGGTGGCCTGTCGAGGTCTTGTTCGTCGGGTAGGGCAAGATGTACCTACACACCGGGTGGGACAAGTTCGCCCGCGACCTCGCCCTCGAGCCCGGCTTCCAGCTCACTTTTCTCTACGAGTGGGATGGCGAGATGATCGTCAAGGTGTTCGACGACACATCCTGCCGCAGGCACTACCACACCGACGAGTCCGGCTCGGACACCGACATTTAGAACTGTTAGAGTGTTCTTTCTTTGCAGCAAATATGGCCACGGGCCAATTGAAGCCGCTAGTGGCGGTTTCTGGATGTTCGTTCTCGAAAGGACCAACAGAGCTATCATTACTAGCTGAATTTTCCAGTTTAGGTGCCTAAAAGTGCGTGAGAGTGTTCTTTTTTGGCAGCGAACATACGAAATCTACGATGCTAACACTAGTTAGATTTCCTTATTTTGCTATATTTTAACTATGTATTAGTTTGTGTAAACCATGTTCCAAACTATGTATTAGTTTGTGTAAAATCACGTTCCCAATTATGTGTTAGTTTGTGTAATGTTGCAACTATGTTTAAATGAGAAAGAGAAAAAAAGTTGGAAAAATAATATGCGTCGGACCGCTAGAGGCACCCCCAGACGCAAACGGACGCGCGGATAAAGTCGACCATTTTCGCATCCGCAAGGCGACAGAAACGGATGCGTGCAGATAATTTGAATGTCCGATTTACGACGCTCCGTTGAAAATGCCCTAAAGGACGAGTTCCTGGATTTTCACCTTGAAGCGCAGGCTTGGAAAAACTCATGCAATGACTTCAATAATTAACGATGCTTAAGCATGCAGCGGCACTGCTAGGTTCAGCCGATAGAGGTTAGACCAAGGGTTTTTATTCTGATGCTCGAAATCTAGTACTCAGAGAACACGTCACCAAATTAATACATTGTATGTTAAGCTCTAGATTTAAGGTAACTAGGGATACCCCATGCGTTGCAGTGGAAATCTTCAAACAAATTATATTATCTAAATGAAATAGTATAATATATATGTAATATGAATTGTATATAGAAGTATGTAATATTTAATTAGTCAAAATAGTTGAGATGCTAAATTTAATTCACATTAATTTTTATATTTGATGGCTATAAATTAGCTATGTAGATATTTTAATCAAAAAATGGCGATATAGATAACTTGCATGCAAGGATTGATCAATAATGAATGTTAGTGGCGATGACTTGAACATTTAATTGGCTAATGGAATAAATGATGTGGACAAATACATTGAGCATTTAGAAATAGACTAACTTAATATAGTTTGACTTTCTGAAAAAAATAGGCCTTTTTTTTGAGAATGCGGCTCTTTATTAATCAAGATAGACCATTACAAATGGTTTGCCGGATGCAATCCGGAATAGAGTTTCTAAACGTGACTGAAATAAACAGTTCAGCAGAACGAGCTAAAGAATGAGCCGCAAGATTACATTGACGATAAACGTGGATGAAAGACACCGAAGCGAAGCTTGTCGCCATAGCCTTGATGTCTTGAACCACCACTCCAACTTGGCTACGGTCCAACTCCAGGCTGTTGACTCGTTGCACCAAGGAAAGGCAATCAGATGCCACAATTAACTTGTCGAAACCTTCAGCACCGGCAAGGGACAAAGCGCGACGAAGGGCGAGCGCTTCAGCTATCTCTGGCGAGGTGACCTCCTCAAGGAGCTCGCTGCAAGCAGCGGGGCATGCACCATTGTGGTCTCGGATCACTACACCAATTCCCATACGGCGAGAAGGAGGGAACAGAGCTGCATCAACAAAGATCTGAACTGTACCTTCCGGCGGCGGAGACCAGCGAGGAGCAGAAGAAGCTGTCTCACGCCTAGTAGAAGGGGCAGGTTTAAAGAGGTGCAACTCGATCATATCGACATAAGCCTTGCATTGCTCGGCCACACTATGTGGATGTCTTGGATGTTCACCATTACGGACACCATTCCGATAAGTCCACAAGTGCCAAATCACCACAGTCAGAACCATACGTTCTCTGTCCGTGGATCTCTCCAGGAAATCAAAGACCCATTCCTTAGGATTGATGAAAAGCTTGCGTCGAAGATGAATACCACACACTGGCTTGATCTCCCGCCAAACTTCCCTCGCAAATTGACAGAAAAGGAACACATGGGCCGAGGTTTCCTCTCTGTTGCAAACCATGCACGCCGCCGAAGCTGGAATATGGCGGCGATTTAGTTGGGAACCAGAGGGCAGGCAATCATGGATGAACCTCCACAGATTGATCTTCATCTTTCCAGGTGCCTTGATCGCCCAAAGTTTCTTCCAAAGTGAACTATCACACTGTGTGGCAGAGTAGACCCCACCACCCGTTCTACTGCGCTCGACAAAGAAACTTTCAGTTCGAGCAATGTGATATGCAGAACGGACAGTGTACTCTCCAAATTTTGTATGCGGCCAGGAAAGGAAATCATTTCCTCCCCGCCGGCTGATAGGAATTTGAGTGATCTGGTTGGCAACATCCTCCTCAAAAACGGAACGAACTACGTCGACGTCCCATGACCGGCGATCCTCGCTCAGAAGAAAGGCCACCGTTGCACCCTCTGGGATGGGCGCCAGAGTCTGTACCTCCCCAGGTCTGACATTAGGAATCCAGCTATCAGTCAACACTTTGATACTGTTGCCATCACCAACACTCCAACGGCTTCCACGCTTAACCAACTGCATGCCAAACAATATACTCCTCCAGGTGTAGGACGACGATCGGGGTTTGGGAGCATCCCAGACATCACATTGGGGAAAATACCTTCCCTTCAAAACCCTGGCACACAGCGACTGCGGATCCGTGAGTAACCTCCAAGCTTGTCGCCCGAGCATGGCCTGGTTAAACAAGACGAAGTCTCTAAAACCCAATCCCCCTAGAGATTTAGGGGTAGATAGCCATGACCAACTGCGCCAATGCATTTTCTTTTTACCATCTTCGAAGCCCCACCAATGATCAGCAATGGACTTTCGAAAAGAGTCACAGATGGAGACTGGAAACTGGAAACAACTCATCAAGTAAGTTGGAATTGCTTGTATTACTGCCTTCAGCCAAGTTTCCTTTCCTGCTCGAGACAAAGGCCGTCCGGAACAGCTATTCATTTGCTTCCACGCTCTTTCCAGAATCGGCCTAAATGAACCAGACGGAGACCGGCCCACACCCGTAGGCATGCCGAGATAGGTTTCCTGCAGAACCTCATTGTGAACTCCTAATCTGGCCATCACATCTAACTTCACCTGACTGTCACAGTGTAGACCAAAGAAAATTGAGGATTTATCAACATTAATCTTTTGTCCTGACCCCTGACAGTATAACGAAAGGGTTTCCTTGAGAGCCTCTACACTCCTTGCATCACTTCGAGCGAAGAAGATGCTATCATCCGCGAAGAGGAGGTGGGAAATAGGCGGGCCATCACGGCCATTGCGAACTCCTTGTAGTGCCCCCACATTCTCCTTAAGAAACAGCAGATTAGACAGACCTTCAGTACAGAGCAGAAAGAGATACGGACTTATAGGATCCCCTTGTCTGATTCCTCTAGTTGGAATAACTGGCATAGTGAGCTCCCCATTGACCCGGACTGCATAACGTACATGAGTAACACATCTCATCACAGCCGTAATCCAAGCAGGAGCAAAACCCAGCTTACAGAGACAACCATGTAAATAACCCCATTCCACACGGTCATATGCCTTCATCATGTCGATTTTCAGAGCAAAATATGGTCTTTTAGCTTTTTGCCTCCTGATCGTATGAAGGCATTCATATGCAATCAAGGCATTATCCGTGATTAACCTTCCCGGGACAAAGGCACTCTGATGCTCTGATATCACCACAGGAAGAATTACTTTCAGCCGGTTAGCCAACACCTTAGATGCAATCTTGTAAAGGACATTGCAAAGACTGATTGGTCTGAAGTTCTTGAGGTTTTCTGGATTAGTTACCTTGGGTATCAACACAATGACTGAATCACAGAATCCTTCAGGAATGCCTTCACCCAATAGGAAGCCCCTCACAGCGGAGCAGACATCATCTTTCAGCAGCTCCCAATGTGTCTGGTAGAAGAGAGCTGGAAAGCCGTCGGGTCCAGGGGCCTTGGTTGGCCCCATCTGGAACAATGCTGTTTTGATCTCCAAATCCGTATATGACTTTGTTAATTCTGCATTCATCTCATTAGTAACTTTGGCCTGGATGGAGTCAAGAACAGCCTCCGAATCACAAGGTTCAGACGAGAACAAATCACCATAAAATGTCTCAGCCATACCTTTGATTTCATGTAGATCTTCACAGCGAGAACCATCCTCACGAACTAATGCACGGATTCTGTTCGTGCGTCGGCGTGTCGAGGCACAGGCATGGAAGAACGCGGTATTGCGGTCTCCCTCCCGCAGCCAGTTCACCCGCGATCGCTGTCTCGCCATGATCTCTTCCCTCTCGAAAAGCTCGCACAGACGGCTTTCGACCTTCCGTGCAGCCTCGATCCCATCGGCGCGCCAAGGAGAGAGGCGGATAGTCTTTAGCTGGCGCTCTAACTTCCTGATCTCCTGTCGTACGCGTCCAAAGCTTGCATGACTCCAAGCCTGCAGTGAGGAGGCTACGGACTGGAGTTTGGACCAAGTCGCATTCAGACAGTGCGGCCCTGGTTGGGTTTCAGACCAAGCTTTTTCCATCATTTGCTGATAATCTGGGGCCCGCTGCCACGCAGCTTCATAGCGGAAGCCTGTCTGGACTGGTCTCCGTTGAGAGTCCTCCACAGAGCACTGCAGACGAATAAGGATCGCGAGGTGGTCAGAGGTGGTGGTGAGGATATTCTCGACCGAACAACTGTCGAAACTGGCCGAGAAGGCCTCATTCGCCACCGCACGGTCTAAGCGAACCCGCACGAGAGAGTCACCGTCTTGCCGATTGGACCAAGTGAATAACGGGCCGGAGAACCCCATATCGGCCAGTCCACAGTCGTCCAAGCAATCCTTGAATTGATCCATCTGTGCAATTGATCTATTCTGAGGCCCTGAATGTTCATGTTGAAAGAGAACTTCGTTGAAATCACCACAAACAATCCAGGGGCCCTCCCAATGGCTTCTCAACCGTCTTAGCAGGCTCCAAAATTCGTGTCGCTTATCCCGACAAGGCTCCCCATAGACGAAAGAGGTACGCCATGGAGCACAAGTGGGCGACGAGATCACTACGTCAATGCAGTGAGCGTTCATACCCTTCAGAGCAACCACAAACGGTTCAGACCAAAAAAGCGCAAGGCCTCCACTGAGACCCTCGCAACTGACAGCGAGACTACCTGTGTAGCCGAGGCTCCACATAAAATTTTGAGCTCTTTTATCCTTCATCTTAGTCTCGGAAAGGAAGACAAAGGAGGGTCGATACGTTGTCACTAGCCAACGCAATTCACCAACTGTCGAGTCTGACCCGAGTCCCCGACAGTTCCAACAGAGGTAACTCATTGCGACTGGCGGGGCTGCATCGCAGCCGCCGCCGGATCCGCCGATCGAGTGTTTGTTCGTTGCTTCTTGTTTGAATCATCCACGACCGCCTCAAAGCGATCAGTCCTCCCCTCCTCGTTGGGTGCAATGGGAGGTGCCACCCCAACAGGAACGGTGATAAGTGCGCCATCATGTAGCACCGGCAACTTGGGACGGTACTCCTGCTTTTGCTTTCGTTTCTTCGCCGGCTTAGATGGCGATATAACCTTTTTCGCGGCAGGATTCACACGCGTCACAGAAGCTCTATGCTGACGAGGGTTTTTAGTCGGCGAGGTCACCTCGCCCGAGGCCGCTTCCTGCTGCTTATCACCCGGCATAGAGCCAGAGGCCTGGGAGCCAGGCCCCATCTTTGTGCCATCCCAAGACGGTTTGTTGGACTGGGAATGACCCATTGAGGAGACATTTTCCTTCCGCTTCTCTGGGACACACAACTTCTCACCATGATAGGGGAGCTTCCCTTCTGAATCTCGAACCGCCGGAGTCGGGCAAACGAGGGAAGAATGCCCCAGCAGACCACAGGAGAAGCAAAATATGGGCAGCCTCTCATACATCACATTAAACTGCATGGTCATGTTCCTTCTCTTGGAGAAAACAGAGATACACCGCATGATTGGTTCCAGAGGATTAATGGTGACCCTAACCCTCAGATATGAGCCCCAAGCACGTCCTTTATCATCCACATCAAGGTGATCAACTCTACCCAGCCTAGAGGCAAGAGGTGTGCCTCGCTCAGAATTCATCATGTCGAAACTCAGATTCATAATGCGAGCCCAAACGAGCAGCTCATCAAAAACCACATCTTCAGGTTGGACTGACACATCAAAGTTCTTCAGCAAGATAGCATGATTGCTAAGCTTCCATGCCCCTCCTTTGGCCACCCTGGATCGATCAGCCTCCGATCCAAATTCCGCCAGGAACAGGTTCGGCCCCAGTGGGTTCACGACTAGATCTTTCGGATTGCCCCACGCTGACCGCACCACAGTCCTAATCGTATTGATATGCAAGGTGTTTGGCGCTAGAACCTTACCCACAAGAGCCCACTCCGGGCATGGGAGATCATCGTCTCCCTCATCCTCCAAGACCAAGGGGTCAGCCTCCTTCGACGTCAGATTCAATCGCTGCATCATCTCAACAACAGTCTCCCCGCCGCCAGCGGTTTTGCTCGATGAACCTGTCTCTGAGGAGCCCCCTTTTGCCAGATCGTCAGTGGCCACCACCAGATCACGCGATCCGTTCGCTTCGGCCGCCGGCACATGCTCCGCCCCAGTCCCTTTGTCCGCCATTGCTATCAACCCCGGACGATCACCTACGCAGGGCCAAGGGTGGGAAAGAACGCAAGGTTCCCCCGTGATCACCCCGAACCCGTGGAAGAGATCCGAAAACCAGGGAAGACAGCCGCCGCGATGTGCAGGGGCGACGACAGGGAGGGGTGGAAGAAGGGGATGATCACGATCGAGAGATCGAGATCACCAAACGGAGTCGCGTGGGTTAGGATCACCGGATCGCCAGAGCGCCGCAAAACCCTAGCCGCACCGAAAAATCGCTAAAAAAAAATAGGCCTTAAGCCTTGGGATGGAGGTGGTACTTCATAATTTTGTCCATAGCATAATATGGTGCTGCGTCACCTTTGGGCCAGACCCATGTCATTTTCGCAGGAATTATTTCAGCCACCGTTTAGAGTCCGTATTGAATGTCGAAATGTCTTCTAGGGTTTGGTTTGGCCACCATACGTATGACTGGCCGAAACCTCGCTTTTTCCTCCTTTAAATACCCCCATAGCCATCACTTTTAGACTTGGATTTTGATTAGACTAAAAGTTAGCCATTGCTACAACTCTCGTGTACTTCTTTTGAGGCCAACGCCCAGAACAAGACCGACTATTCGAAATCCCACCTTTTTCAATAAATTTTTCATCTATATCCGCAATATTCTGAATGCAATATTAGTTCTTACTTGTTCTCGATTTCAGGTAGAAATTAAGACCTTTTGGTCAGGCTGATCGTGCATCCGCAAGATCAGTAACTCCCGGAGATTTTCCCAGCAATTACATTGACGCACGAGCTTTGCACGTGTAGTCGGATCGTCAACTACGATCTCCACCAACAAATCGAAGTTATCATCCACTCATCAAAAGATCGACCACCTTAGCCCTAGGAAAGGTCGCCAACGGAGCTGCAGACCGCTAGGAGTGTGGGAGTAAGACAGTAGTAGCTAGAGCAACACGCAAGCATCGACCGAACATCCGCAGAATGCGGCCCGCCCAACCCATCTCGAACCTAGATTGGGCCCAGACTGCAGCACCGCCACCAGCTGATTTGATGGGGCGTCGCCACCACTGCTGCTTCGCACCACCAGTCGCCACCAGCGTGCACCGCGCCGCCGCGACAACCATGCCTAGACCGCACGCGCAGCCAGTCGCGAGGACAGTGCCCACCGCACGCGAACACCCCGCCTTAATACGGGGTAGCTTTTGGACACCTCCGCCTCAAGACCGACAAGACCTCCTCGTGGCCCAATGACACGAGCTCGGGCCAAATAACTACACCAAGAGGTCAATTCGCTCCTTTCTATGTGCACATTCGACACACCTTTGAATGACATGCTACTTCATTCCAAGACCCTTTTGTGTGATCAGGTACGAACCTTGGGAAGAAGACATGGAGGGGCGCTCAGGAAAGGACCCGAGGAGGAAGAAGGACAACGTCACCACTCTTTCCTGATCGAGGACTCCAAGGAACAACACGTCCACCCAGAAGGGACGACACTGCCGCCAACCGCAGCGGAACTATCGCCATCCGCAACGGCACTGCCGCCATCCGCAGCGGCACTGCCGCCAGGAGGAAAGGCCCTTCCGCCAGCCACAGCGGCACTGCCGCCTAGGGGGCCGGTACTACCGCCCCAGCCACCAGCCCGACGCCCAGGCCGGCACTACCGCTAGTGAAGGTCGGCACTGCCGCCCCAACAAGTCAACGGCGAATCTTGATTGTTCTTCTGCCCATTTGTGGCCCTGTTTATTTGTACCAAATTACCAAACTACCCCTGCTCGGATCTGGGGCTATAAGTACTCCCCTTCCAGCTCCTCTCTAGGGTTAGACTTGTTGTGAGAGATATGAGCTTTGCTCCTCCCCATGGGAAACCCTTCTAGATATGAATCTATGAAGTTTATCAAGGATTTTCTAAGTGATTCGTCTCTTCCATTCTAGGGATTCTAGTGTTTGTGGATCTTTTGCTTCTTGAAATTCTATCTATTTGCACTCTTTTCCTCTTTCGAACTCTACCAATTGCTTGCCAATCTTTTGTGAGGGATTCTACTCCTTGTGGGTCTTTGCCTTGCAATTCCATTGGGTTGGTGTATCGGACCAACGAATAACAACCGGTTGTGTGTGTTGCGTTTGTATCTCTGATCCCCTCCGCTTTCCACCCGTGTTCTTCGTGTTCTTCACCACCGCCCTCAAATCTGTGAAGATCGGGCCATCCCTAGGGCTCAGCCCTCATCACGCCTCCTCCGTCGCCGCACAGGCTTTGCCGGCAGTGACCCTGGGCGACGGCAGAGAGGGGAGGGGCTGCCGGGGAGGGAGTCGGTGGCCACGATCTAGGGGAACTATCCATGTCGCCCTCGGACAGAGCAACGCGGGGGTCAATAGGTTATCCTTGAAAGGTAGCTCCTGAAGATTGCAGAGTTGATTTAAGTTCACTAACTCCAATATTCCAAGGACATTCGACAAAGCTGCAAAGAGAAACATATCTCGCGTGGATGACATCCTGCATCCATTCCTGTCTTTCAAGTGTATTATTTCTTGTATGTGGTGGACTACGGTATCAGACATTGGTTCAAAATGGACCCTAGTCCTATATCTGTTTTGTATATAATCTTTGGTTTGGATTATAAGACGACACAGCCTGCAAAGTTCGATCTTGAGAATAACTTGGTAGAACACCATGAATAAAATCCAGTTCAATGTAATATTCGTTAGCCAATGAGTCAGAAATAACATCAGAAATGGCTGGACATAATTCTTGAGTCCTACTGGATCGATCTGTACGTATTTATATAATCTCTATCCTGAAAATTAGTCAAGTTTAAATGTCACAGCGAGTGAAATTAAAGAGACAACCCAACATGGGCATGTCCAAAGGTGAGCCGAGGGAAAGCAAAGGAGCCGGCCGGGTACAATGGATAAGCGAAAGGCGAAGCAGGCCCGCGCGTCAAATGCAAAGGCACATCTGCTGCTTGTCCTTCTGTCGACTCTCCTCCGACGACTACGACTCCTTATCAAAGCAGCTCGTCATGGCCGGCCGCGGAGTGCAGATCAGTCGACGTTCTGCCCATGCAGGTACCTCGTGCCGAATAATCTGGAAAAATCGATCAACCTTTTTCAGCTGCACCGTCGCCGTCTCCAGAAGGCTTTGATCGATCCACGTCAGCCATCAGGAATGTTTAGCCCATGTCCCGAGTCATTTAAAGCATCTCCAGTCGCGTCCCTTAAAGCGTTTCCAAAGGTTTTCTCAGAGGTGCTGGACATTCTTTTCGGTCCCAATCGTGCGCCCAAAGCCTCCTTCTGCCCGGCACGGCTCAATACGGTGTCCGGCATCCCGAGCCCGTCTGCGCTCCACAGGGGCCGCTCCGGGCGCGTCGGACAGAGCGAGAAGCGAGGCGGGGAGTGACGGGCCCGACGTGTCATTAACACCGAAGTCTAAACCCGTCGCCTACCTCACGTTAATGGCGCCCAGACTTTCCTAGGCAACGCAAGTGAAGCGTCTCGTCGTGCATGGTCGCGTGCCCATCCGTGCCGGCGTTTATTGTGGCCAACGCCCCGTTGCTTCCTTGCCTGCCGCCGCTGTACAATATAGAGCGCCCCACCTTCCTTCTCGTTGCATCCACGTTTCAATCTCGTCGCGCCTCCTTCCTTCCTCTCGCCATGTTCTAATGTCGTCCTCCGGCAAGAATATCCTCGTGGGCTTCGGGCGTGGCAGCCTCACGGTGGCGGAGGCGTGGGCGTTGTATCGCGCGCGGTACCCTGTCCCGCCGGACATGCGCCTGCCAAGCAGCGGCGGCTAGAGGATGGCTGTCAACGGGATCGGCGTCCCGCCGCCGCCGGGAACCGATCGTTGGAGGGACGCAATCAGGACCCAACGCGCCCGCCTCAGTGCCAAGGAGCGCCGATCCCACCCGGGCCCCCACCGGCAAGACTGGTGGGCAGACTTCTTCCAGGCGCAGTTCGATGCCGACATGAACAACATCGCCGGCCTCGTCGGGCGGAGGAACACGTGGAACAAGGGGGGCACGTCCTTTTCTGGGGAATGCCCGGACGCACCCTCTCGTCCGTTGTCGAGGGTGCTCCCCGGCAATGCCCTCCGTAAGGGGCTTAGGGTAGAAGAAATCCTGTAGGCTCACACGAGACATCGGTTATCAAACAAGCGGGGAGTGCGATTTACCCAGGTTCGGGGCCCTCGGTGAGGTAAAACCCTTACGTCCTGCTTGTCTGATCTTGATTGCTGAAAATATGGGTTACAATGGGGTGCAGAAGGTTTCGGCTATGATCTCGTCGAGAGTCTAAATTCTATGATGACCTAGCTCTAGACTTATGGTGGTTATGGCTATTATGATCGGGCAGGCCCTCTCTGGCCCTTATATTGGGAGCCAGGGTCTTACGTTTAGGGTACAAAGAGTCGGGCGGAAAAAGGGGAGATCTCCCCGTTCCTGGTTCTCCTGTAGCTGGATTCCCCGGAACCACAAGAATCCTTAGAATGGGATTCCAACTCAGCACCTTTTGTTTTGAGATTTTGAGAAGAGTTGCTCTTTGGAGAGCACAGTACGATGAAAGTTGTAAGCTGTGTTCGGGGGGGAGTTATTGTCTATCGTTGGCCTCTATGGTAGAACCCGTCGGGGAGGCCTGAGAGGCGGTGGTTTACCCTGTGGCGGATGTCAGCGGTTCGAGTCCGCTTATCTCCAGCCCGTGAACTTAGCGGATACTATGATAGCACCGAATTTTGCCAATTCAGCAGTTCGATCTATGATTTCGCATTCATGGACGTTGATAAGATCCTTCCATTTAGTAGCACCTTAGGATGGCATAGCCTTAACGTTAATGGCGAGGTTCAAAAGAGGAAAGGCTTGCGGTGGATACCTAGGCACCCAGAGACGAGGAAGGGCATAGCAAGCGACGAAATGCTTCGGGGAGTTGAAAATAAGCATAGATCCGGAGATTCCCAAATAGGTCAACCTTTTAAACTGCCTGCTGAATCCATGAGCAGGCAAGAGACAACCTGGCGAACTGAAACATCTTAGTAGCCAGAGGAAAAGAAAGCAAAAGCGATTCCCGTAGTAGCGGCGAGCGAAATGGGAGCAGCCTAAACCGTGAAAACGGGGTTGTGTTTCTCAAGAATCCTTCTTAGGAACCGACGTAACGGCCCACCTGATCATCGGATGCCTTCATGGGCCCCTAGTTGGGCCGTAAGAGGTAGTGCAATAATATTTACCCGAAGGGTAATGCCCACATCAGTAGCCCCCGAGTGACTGGCCAAAAATACTTCGGGCAGGGACTAAAACATGTTTTCTGTCGAATGTCCGCCTTAGCTAATAAATCTTGACTTCCTTGCAATAGTAGCGTCTTCTTTATCGGGTGCGCGTTCAGTGCTCCCGATGAGAGTAGCCCCCGAGTCTAGGCACGGATGCTTGCAACCGTGTGTAGACTCAAGTTGTACTACTCGAATGTTCTCCTCTGCCGAAGCTTTATACAAACTATCTTGATCATTCGATATATTTTCCTATATCGGGACATCAATATTTTCAAGCAAGTTTTAGTACGAAAAGGATATTGAGTAACGTGCCCAGCTTTACCGGTTAACCGCTGATACGTCCATTTTGCATCACTATTTTGCATCATAATTTGCTGTTATTCATTGATATATTTCATGTTTGGACATAATACTTATGTTATTTCATCTATTTTGCATGTTTCATCATTATTGGAGGATCGAGCACCGGAGCCAGGATTCTGCTGGAAAAAGCACCGTCGAACGCAATATTTCGGAAGATCAACTGTGGAAGGAAATTATACCAAAAATCCTATTTTTCCGATGACGAAGGAAGCCGAGGGGGAGCCAGCTGGACCCAAGGTGGGCCCAGACCATAGGGCGGCGCGGCCCATGGCCTGGCCGCGCCACCTGGTGGTGAGGGGGCCCCACAGCCCCTTTGGCCTCCTTTTCTTCGCGAAACCCTTCGTCCCGAAAACCTAAGCCACAGAGGGTACCTCGCGAAGAGTTACAGCCGCCTCTGCGGGGCGGAGAACACCAGAGAGAAAAGAGCTCTCCGGCGGGCAGGAATCCGGGGAATTCCCTCCCGGAGGGGGAAATCGACGCCATCGCCATCGTCATCGAGCTGGACATCATCTCCATCATCATCATCATCATCATCTCCACCATCTACACCGCCATATCCACCGCAGCACCTCGTCACCGCTGTAGCAATTTGGGTTTGATCTTGATTGTTTGATAGGGGAAACTCTCCCGGTGTTGATTTCTACTTGTTATTGATGCTATTGAGTGAAACCGTTGAACCAAGGTTTATGTTCAGATTGTTATTCATCATCATATCACCTCTGATCATGTTCCATATGATGTCTCGTGAGTAGTTCGTTTAGTTCTTGAGGACATGGGTGAAGTCTAGATGTTAGTAGTGAATTATTGTTGAGTAGTATTCAATGTTATATTTAAGTTGTGGTGTTACTCTTCTAGTGGTGTCATGTGAACGTCGACTACATGATACTTCACCTTTATGGGCCTAGGGGAGTGCATCTTGTATTCGTTTGCTAATTGTGGGGTTGCCGGAGTGACAGAAACCTAAACCCCCGTTAGTATATCGGTGCAGGAGGGATAGCAGGATCTCAGAGTTTAAGGCTGTGGTTAGATTTATCTTAATTACTTTCTTGTATTTGCGGATGCTTGCAAGGGGTATAATCACAAGTATGTATTAGTCCTAGGAAGGGCGGTGCATTAGCATAGGTTCACCCACACAACACTTATCAAAACAATGAAGATTAATCAGCCGTATGAAGCGAAAGCACTAGATTAAAATCCCCGTGTGTCCTCAAGAACGTTTGGTCATTATAAGTAAACAAACCGGCTTGTCCTTTGTGCTAAAAAGGATTGGGCCACTCGCTGCAATTATTTCTCTCGTATTTTATTTACTTGTACTTTATTTATCTGCAATATCAAAACCCCCTGAATACTTGTCTATGAGCATTTACAGTGAATCCTTCATCGAAACTGCTTGTCAACACCTTCTGCTCCTCGTTGGATTCGACACTCTTATTTATCGAAAGTACTACGATACACCCCTATACTTGTGGGTCATCAAGACTATTTTCTGGCGCCGTTGCCGGGGAGTGAAGCGCTATTGGTAAGTGGAATTGGTAAGGAAACTTTTACTGTACGTGCTGATTTTGTTTCTGCTTGCTACTATAAGTCATTATGGAGAGATCCTCCCTTGAATTTCTATTTGGGAAATCTACTACTACTGCAACGGTAGTGGATGAGGCGCCAGGTGAGGAAGTAATACCATATAAAATACCTATGAAAATTATTGAACGTGTTGTGGATAACCGCTATGAAGGGGATGGAACTGTGCATCCTGGAGATCATTTACTGTTTTTACATGAATTATGCGGGTTATTCAAATGTGCAGGTATTTCAATGGATGAAGTTAGGAAGAAATTATTTGTTATGTCGCTATCTGGTAAAGCGGCGCATTGGTATAAACTGCTGAAGGATGGGCGTTCTCTTGATTGGAAGGATATTGTGCCTCTATTTTACTCTAAATTCTATCCTCCAAGTGAAATTCACAAAGATCGCAACCGAATATATAATTTCTGGCCTCATGATGGAGAGAGTATTGCCCAAGCGTGGGGGAGATTGAAGTCTTTAATGCTCAAATGCCCCATTCATGAGCTTCCTGGTAATATTATCATTGATAATTTCTATGCAAGACTTTCTTTTCAAGATAAAACCTTGCTGGATACTGCTTGTTCTGGATCATTCACGCGCAATAAAGAAGAGTTTAAATGGGACCTTCTTGATCGAATCCAAGAAAATACTGAAGGATGGGAGAACGACAAAGGTAGAGTGTCAGGTATAAATTATAATTATTAATGCATTGAAACTTTTATGGATACCGATGAATATCGTAATATGAGTGCTACATATGGTCTTGACTCTCAAGTTGTTGCAAATATTTATAAAGCCTTTGCCTCTCATTTTGAATTGCCTAGGAAGAATTTTGATAAGTATCATGAACCATATAAAGATAAAGTTGATTCGCCTAAAGGCAAATGTATTGAAATTAAAACTGTTGATCATGTTCTTCCTGAAGCTTATATTGAAAAAACTCCTTTCCCTGCTAAAATGAAGGAGTATTCTGTTATAACTAGTGTAGTTAATAAAAGTGCAAAGAAACCTATAGAACCTGAAGAACAAATAAAAGTTGAACCTGCTGTTGCAATAGTTAAAGATCTTGTTACTGAAAATGTGGAAGATGGTCATATTATTTTTTGTGAAGATGCTTCTAATATTGTTTCGCATCCTAATAAGTCTATGAAAGCCAGTGTTCCTGTGCTCTCTGTTCGAATTGGTGATCATTGCTATTATGGTTTATGCGATATTGGTGCAAGTATTAGTGCCATTCCTTATGAGCTCTACACGGAAATTATGCATGAAATTGGTTCTTGTGAACTTGAAGATATTGATGTGGTTATTCGGCTAGCTAATAGAGAAACTATCTCTCCCATTGGTATTGTTCGAGATGTTGAAGTTCTATGTGGTAAGATTAAATATCCTGCTGACTTTTTGGTACTTGGTTCTGCTGCTAGTAAGTTTTGTCCTATTATTTTTGGTAGACCTTTTCTAAATACATGTGGAGCTATTATAGATTGCAAGAAAGAGAAAATTGTTACTAAATTTGCTGGTGAATCTTATGAGTTTAACTTCTCTAAATTTGCCAAAACTCCTTATAAAACTGATTTGCCTAATGAAGATTTTAGAGTTGAACAATGTGCATCTATTGCTCTTGCTCCTAGTAATCCTTTGCAGCAACATTTGGAGAATAGTGAGAGTGAAGTTTTTAGGGAAGAAAGGGATGAGCTTGATGAAATTTTCCTTCGTCAACCTATTCTTAAACATGACTTACCGGTTGAAGATTTAGGTGTAACACCACCACCAAAGGAAGATCCTGTATTTGATTTGAAACCATTACCTGATAATCTTAAGTATGCTTATATTGATGAGAAGAAAACATATCCTGTTATTATTAGTGCTAAGCTTTCAGATATTGAGGAAGAAAGATTATTGGAAATATTGAAGAAGCACCGAGGAGCTATTGGCTATACTCTTGATGATTTGAAGGGGATTTCTCCTGCTATTTGCCAACATGCTATTAATATAGAAGATGGTGCAAAACCTGTTGTTGAACATCAGCGTCGTCTAATTCCCAAGATGAAGGATGTGGTAAGAAATGAGGTATTAAAACTCCTTGAAGCAGGTATTATATATCCTATTGCTGATAGTAGATGGGTTAGTCCTGTGCATTGTGTTCCTAAGAAAGGAGGTATAACTGTTGTGCCTAATGATAATGATAAGCTTATTCCTCAAAGAGTAGTTGTAGGGTATAGAATGTGCATTGATTTTAGAAAAGTTAATAAAGTTACTAAGAAAGATCATTACCCTTTACCTTTTATTGATCAAATGTTAGAGAGGTTGTCTAAAAATACACATTTCTGTTTTCTTGATGGATATTCTGGGTTTTCACAAATTGCTGTTAGAGCTAAAGATCAAGAGAAAACCACTTTCACTTGTCCCTATGGAACTTATGCTTATAGGCGTATGCCTTTTGGTTTATGTAATGCTCCTGCTACTTTTCAAAGATGCATGTCTGCTATTTTTCATGGCTTTTGTGAAAAGATTGTTGAGGTATTCATGGATGATTTTTCTGTCTATGGGAATTCTTTTGATAATTGCTTGCGAAACCTTGATAAAGTTTTGCAGAGATGTGAAGAAACTAACCTTGTTCTTAATTGGGAGAAATGTCACTTTATGGTTAATGAAGGAATTGTATTGGGACATAAAATTTCCGAAAGAGGTATTGAAGTTGATAGAGCTAAAGTTGAAGCAATTGAGAAGATGCCCTATCCTAGGGATGTTAAAGGTATTCGTAGTATTCTTGGTCATGCTGGTTTTTATAGGAGGTTTATTAAAGATTTCTCTAAAATTTCAAAGCCTCTTACTAATCTTCTTCAAAAAGATGTACCTTTCGTTTTTGATGATGATTGTAAGGAAGCTTTTGAAACTCTAAAGAAAGCCTTAACAACTGCTCCTATAGTTGAACCTCCTGATTGGAATCTACCTTTTGAAATTATGTGTGATGCTAGTGATTTTGCTGTAGGTGCTGTCCTTGGACAGCGAGTAGATAAAAAATTAAATGTTATTCATTATGCTAGTAAAACTCTAGATGCTGCTCAAAGAAATTATGCTACAACTGAGAAAGAATTATTAGCCGTAGTTTTTGCATGTGACAAGTTTAGACCCTATATTGTTGATTCAAAAGTCACAATTCATACTGATCATGCTGCAATTAGGTACCTTATGGAAAAGAAAGATGCTAAGCCAAGGCTTATTAGATGGGTGCTTCTTTTGCAAGAATTTGATTTACATATTGTAGATAGGAAAGGTGCTGATAATCCTGTTGCTGATAATTTGTCTAGATTGGAAAATATTACTTATGATCCTGTTCCTGTTAATGATAGTTTTCCAAATGAACAATTGGCTGTAATAAAGGTGAGCTCGCGAGAGAGCCCTTGGTATGCTGATTATGCTAACTTTATTGTTTCGAAGTATTTGCCTCCAACCTTTTCAGCTCAGCAAAGGAGGAAATTCTTTTATGATTTGAGGCATTATTTTTGGGATGACCCACACCTATATAAAGAAGGAGTGGATGGTATTATGCGAAGATGTGTCCCAGAATATGAACAACAAGAGATATTGAGTAAATGCCATGGTAGTGTTTATGGAGGACATCACGCTGGAGATAGAACCGCACAAAAGGTTCTACAATCAGGTTTTTATTGGCCAACACTTTTCAAAGATGCAAGGAAGTTTATCTTATCTTGTGATGAATGTCAAAGAGTTGGTAATATCTCTAGACGCAATGAAATGCCTATGAATTATACTCTTGTTATTGAACCATTTGATTGTTGGGGATTTGACTTCATGGGTCCTTTCCCTTCTTCAGAAGGTAACACTCATATACTTGTCGCTGTTGATTATGTTACTAAATGGGTAGAAGCTATACCTACAAAAAGTGCTGATGGTGAGACCTCTATAAAAATGCTTGTAGATATTATATTTCCTAGATTTGGAGTACCTAGATATATTATGACTGATGGAGGTTCTCATTTTATTCATGGTGGTTTTAGAAAAACTCTTGCCAAATATGGTATTAATCATAGAATTGCTTCAGCTTATCATCCTCAAACTAGTGGGCAAGTAGAATTATCAAATAGAGAAATTAAAGCTATCTTGGGAAAGACTGTTAATAAATCTAGAAAGAATTGGGCTAGTAAGTTAAAGGAAGCATTGTGGGCTTATAGAACTGCTTATAAAAATCCTATGGGAATGTCTCCTTATAAAATGGTTTATGGAAAAGCTTGTCATTTACCTTTAGAACTAGAGCACAAAGCTTATTGGGCTGTAAGAGAACTTAATAAAGATTTTAAACTTGCCGGTAAGAAGAGGTTGCTACAATTGAGTTCTTTAGATGAATGGAGAAATGAAGCTTATGAAAATGCTAAACTTTTAAAGGAGAAAGTTAAGAAGTGGCATGATAGAAGAATTATTAAAAGAGAATTTAATGTTGGAGATAAAGTCCTATTGTATCGGTCTCGTCTCAGATTTTTTGCAGGGAAATTGCTCTCAAAATGGGAAGGACCGTATGTTATTGAGGAGGTATATCGTTCAGGAGCAATAAAAATTAGCTCTTTGGAAGGTAACGCCACACAAGTAGTGAATGGACAAAGACTCAAGCATTATATTTCTGGAGATTCTTATAATGAAGATATTGATATTATCCAAGTGATAACTCCGGAAGCTTTCATCAAAGATCAAATTGACAGTTCTGCAGAGTCCGACTTTGAATAGGTAACAGTTTTAGTAATAAAAAGTCCGCGTTTAGCTTTCCGAACAATATTTCTGCTGTTTTTGGAAAATATGAAAAATTACGGGATCGAAACGGAGTGGAAGAGACGCGCGAGGGCCCGTCACCATAGGCCGGCGCGGGCCCCACCCTGGCCGCGCCGCCCTATGGGGACAGCCCCTCGGCGTCCCGTTTCCACTCGTTTTCGGCCTGGAACCTTCCTTTTGTTGTAAAAATATTTGCTATATAATCCCCCGGACCCCTGGAGGTCCGTATATCGTTTTCTCGTCGTGTTTTGTTTCGAGCTGTTTTCTGCCAGGATCTGTTTTGATTTAGAAGCACCATGGTCTCCAACAACAAAGACAAGGGACCTTTGGAGGAAGATATTCAAGACCCTGAATTGAAGGAAGAAGTCGAGAGCGAGGATGAGGAAGAAGTGGAGGAGGTTCCGCGAGTACACCAGCGTGCCACCATTGCAAGCATTGGCGTGATATCAAATCCATCCAACACCAAGAGAAGTGCACGAATCGCTACCGGAGGAGCAGTTCCACGTCGCTTCTTAGCTCCAAGGACATCTTCTCCAGGCAATTACCACCCTTTCCGCAATCTAATCTACAATCGTCAAACTGAAAGGACCCCCAAGGTAGTGTTGCCAAGTGGTTGGGATATAGATCGTTCTAACATTGCAGGAGAGATGAAATCTGAAGCTGAAGGATGGGGAAACAACTCTAGGAGTTGGGACTCGCCACCTGACATGATTATGAGCCGCGTTGAGCACAACTCGGAGCTGATTCGCAACCTCACCTATGAGATTGAGGATTTAAAGGAACTTGTTAAGAAGCTTGTCGAGAAGAATCCATCACCATCACCACCGAAGGAGTAATTCATCATCGGTATTGGCATCCCCTTGGTTTGTTCCAAGCTTGGGGGAGTGCCGCGGTATCACATCATCACTACCTTTATCTTTTACTATCAAGTAGTGTCATATCATGAGTAGGGAAGTTATCATATGGAGTAGTTTGCAATATGGAAGTATCTCTCTTAGTTGGTTATCTATGTATCCGTTGGTGTGAGGTATCGTTATGGAATATTAATGAGAAGTCTTGTCATTTACTTTTTGCACACCTTATTTTAGTTTGCAATCTCTATTATATGATCACTCTTGACATTAGTATTGATATCACTTTGGGAGCATCAAGTAAATCTATTTGGTTTTGGCAAACTTAGCATTGGTCAATAGCAACAACATCTTGATGTTTAAATAGAAGAGAGAAATACATGTAGATATATTACTCTATTATCTCTATGTTAATGAGTTTAGTATTCTGAAGTTAAAATTGCTTGTGCTTATGAGAAAGATGCATGATTGTTTCTATCATATGTATATTTGTTTGTTTCCCTCAACCTTTATGCTTGCTATCAAACCTTGCTAGCCAAAGACCTGTATTGAGAGGGAATGCTTCTCATACATCCATAACCTTAGACCAAACCCATGCCATTTGTGTCCACCATATCTACCTACTATGTGGTATTTTGCGCCACTCCAAGTAAATACTTCATGTGCTACCTTTAAATAATTCAAACTATATTATCTTTATTTGTGTCAATGTTTTATAGCTCATGAGGAAGTATGTGGTGTTTTATCTTTCAATCTTGTTGGGCGAACTTTCACCAATGGACTAGTGGCACATCCGCTTATCCAATAATTTTGCAATAAGAGCTGGCAACGGGGTTCCCAGCCCCAATTAATAACTTTCATTAATAATTCTCTTCACATGTTTTGCCCTGATTTATCAGTAAGCAACTTAATTTTGCAATAGACACTCCTCCATGGTATGTGAATGTTGGAAGGCACCCGAAGATTCGGTTAGCCATGGATTGAGAAAGCCAAGGTTGGGGGGAGTGTCATCCATAATAAAACTAAAATACATGTGTAAACAAAAGAGAAGGGGGATGATCTACCTTGCTGGTAGAGATGCCGTCCCTCATGGGAGCCGCTCTTGGAAGGTTCGTTTGGCAAGGGGGTTAGAGTGCCCACTACCATTCGTTGACAACAACAAACACCACTTTTATGCTTTTATATGATTTCAAAACTTGAAAAGCTCTAGCACATGATTTAATCCCTGCTTCCCTCTGCGAAGGGCCTATCTTTTACTTTTATGTTGAGTCAGTAAACCTATTTCCCTCTATCTCAAGCAAGCAATTGAGTTGTTGTGAATCAACCATTTATGCTATGATTCAGTTAATCATGTCTTTTATACTTTCTTGTTTAGTACAAATTTTATCTGAATGAATATGACTTTGAAAGTTATCAATGATTATGAGGAGATTGTTATGATTGAGAATGAAAGCCCTGCTATATAAATTCTAATATGAAAGCCTTGCTTATAAAATAAGAGCAATCCGTTAGTAGTTCTCTGACCAAGAACAAAGTTTGCCATAACCATTTATGATTTCCTATGCACCTTTACTTGTGATTTCTCTTTACTTATTTCAAGTTGAGTTATATGAAGAGAATGTGTACTAGAATATCTTGTGTGAATCAATATGATGCTTCTTGTCCGTATTTTATTTATCGACTCTTCACTCCATAAACATGTGGTCTTGTTCATCGAGCTCAGTTTCGCTTGGGGACAAGCGAGGTCTAAGCTTGGGGGAGTTGATACGTCCATTTTGCATCACTATTTTGCATCATAATTTGCTGTTATTCATTGATATATTTCATGTTTGGACATAATACTTATGTTATTTCATCTATTTTGCATGTTTCATCATTATTGGAGGATCGAGCACCGGAGCCAGGATTCTGCTGGAAAAAGCACCGTCAGAACGCAATATTTCGGAAGATCAACTGTGGAAGGAAATTATACCAAAAATCCTATTTTTCCAGATGACGAAGGAAGCCAGAAGGGGGAGCCAGCTGGACCCAAGGTGGGCCCAGACCATAGGGCGGCGCGGCCCATGGCTGGCCGCGCCACCTGGTGGTGAGGGGGTCCCACAGCCCCTTTGGCCTCCTTTTCTTCGCGAAACCCTTCGTCCCGAAAACCTAAGCCACAGAGGGTACCTCGCGAAGAGTTACAGCCGCCTCTGCGGGGCGGAGAACACCAGAGAGAAAGAGCTCTCCGGCGGGCAGGAATCCGCCGGGGAAATTCCCTCCCGGAGGGGGAAATCGACGCCATCGCCATCTTCATCGAGCTGGACATCATCTCCATCATCATCATCATCATCTCCACCATCTACACCGCCATATCCACCGCAGCACCTCGTCACCGCTGTAGTAATTTGGGTTTGATCTTGATTGTTTGATAGGCACTACAAGAAAAGTTGCCATGGCCGACGAAGTTGAAGTCGCGCCGTGGTTGCTGGTGCACCATGGCCGACGATTTTTGGTCCCTCCGTGGTGCATGTCAAAACTTTTTTTTTCTCGTTTTTGAGGCCACCTAGCCCGACGAAAGCGGCCAAAACGTCGCGTATGGTGGCCCGGGACGTGGTGCATCGCGAATTCTCGGGTTCGCCGGCCGAGTCAACGCAAATCCGCACCGCCCAGGGATGTAGGGCCCACATGGCAGCCTCTCTAGCATTGTTTTTTTCTCGATCGCGCCATCTCGTTCAACGCTCTCCGATCGAGCCGTTTACGATGCAGGATCATGGGTCCCGCTTGTCATCCTCTATGAACCAAAATTCCTTCTTTTCTTGGATTTTTTTTTACCCCCTGATTTCTGGCTACTTCCTTTTTCTTGTGATCCCTTGCCGCCTTGGAAACGTTGAGACCGCTGCAGCTAAATGGGACCCACATGTCATCCTCTATGAGCTATCAACTTTCTTTTCTTGGAGTTTTTTTGGCACCTCATATTTGGTCACTTGCCTTTTCTTTCGATCCCCTGCCGCCTCTCAAACGGTGATACCGCTGATGCTAAATGGGACCCGCATGTCATCCTCTATGTACTATAAAACTTTCTTTTCCTGGATTATTTTTGGCACCTCATATTTGGTCACTTGCCTTTTTCTTTCGATCCCCCCGCCTCTCAAACGGTGATACCGCTGATGCTAAATGGGACCCGCATGTCATCCTCTATGTACTATAAAACTTTCTTTTCTTGGATTTTTTTGGCACCTCATATTTGGTCACTTGACTTTTTCTTTCGATCCCCTGCTGCCTCTCAAACGTGATACCGCTGCTGCTAAATGAGACCCGCATGTCATCCTCTATGTACTATAAAACTTTCTTTTCTTGGATTTTTTGGCACCTCATATTTGGTAACTTGACTTTTTCTTTCGATCCCCTGCGCCTCTCAAACAGTGATACCGCTGCTGCTAAATGGGACCCGCATGTCATCCTCTATGTACTATAAAACTTTCTTTTTTGGATTATTTTTGGCACCTCATATTTGGTCACTTGACTTTTTCTTTCGATCCCCTGCCGCCTCTCAAACGGTGAGACCGCTGCAGCTAAATGGGACCCGCATGTCATCCTCTATGAGCAATCAACTTTCTTTTCTTGGAGTTTTTTTGGCACCTCATATTTGGTCACTTGCCTTTTTCTTTCGATCTCATGCCACGTTTGAAACGTGGAGGTACCTGCTGGCTCATGGGACCCGCATGTCATCCTCTGTGTGCTATAAAAGTTTCCTTTGTTGGATTTTTTTTCACCCTCTGATTTTTGGCTTGCCTTTTTCTTTTGATCCCCTGCCCCCTTTGAAACGTTGAGTAAGCTGTTGGTTCAAGGGACCCGCATGTCATCCTCTATGTCCATCAAGTTTCTTTTCTTGGATTTTTTTTCACCCCCTAATTACTAGCTACTTTCTTTTCTTTTGATCTCAAGCCGCATTACAAACATTGAGACCGCTGCTGCAAAATGGGACCCACATGTCATCCTCTATGTACAATAAATCTTGGATTATTTTTGGCTCCTGATATTTGGTCACTTGCCTTTTCTTTCGATCTCATGCCGCCTTGAAACGTTGAGTAAGCTGCTGGCTCATGGGTCCCGCATGTCATCCTCTACGAACAATAAAAGTTTCCTTTATTGGAGTTATTTTTGACCCCTAATTTCTGGCTATTTGCCTTTTTCTTTTGATCCCCTGCCCCCGTTGAAACGATGAGGACGCTGTTGGCAGGTCGGTCCCACATGTCATCCTCTATGAACAATAAAAGTTTCCTTTGGTGGATTTATTTTTGACCCCTAAATAATTTCTGGCTATTTCCTTTATTTTTCTTTTGATCCCCTGCCGCCTTGGAAACGTTTGAGAATGCTGCTGCCTCATGGGTCCCGCATGTCATCCTCTCAGAACGATAAATGTTTTCTTTTCTTGGATTTTGTTACCAACTGACTTTTGGTTTTTTATTTTATTTTGATCCCCTGCCGCCTTTGAAACGTTGACGACGCTGCTGGCTCATGGGTCCCCGATGTCAGCCTCCCCGTACAAGAAACATGTGATATCTTGATTATTTTGCAGACAATAAACAGTGTATTTCGCTCTGAGCTATTGCAAACGGATAAATTAAATCTTTATTTTTACATAAACAAACTTATATGTTGAGTGTCCTTGTTTTTTGTTTTTGCGAAGCATAGGACTTTCCTGTTTTTTTAGAAAAATCCGAACTTTCCTGTTTTGGAGTGGGCTGAAATTGTACGAGACAAAAGGCCCAGCAGGATAGTTCGAAGGCCCAGATGTCCAGATACAGCCCAATTGAAATCTTTCTTTTCTTGGATTTTTTCACCCCCTGATTTCTGGCTACTTCATTTTTCTTTTGGTCCTGTGCCGCCTTGGAAACGTTGAGACCGCTGCTGCAAAATGGGACCCACATGTCATCCTCTATGTACAATAAAGTTTCTTTTCTTGGATTATTTTTGGCTCTTGATATTTGGTCACTTTCCTTTTTCTTTCGATCTCATGCCACGTTTGAAACGTTGAGGAACCTGCTGGCTCATGGGACCCGCATGTCATCCTCTATGTACAATAAAGTTTCTTTTCTTGGATTATTTTTGGCTCTTGATATTTGGTCACTTTCCTTTTTCTTTCGATCTCATGCCACGTTTGAAACGTTGAGGAACCTGCTGGCTCATGGGACCCGCATGTCATCCTCTATGTACAATAAAGTTTCTTTTCTTGGATTATTTTTGGCTCTTGATATTTGGTCACTTTCCTTTTTATTTCGATCTCATGCCACGTTTGAAACGTTGAGGAACCTGCTGGCTCATGGGACCCGCATGTCATCCTCTATGTACAATAAAGTTTCTTTTCTTGGATTATTTTTGGCTCTTGATATTTGGTCACTTTCCTTTTTCTTTCGATATCATGCCACGTTTGAAACGTTGAGGAACCTGCTGGCTCATGGGACCCGCATGTCATCCTCTATGTACAATAAAGTTTCTTTTCTTGGATTATTTTTGGCTCTTGATATTTGGTCACTTTCCTTTTTCTTTCGATCTCATGCCACGTTTGAAACGTTGAGGAACCTGCTGGCTCATGGGACCCGCATGTCATCCTCTATGTACAATAAAGTTTCTTTTCTTGGATTATTTTTGGCTCTTGATATTTGGTCACTTTCCTTTTTCTTTCGATCTCATGCCACGTTTGAAACGTTGAGGAACCTGCTGGCTCATGGGACCCGCATGTCATCCTCTATGTACAATAAAGTTTCTTTTCTTGGATTATTTTTGGCTCTTGATATTTGGTCACTTTCCTTTTTCTTTCGATCTAATGCCACGTTTGAAACGTTGAGGAACCTGCTGGCTCATGGGACCCACATGTCATCCTCTATGTACAATAAAGTTTCTTTTCTTGGATTATTTTTGGCTCTTGATATTTGGTCACTTTCCTTTTTCTTTCGATCTCATGCCACGTTTGAAACGTTGAGGAACCTGCTGGCTCATGGGACCCGCATGTCATCCTCTATGTACAATAAAAGTTTCTTTTCTTGGATTTTTTTACCATCTGATTTTTGGCTATTTCCTTTTTCTTTTGATCCCCTGCCGCCTTTGAAACGCTGAGTAAGCTGCTGGCTCATAGGTCCCACATGTCAGCCTGTATGAACGATAAAGCTTTCCTTTCTTGGAGTTTTTTTACCCCCTAATTTCTGGCTATTTTCTTTTTCTTTTGATCTCAAGCCGCATTTGAAACGTTGAGACCGCTGCTGCTAAATGGGACCCGCATGTCATCCTCTATGTACAATAAAGTTTCTTTTTTTCTTGGATTATCTTTGGCTCCTGATATTTTGTCACTTGCGTTTTTCTTTCGATCTCATGCCGCCTTTGAAACGTTGAGTAAGCTGCTGAATCATGGGTCCCGCATGTCATCCTCTACGAACAATAAAAGTTTCCTTTTTTGGAGTTATTTTTGACCCCTAATGTCTGGCTATTTGCCTTTTTCTTTTGATCTCCTGCCCCCTTTGAAACGATGAGGATGCTGTTGGCACGTCGGTCCCACATGTCATCCTCTATGAACAATAAAAGTTTCTTTTGATGGATTTATTTTGAACCCCTAATTAATTTCTGGATATTTCCTTTTTTTCTTTTGATCCCCTGCCGCCTTGGAATCGTTGAGGATGCTGCTGCCTCATGGGTCCCGCATGTCATCCTCTCAGAACGGTAAATGTTTCTTTTCTTGGATTTTGTTTACCAAATGATTTTTGGCTTATTTTATCTTTCGATCTCGTGCCGCCATTAAAACGTTGAGGACGCTGCTGGCTCAGAGGTCCCACATGTCAGCCTCTATGAACAATAAACCTTTCCTTTGTTTGATTTATTATTGACCCATAATTTCTGGCTATTTGCCTTTTTCTTTCGATCTCATGCCGCCTCTGAAACGTTGAGACGCTGCTGGCTCATGGGTCCCACATGTCAGCCTCTATGAACAGTCAAAGTTTCCTTTGTTTGATTTTTTTTACCCTAATTACTGGCTATTTGCCTTTTTTTTATCCCCTGCCGCCTTTGAAACTAAGAGGACGCTGCTGGCCCATGGGTCCCACATCTCAGCCTCTCTGAACGATAAACCTTTCCTTTCTTTTTTTTCGATCCCGTGCCGCCTTGGAAACGGTGAGACGGCTCCTGCAAAACGGGACCCATATGTCATCCTCTATGTACAATAAATTTCTTTCCTTGGATTATTTTTGGCACCTGATATATGGTCACTTGCCTTTTTTTCGATCCCCTGCCGCCTTTGAAACGTTGAGGACGCTGCTCGCTCGTGGGTCCCATATGTCAGCCTCTAGGAACAATAAACATTTCGTTTCTTGGATTTATTTTTGACCGCTGATTTCTGGCAACTTTGCTTTTTCTTTCGATCCCCTGCCGCCTTTGTTAAAGTTGAGGACGCTGCTGCAAAATGCGTCCCACATGTCAGCTTCTCTGTACGATAATTGTTTCCTCTCTTTGATTTTTTTTCCACTGCTGGCCAATGGGTCCCCGATGTCAGCCTCTATGTACAAGAAATATGTGAATTCTCGATATATTTTAAGCCGAGATATGTAGGATGCTTTTTTTTCGATCCCTTCTGTTTGTTTTTACCTTCAAATGTTGAGGGACGCTACTGGCAAATGGGTCCTGCTCTAGCATTCTCAACTGAAGGAAAAACTGAAATATTGCCTATTCATTTGTTTTTCGTACTCCATGCATCTAATCCATACTAATTGTTGATCCGGGTTTTAGTTCAACTTAATTAGATCAAATTTGATCTACGAGGGAGTATGTAATATATTTTGGGTTCACAACACTGCACTTGTTAACAACAATCTGATGAAGAGGTTTGTCATTTTTTTTAAACTACAAATACACTCTAAGATCTTGCACACTAATAGAATAAATCTTGGAACTTTATATAATTAATGACAATTTTGAAATCGACTATATGAATATATCAAAATATAGAGCCCATGTAGATGCGCATACTGGCTATGCGCATTTAAAAAGAATCATAATCATAATTGATACGAAATAAAAATAACTTTATATGTAGAATCTCGGTTTCTAGAGGGCCAATCATAGGATCTCCGTGTTTAAATTAGGAAGGGCCCCAATGGCATGAGTCGGAGGCCCATTAAGTGTTTTTGGATTGTTATCAGCGAAGTAAGCAGGCTGACAGCAATCACCATGTACATGGCCGGCGGCAGCCCAAAAGTACAAACAATTGGCCCATGCAGGGAAGGTAGTACTTTTTTTTATTGGGAAGGTTGTCTGGCTAACCCAAAAAAAAAGTGGTGCTACATGGGGTAATACTTGAACCCGGAATGAGATCGAGTGCCTTGATGAAGGCGAGGCACACATAAATAGTACTCCGTACCATGCCTTGCCCCTCCCTTTCAACCGTTGGATAAAAAATAATTAGACAGATGACTATTAACTAGTAACTGCTACAGTACCAACCAATGTACATGACATGTGCTACAGTACGTCGTCCACAGTGCATGTGCTTTAGAACCATGAACAGTACATATGCTACATGCTACAGTACTTTGATCTTAGCTATCTATTTTCAATCCAACGGCCAAATCTACAAGTCACCGTACTGTTCATCTGTGCCTTGCTTATGTCAAGGCACTGGATCCTGGACACTTGAACCCATGATCGTTGCTGAGGGTTGCCTATTTGCGCATAATATGTTTTGTCAGCGGGCACTTCACTAGTTTGTGCAAAACATATCCAGCGCAGGATTCAAAAAAACATCACGTTTTTTTCTTTACGTAAACAACAAAACATCTCATGTTCATCACAATCCAGCCAACATAAGCACATAATAATTAATAGTACAACTAGAGAGCTGTACACATAAATAAGGTTTGTCAAGCTTCATGCACTAGCCAACGCAACCAAAAGTCCGAACTAATGGAAAGGGCTAGGCAATCCAATTATACATTTCAACATCCCCCCTCACATGTGACCACAATCCAGTAATGGTACCATCATGTTCACCACAATGCATCATTAAAGAGAGCAGTATACTATTATAGACCAGCTCTCTCTACAGAACATTTGTAAGACAACTTAATACAGCTGTGATTCATATTGTTGCCCCAGCGATGGGTGATAACCTGAACACCATATAACCTTCTCACAGCAATTGTAACCAAATATGAGCACCTGCAATGATTTGGTGTCAAGCTTCTTGAAGGTCAGGAGGTATCCTACCTTCAAGTCATGTGCTTTGACAAACTCTGGCCATCCTTTGTCCATTAAAACATTGCCATCTTGTTGCTTCAGGTCCACAATCCAGGTGCATGCAGTGGACATCTTCAGGTTGATGGACTCTGGACACCCACCGTAAAACCAGGGTAGAACACGACTGGGGATGGAAATCACCTCTAACTCCGATGTACATAGTACCTTGCAGAAGCTGTCAGGGGTATTCTCCTCATCGATGCGCCCAAACACCTTGCACACTGGGGCTGGCTCTACAGATGTCTCCTTCCATGATAAGCTCTCTCCAAGCTTGAGCTTCTTGTTTGAACACTGCAAAAAAGAGGCCTCAATTAGATAATGCCTCTAGCTTCTGACCGTAATTCCAAGCAAATGCATAATCAAAGGCACCTAGCAAACTCAGCGGATCATTGTTCTTATCAAACACACAGTCTGAACAATAAGCTTCTGAATCTAGCTAGGCTGATATGTACAACCTTGTATCATCAAATTATTCAGCATAGTGTATCATTGTATCGCAGAAGCCAAATCGATATAAATAGTAGCTATGAGAATAGAAATCAAGCTAGCATGAGCCATGCATGCTTGCTGGCTATGTCTAGCATCAGAATAATGCATCTGCAGTTCATCATCCGCCAGTACAGATTGACCAAGCAAACAAAAAAAAATCAGCGTCGGCCTAAAGAGTCCACAAGCCAGACATGCATGCTCGGTGTCCTCATATGTGATCATCGGCCGTGGATTGACCAATAGCATATTTGAACGATTATTACTGCACACATTAGATCCAGTCCCAACATAGCTAGCATGGGTGCATGTGTAACCCGAGTCTTTACCAGAGGATTAATATATACACTGGCTGAGAGAAGTACTGTATATCAAACAATGCTAAGCAACCGGCAATACAGCTTAGATATAATAAAGATGTGACCGGCAACGCTAGTGATTCGGGGGAAACATACCGCCATTGCAGCCATGGACCGAGAGAATCGGGGATGCCGCGCCGCCTTAGTGGAGTTTTTAGATGCGACGTCGCCGCATCCGTAGAGGACGGAGTCCAAGCCGCGTAGTCCGAGCGGTGGTGGACGCCGGTGGTGTAGAGAGAGGACTCAGGGGAGATGGACGGCGAGGGATCTGGGGAGATCTGAAGTTCTGAACATGAGGGGGCTGTGAGAAACTGAGAATGATACATCAGCAATCAGCAAGGGAATAAATGCGCGTGTCCCCCGGTCAAAAAAAATGCGCGTGTCTAGGAGGAACGAAGCCAGGTACGCAGGAATCCACACACAAAACTTCACCCGGCGGGTCACTGGGCTTTATCAGTATCTGGTGGGGTCCGGACCTACAGACCAGTGAGACATGTCGTGTGGGTTATGATCCGTTCAGTGTGCACACAGAAATTGCATTCAGAGCTCAGGGCTTCAGGCTACGTTGTACTATACAGTAATATATCCATTTCTTTTGGTAAAATGAAAACGATACTCCATCTGATCCTCATTACATGATGATAAAATGGATGTCTCTACAACTAATATGTGTCTAGATACATCTATATGAGAGCGTCTGTGTTTGTACTGTGTATCTAAAAAAAATATGGATCGGAGGGAGCATTAAGAGGTGTCCAAAAAAAACTGCAAACAAACATGGATGTAAGCAGTTGAGTATTAAACCAGTGCGTGAAATACCTTTATATCTCGACCATGTAACAATGAATATGAGAAGTTTTTGGGGTTTGACCATCTGCACTTGTGTTTGCTACAATCAGATCAAAAAATTGGTCACTTTTACACTTTCTAAAATAAAATGTATTTTTCCCTGAGATTTTACAAGTTCGTACAAGATAGCATTGACTACATCTGGGATATATCACATTTACACTTACAAATCTATGAATATTTCAAAATATTGAGCTCCGTGTACCTACATATAATACAAATCATCAGACCGCACATTGAAACTACCGCAGCATATCACAGTAAATTAAAATAAAATAAAACAAGTCTAACATATACTATATTAGCTAATTAACAAAGTCTCATCACAGTGTATCTGATCCCCAGTTCAGCTTAATACAAAAACCAAGTTCAGCTTGAACATCAGCAGGGGAGTAACCCAGGTCCAAAAGCAGCATCTAGTTAATTCAATAAAATATTGAGGTTATTCTGATCCCCTCTTCCTAAAAACACTGCAGATCATGCATGCAACTAAGGGTGATCAGCACAAAATATTATCCTCTGGGTGGAGGTGTTACTGTCGTAGATCAACACATTCATCAAGGAAGTGTCTTTCACCTCGAAGACGAGAAGGTCATCAAGCTGCAGTTCATGCGCCTCTGCAAACCCGAACCAACCATCCTTCAAGACCAGTTCACCCTGGTACTCATCGATGTGCACATACCAGGCGCAGCCTACGCTGGTCTTGAGCTTGATAGGCCTGGGAAGAATCCCTTTCAGACATTGCTTGAATTCTCTGGGGATGACCAACATATACATGTCATCGTTGCCGTCCAGTTGCACATAGAAGCGCGAGGGCTGAGGAGGGTCCGCCGAGTGACCAACCCGTTTAGGGCGGCCTTTCCCTCGCCCTTTTAATATACAACGTTGAATTGCTGCATCACGCCTGCCCGTCACCTTTGGCTTTTTGGCTAGTGAATTTCTTTGAATTCTGAACTCGGGGCGGTGCAGAGGACATGTACAATCGACAGTCCTAAGACGTAGTTGCTCATTGACGTTGGAGCGAGTTTGCTTCTGCATCTAGTTAAGCACGGTATATATCAATCAACAGCATATAAATCAGAACGTAGCATACATGGAGAAAATGCATCTAGCTATCTCTTTAATTAGTTTGCACAAAATCTAGCAGCAGCAAGACAATTTGATTTTACAGGTACTGAGCAAGCTTTCAGACTTTCTGAAACAGGTAACATGGAGCATATATTTGTATGTTCAGACTGCGAAACCCTGCTCTGTGATGGATACTATTACTAAACATCTTTTTTTGCCAGAACTAGTACTTAACATCTACTGTTTCCCGTCATTAAAAAAACATTTGCAGAAGAATACTACGGTTTCCCGTCATTAAATTTTAAAGAAAAAAGAACTTGTTTAAGATCCCAACTATCATTGACTACTTACACCTGCATCCTAGTGAGTTCAGGACAACTTACAGCCACTTTTGGTGGTGCCGCCACCGGAGAAGACCGTGCCGCGGGGGTTGGGGTCGGCGCAGCCGGAGAAGCTGGTGCCGCCGCCAGGGAAATCAGTGCCGAGCCAGATGGTGCTTCCAGCGGAGAAGAAAGTACCGCGAGAGATGGAACCGACGCTGCCAAAGGGTAAGAAACGGATGTACTCGTAGATCCTTCTCTAGTCACGATCTGGATAGAAGAGACTGGACGTCCATCAAGCTGCTGGAGGATGCGGTGGATCAAATCGGCTGAGTTCAGGAAATATCGGTGATGTTCATCTGTGTCGGCGAAGCAGCTGCCGGTGGAAGGAGGAGGCGAGCCGTTCATGGCAGTCATTAGTGTAAAAGAGGTGAAGTGGGTGGGAGAGAGAGGGTTCGGGACTGAAGTAATTGTAGTCTGCTCTCTCTTTTTTACAAGCATGCGTCCTCAGGCTGATATTTTTTTTAGATACGTACTCAGGCTGCTTTGTCAAACCAGGGCCTCAATGAAGCTAATAGCGCGCTATAGCATATCTAGAGGGTCCACGCTTAGTAATTTTGCTCGCTGTGGCGCTATTTGCGAAACAGCATGCTATATCGCCCTAAAACTTCATAGCGTTAGCGCGCTATTTTTTTCAGGCAAGTTGCTTTCACTTTTTCGTGGTGATGAACTAATCTGTTGGTTCCACTTCTAAATCAGAAGATAATATCGCTAATGCTAATATTTTTTAATAAATAATTTATACTATGTTGTTGCCTTGTGAAATGTTGATGTTAGCCTTCTAATATACTTGAGATCTATTTCTATATGTGGTTATGTATGTATGATTCAGTCACTTTTGGACTATATATATCTATTCGTTCTAGTAAAATTATTTATTTTTAGGCTATATTTAGTATTATTTTGAAAATGCTATTTAAAATATACCACACTATTACCACGATATAGCGTCCATATCGTTTGAAGGTGGCTGCCGCTAATTCATTTAGCACGCTATTTTAAACCTTGGTTAAGACGCGTTTGGCGGCCTGCATCCAGGCTGGTGGGGAAATACCGTACCCAAGTGCTTAAAAGATTGCATCTTTTAGCTGGAAAACATTAGGGCATGTCCAACACAGGCGCTACTGCAAGGGCGCTAGGAATTATTTCCTCGTCGTTTGGCGGTTGGAGAGGCTAATCCCAGCGGTAGTCCTAGCGTCGACGCAAAAGAAAGCAGGGGCGTGAAACTCTTTTCACCTGTCCTAGCTAAAGCACCGGAACCAACAGGAAGTCAGTCTGTCATCAGCAATTAGCGCTGCAAGGAGAGTACCTGGAGGATTTTACAATCTTTTGACATTCATTTGTTCTCTATTAGCGCCATATAGTATATAGCATTGTAATGCCCTTATACTCCTCTCAACATTAAAAAAAGGTGTGCATATACTAATAACAGTTGCTGAAATGAAACTAAAAATAAACAGACATGCACGGTTTACGAAGGATGGAAATACAGAGTTCATCACCATCCGTTTTAAATTATAAGATTAGATTACTTCAATGTGGGCTTACATACGCACTAAAATGAGTAAACAGACACACTGAAATGGGTCCAGGTATATAAGATTCAGAAAAAAGGAAGAGCATCTTAAGATACAGAACAGGTTACTAAATTGTTCAAACATATCGTACAAAAAAGATTATTTGCTCCAGAAAGATTCATGGCTCAGTTTAGGGTTGCATCAACATGCGGATATTTTTCAGACTAGGCTTAAACCACATTGTCGCCTGTCGGGGAAATCCCCAACCATCTTCTGGAAGGGTGATAACTCCCATGAGCTCATTTTCCCCTTGCTGCAGGTTACAACGACAAATACAACTAAATGCTGGTTCCCGAAATGCATAGTACGCGATGTACACACAATTTGACCTCATGAATGGAGTCAATGTTCCATCAGGAGCATTGCCATCATTTATCTTCAGGTTCAATGGATAATTCAGTCCAATGAACAGAGAGTGTGTGCCAAGGCTGTCAACTCGACTCCAATTGGGTCCAATCAGGGATAGATCTTTCTCAAAAACATGTATGACAGGGGCAGGACACTCCCGCAGGATAAGGCCATTACCATGATGCAGAACTTCTGCAGGCTCAAGGTGATCATTGCTACGTATATACCGATCTTCATGGATGATCATCAAGCGCTTGCCATCGGCTGATCGAGCTAAAAACCATCTGCCAGATGGTTCCTTCATCGGTGATGGGATCACGAATGGCGGGGCAAGGTGTGCATCTGCATTGTAAACGGAGACAACAAAAAATAGTGTTTGAATGGCTCGGGAAGACAATAATACCAGTAGCTGCAACTTCACATTTGTAGGATCAAATGGAGGATGCAGTCATTATACTTGTATAAAATCTCGAAGAAATAAAATTGTTCCCATTTGAGATGTATGTTAATTACACTCATATTCATTGATGGTAGATACATGTCTCAACCTTATCTGATCCATGATTGTAATGCTTTGAGTACATCGAATATTGAAATAAATTGAAAGTTTGCATGCATCAATTGATGAAGAGGCCAGGGCTAAGCTCCTTATTCATATTCTGACAAGAGCATGCAGTAACTAATTCAGGAATGCATTCATATACTGCAATAATCTGGTTTGGGTTGACAGATTAGTGCACAGCATATACTACTGTAATTCGTTTGTAGCAATGGTTCAGTCAGGTTAGGATAATTTAATGGTGCACAGTCATTTGAAAGGTGAAAAAAAGTCTTAGTGAGCAATTAGTTATTTCAGTTACAATATATCATGAATGGGCTTGATATTAAAATTTATTGCGAAGTATATCATATGGATTGAAGAATTACCAGCCTGTGATTGATCCCAGCAATATGTGGTGCCGGTCCACCCATCCACCGCAACAATAAAGCCGTTGTGCTCGATGGCATCACTGTAATCTACACCCCAACTAGCAAGAGAGAATAACCTCCACTCCTGGCTACCATTAGCCAGGTAAGCGAGTCCAGAATTGAATAGAGCGATGAGCTTGTAATCTGAGTAATGTCCAGCTTTTGTGGGCACTTCGCAAATTACAATCTTCAACAAAAACATGGCACGCCCATACGTCATGTACCTTTCAGGAGGCAAGTCGGGGAAGCCAATCCATTCCTCCCGAAAAATGTTGCAAGTTTCCGACGATGGTAGGGAGATTTCTTGGTGCGTGTAGATGTTCGCGAGGAACCAGTTCCCACCACTGTCCACGCCGGCGATCCAGTCGCCATTCATGCCAACCCAGAATCTATTGTCCATGAACGGCAGGATGGCTGTGCGCCGAGGATGGTCGAGGGGCACAACGTGGTACACCGTGTGGTGCGCACTACTATCATCATAGTGCCAATGGGCAGAATCGGGCATCAGCAAGCAGGGTCCATCCCAATGGTGTAGATTCATGTTGTCGGCGACATGGCGGCACAGCGTTTTGGAGCATGCGGCCAGCCGGACGTCGACTGTAACGTCCAGACTCTGGGCAATGAGATTGAACAGCTCGGCGGGGAGCTTCCCCCAGTCGCCATCCAGCTGGTCGTCGTTCGATGCCGCCATGGAGACGAGATGGATTTAAAAGGGCGGATGCAAGTATGTGTGATTGGAGTTTTGTAGGAGAGTCGAGCGGGAAGGAGGAGTGCTGCGGTTCTGCGGAGGGGTGAGGAGAGAAAGCTATGCAAATGGGAGATCTAGAGGATGAAAAAACTTCTAGCAGCGGTTGGCGAGTGGAGAACGATGATGGAAGTGGAGAGCCAAGGATGGAAACGATGGACATGAAGAGTAGGAGTGGATATGACTTTTTTTATTCTTCAGCAGCTGCATCGAGGCGCCGAGTAAAACTTCGGCTAGGATAGCACGCCACTACGTCCTGGTGCAGTTACTGTCCCGTCAAATCAGTTTGACCACAGAAATGGTTTCTTTATTACAGTATAACTTAATTTTTTCGAACAATATATACTACTCCATTTAATATAATCACTCCGATTCATATTACTTGTCAAATGATATGGATGAATCTAGAACTAAAATGTGTCTAGATATATCTATATTATAGTCAACTAATATGAATCCGAGTTTGTTTGGTTCAAAGGATTTCTAAAGGTATCTTGTACGGAGTAGGATTTTTACACATAGGGATTTTTCCTATAGAGCTTGCTTGATTCAAAGGATTGAGAACCCTCCAAAATACCTATGGATTGCTTTCTCTACAATCCTATCTCTCGGTAATATTGCTATGTGTCTATAACAACTATGAAATGAACTCAATCTCAATAGAAATTTCCTTTGTCTTTCCTAATCAAACAACTAGTTATTTTATGTCTTCGTTTACAAATTAAGATAATTTTTAGGTTATAGGTAATCGTCGAGCTTATGTGATCATCTTTTATGATCAAACTTACTTGATCAGCCGCGGAGGCGCAAAGGAGCAGTGGTGTGCATTAATACGGCCGCATGGGGAAGGCACAGCTAGCGACGATGAGACGTATCGCCAGCATTGGCCTAGGGAACCGTCGCCACCATTAATAAAAGCTATCCCTTTGGGCACCATGTCTCCCACTACTCGTGTCACGCGCGCATGTGGGTTACGGATGGATGGGCTGGGGAAGCCGGACAGAAAACATGACAACCAGGGGGGAAATGAATAAAAATAATACAAAGTCGAAAATATTTCGAAAAATAAACTTTGTAAGAAACTCCATGCGTTTAGCAAATGCGAAGGCAATATGTTGAAACACGTCTAGACCACGTCTAGAACCACTTCCCAAAGCTTAAGGATTATATTGATTTTTAGAAAGTCAAACTATGTTAAGTTTGACTAAGTTTTTACCAAAAGCATTAATATGCAAGATACAAAATCAATATTATTAGATAGAAAATAAATTATATTTTCATATGGTGTCTACAAAATATTATATGTGCTGATAGATTCTTCTAAGAGTTTGGTCGAACTTTACTTGGTTTGACTTTTCAAGAAAAATATACAAAGCTTTAAGCATTGGAACGGAGGTATTTTTCGAAGCACCTACTTGTCTTTAGAAGACAAAAGAAAACATGGAGTAAGGTTGTTTTTTGTGCAAAAGTTTACGTCAAAATCTGGTTATTTGTGTAAAAAGAATCTCAAATTGTGTTATGTGCAAAAACTGCACCAAGAAGTGGTGGTATGTGCAATTTCCTCCGTCACACAAAAGGCAAGCCATTGATACATACATAATTGTGAATAATTACAAAAGTAGTAGGCAGCTAATAAGCGCACATGATTAAACTGCTATGCGAGATCTTCAGCCACCAGAAGTCGTTCCCGCGCCTCTCTAGCATTGAAAATCACGCGTTCTGCGACTTCCATCAAAGAGACAAGCTGAGCTTTGATCCGTTCTCCCAGATGAATGGCCTCGTCACAACTCCTACGAGCACAGGCCGTGATCTCATCCACTTCTAGGAAAGACACCGCCTGCCTGTACCGAAATATCTTGATCCCTAACTCTCTGTTCTCCTCCCGCATGCTGGCAAGATCCAACTTCATCCTCCGACAAGATAAGCAAGGGGAGTGATCCTGCCAAAGGTAACAACAAACATATCGAGCGTTACCGGCAAACGAAGGGCACAAATTGGCTGATTAACGAATATGGTCACTAACATGTAGGACAGACTTACGTGGTGTCTACATGTCAGTGACTCGAAGTACCCAAAAACCAGCAACCCAAAGTCAGCTAGTAATATTAACCTCCGTCTTCAGCTCCTTCATCCTCTTGAACGGCGGGGAAGCTGGCAACTTATCTTCTTCTACGACCTCTCGCTGGAACCTGACGTCGAAGGATGAGAGATCCTGCGAACGGATGTGCTGCGCCTGCGCGTGCGATTCCCCAGGGCGCTTCTGGCGTAACTCGGAGTTCTCCGCGCCGAGATGCGGAAGTTCCGCTCCCGGGGCCTTGTTGACCCTAAGCCGAGATAGCTCCTGTGTAAGCCGACGAAAAATGTTCAAAATGTTACAGATCAGGCATATCATTACCAGTGCAAACGAGGTAAGTGAATCTCCGGGATCTCGCCCAACGACCGCGGTTGGTCCAATGCCACCACATCTTCTCCGAGATTGACTAACTCCTTTACATCATCTTCTCCGACATTGACTATCTCCTTTACATCATCTTCTGCTCCGAGCTTGACCATCTCCTTTACATCATCTTCTCCTGCGAGCTTGATCATCTGCCTCACATCATCTTCTCCGGCGATATCGACCCTCTCCTGCGGAAGATAACAGATATAAGTCCGAGTATTACCAGCAAAACGAAGGTAATTAAAAGAGGCGTAGTAACCCTTGTGTCCTGGCTAATCAACGGCGGGGACGCTGAGCCCGCATCGTCTCCTCCGAGATCTCCCTTCGCAGGCAGGATTGTTAGAGACAGTGTACTTCTGGTAGTAGTATTTATGCGTGGGGCGCCAGGGGGTCGAGAAGCTAGGACTGCATCTTCTCCTCCGAGCTCTTCCTTGGTAGACATGACAAATGAAACGAGGTGTGGGGGGCGTAAAAGGTATAAAATGGCGGACGGCCGCCCCGCCTCGGCCCTCCAAGGCTTAATTTTTTTGCCTTACTAAACTAAAAACCCTATTTTGCGTCTCACACGGACTGCCCTCAGAGGGCTGCAGGGTCCCATATGCGTGCAGGTCCCACACTTTAGTGAGCACAAATCATATGCGGTAGGTAGGCAAACTTCCAACAATCTTCTTTGTCAAGTGAAGACACGTCGTCAAGACTCTCTCTCTCTCTCCCCCCTTTTGTCATTGAAAAAAAAAGAATATTAGACGGGCGCGTAGCCTGCACTGCAGGGGGGCGATTTTGACAAAAGTAATCCTTTTGGCGAAGAAAAACACAGAAAGCCACACAAAAAGGTTAGTCCAGTGAAATAGATTGCTCAGAGGGTCAGTCCGTGCTTTTCTTTGCCAAAAGGGTTATTTCTGTCAAAATCGCCGCACTGCAGGTTTGCAGCACTGAAAAACCTTGCGTGCCAGTCAACATCACTTCCCGGATAGGTTGAAGCATTTCGAGGCCGTGACTGCTCTCCCTTCCTCTTCTCCTTCCGTGTGATGCCGCTTCCACCTTTTATCCTTTGCAACATTTGCAAAAAATTGTCCGTGACTTGTGCTCACTGAAGTGTGGGACCTCACGCATGGGAACCACACGTAAGTGACAGACATGTTGGTGTAATAATTCGGGTGATCATTATACTGTATTAGAACTCCGTACAAAGTTTCGTATGGATTCAAGGGTAGGAAAGCCAAGTTAACTTATTTACATGACATTATTTTTTCCATGAAGCCAAGTTAACTCATCTAACACTTGGTACATTTTGGTTATATATTCGAAATTTTACTTGAAACTTGTTGGTCATGCCATTTTACTACTCGCCTAACACTTTTTCCGCGCGTGAAGGGATGGGGTGGGCGTGATGCTACCCTAAATTTGTGGGACCCCAAAAAACTTGCAAATCAAGCCAAAGAAACACACTCTTGTCCCCTACCCCCCCCCCATGATTTTGACCTAAATTTGAAATCAAGCCAAAGGTGGTTCAAAAACGGCAATCGGAAATCATGGATTGTTCATCATTTTTCTATATAGCTAGGGAAAATAGCAGACATGCCATACCAATGTTTTAGAAAAGAGCCCTTCAAAAAAGTGTGGCAACATGTTGGAATTCGACCATCTTAATTTCTTCCCACGTGTGAGCTTTGGTACTACTACTACACAAGAACCATGTCAAACTTTTGAATCATGGCCCATTTTATGTATATATTTGCAACTTTTCATGCACGCATGAAAACTTTGCAAAATATGTGCATTTTGGGTTGTCGCACATAAATGTGTGTTTACTTGTCTGCCACCAATTAATCCAATTCTCATTTGTGGGGAAACATGACACGAGATGGCCATTTCCAAAGTTTCATGAATTATCTCAATGTGAATCCATATATGTACAATTTTTGGGGGCTAAATTTCATGTTTTAAACCTAGCTAGTATTTGACCAAGATTCAAATGGGCATAAAATTCAAAAAAAAACAGAAAAATGAAAAACCAAAGCACATAGCCTTCTTATGTCATATAGTAAGAATTCAAGTTGATAAACAAGGTCTAGACATATTCAAACTAGAAAAATCATGTATCTACCCCTAACACTCTAAACTCTTTCTTATGAAGTCAAGCATGAAGAGAAGTGGTTTTGGGTTTCAAACATGGAAATTTCAAAAACCTCCCAAAAGCTTCATTTTAGAGTGACTAAGAAGGATCCATGCTTACCTTTTAATTTTTAGATTTTAAACTTGTTTAAATCTTTGTGAAACCTAGGATTTGACCAAGATTCAAATGGGCATAAAAATTCAGGAAAAAGCCAAAAGAATGATAAACCAAAGCACATAGCATTCTTATGTCATACAGTAAGCATTCAAGTTGATTAACAAGGTCTAGACATATTCAAACTAGAAAATCATGTATATATCTGTCCCTAACCTTAAACTCTGTCTTATATATGAAGTCAATCATGAAGAGAAGTGGTTTGGGTTTCAAACATGAAAATTTCAAGAACATCCCAAAAGTCGCTTCATTTTAGAGTGACTAAGAAGGATCCAGGCTTACCTTTTCGTTTTCATATTATATACTTGTTTAAATCCAGGTCAAACATAGGATTTGACCAAGATTCAAATGGGCATAAAATAAAAAAAATAGAAGAATGAAAAACAAAAGCACATAGTCTTCGTATGTCATATAGTAAGCTTTCAAGTTGATAAACAAGGTTTAGACATGTTCAAACCAGACAAATCATGTATCTAGCCCCTAACCATAAACTCGGTCGATCTTATGAAGTCTAGCATGAAGAGAAGTCGTATTGGTTTCAAACATGAAAATTTCAAGAACCACCCAAAATCTTCAAATGGGCATAAAATTCAAAAAAACCAGAAAAATGAAAAACCAAAGCACATAGCCTTCTTATGTCATATAGTAAGAATTCAAGTTGATAAACAAGGTCTAGACATATTCAAACTAGACAAATCATGTATCTACCCCTAACACTCTAAACTCTGTCTTATGAAGTCAAGCATGAAGAGAAGTGGTTTTTGGGTTTCAAACATGGAAATTTCAAAAACCTCCCAAAAGCTTCATTTTAGAGTGACTAAGAAGGATCCATGCTTACCTTTTAATTTTCAGATTTTAAACTTGTTTAAATCTTTGTGAAACCTAGGATTTGACCAAGATTCAAATGGGCATAAAAATTCAGGAAAAAACCAAAAGAATGATAAACCAAAGCACATAGCATTCTTATGTCATAGAGTAAGCATTCAAGTTGATTAACAAGGTCTAGACATATTCAAACTAGAAAATCATGTATATATCTATTCCTAACCTTAAACTCTGTCTTATGAAGCAATCATGAAGAGAAGTGGTTTTGGGTTTCAAACATGAAAATTTCAAGAACATCCCAAAAGTCGCTTCATTTTAGAGTGACTAAGAAGGATCCAGGCTTACCTTTTCGTTTTCATATTTTATACTTGTTTAAATCCAGGTCAAACATAGGATTTAACCAAGATTCAAATGGGCATAAAATAAAAAAAAATAGAAGAATGAAAAACAAAAGCACATAGTCTTCTTATGTCATATAGTAAGCTTGCAAGTTGATAAACAAGGTTTAGACATGTTCAAACCAGACAAATCATGTATCTAGCCCCTAACCATAAACTCGGTCGATCTTATGAAGTCTAGCATGAAGAGAAGTCGTATTGGTTTCAAACATGAAAATTTCAAGAACCACCCAAAATCTTCAAATGGGCATATAACATTCAAAAAACCAGAAAAATGAAAAACCAAAGCACATATATAGCCTTCTTATGTCATATAGTAAGCATTCAAGTTGATAAACAAGCATGTCTAGACATATTCAAACCCGACAAATCATGTATCTACCCCCTAACCCTAAACTCTGCATGTCTTATGAAGTCAACCATGAAGAGAGAAGTTGATGAGGACATCCCATCTATTGATACAACCGCTGTACCTACAGCCACACAAATACAAGGACCAATCACTCGAGCTCGTGCCAAACAACTTAACTATCAGGTACTTTCGTTTCTTGGAACTATTCCTCAAATACATGAGAATATGATGCTGCCTAAATCAGATATGTTTGTTACTCTTAGGAATGATGGACCTAGCATGGATGAGGAGGACAAGCATTGGAGCATGATCACACATGGAGGAGATGGCAGCAAACATGTGAGGATTCAAGAGGACGCCCAAGTGGAGATTTCAGAACATTGAAGCCACCATAATGGAGCAACGATGCTTGGACGAATTCTACAAGTTTCCCCATCATAAAATTCGTCCAAGAGTTATTATTGGTGCTGCGTCACCTTATTTAATGGGCCAGGCCCATGTATTTTCGGATTAGGTATTTTAGGGGATTTTAAGAGGCCATATAAGTGGAGGAAGGCCCATTTAGGGGTGTTTTTGGCCAACCCTAGCTGGTTGGACGAAAATCCCTTGACTTCCCCCATATATATCCCTCTGTAGCCGTCATTAGAACTTGGATTTTGATTAGACAAAAAGTTAGCCATTGCTGCAACTCTCGTGTACTTCTTTTGAGGCCAACGCCCAGAACAAGACCGACTATTCGGAATCCCACCTTTTCAATAAAGCTTTCATCTCTATTCGCAATATTCTGATTGCATCTTTAGTTCTTACTTGTTCTCGATTTCAGGTAGGAATTAAGACCCTTGCTGGTCAGGCTGATCGTGCTCCCGCAAGATCAGTAACTCCCGGAGATTGTCCTAGCGATTGCATTGGCGCACGAGCTTTGCACGTGTAGTCGGATCGTCAAGCACGAACTCCACCAACAAATCGATTTATCCACATCTCATCGAAAGATCGGACACCTTTGCCCTATCAAGTGGTATCAGATTTCAGGTTGCTCGGTGAGATTTTACAGTTTTCCTAGTGTAGATTTGTTTTACCTATAACCCAGAAAAAGCCCCACAAAAAGAAGCTAGATTAGATCATCCGTCCCATAGCCCCTGCCAAGCCATTGCATGATCTTTTCAGTTTTTGCTTTTTGAGTCTTCGTCTGCAATCGTCGTGTCGCGTGCTGGTCTTAGCGTCTAGAGTCGTTAGAGTTTCGAGTTCTGGTCATAGTAGTCACGTCGCCGCCGCACCATCTCCGCTTGCAGTCCTCGCCATATCACCGCCACCATACACTTCCGCCACATCTGCCATCAACTCCTTGTTGTGCCCCTTTTCTTCCCATCATAGTAGGGTCTTTCTTGATCCTCGTTTCTGAGTTTTTTCGGGTTTTAGATCCGTTTTCTTGGTCAATTTCGCGTTTTCCGTCGGAATCCTGATAGCAGTCTAGCTGCAAAAAAAAAAAAAAAAAAAATTTCTTGTCGCCCGACCATAGAGACCTCTGTGGTCTAGCGCCCAGATTCCCCGAAAAATAAAAAAGGAAAAAAAAAATTTCTGCTCGCCCGACCATAGAGACCTCTGTGGTCTAGCGCCAAGGTAGATTGCCAAAAAAAAAAATCGAAAAAAAAAAATCCGGTCGCCCGACCATAGAGATCCCTGCCCTCCAGCGCCAGGGTTGAAAAAAAAAATTTACCCCTTACCTTAGGTGCCTCTATCCTTCAGCGCCGTTGCCTCTTCCATTTTGTACGCGTCGTGACCTCGTTGGTGATTTAGGCTTGCGTCTCTAATACGATCTAGCCTAGGACCAGCACAGTACCTTCGTTGAGCGTTTACTCAATTTGCATCGCTGATTTGATTATTGTGCCACCATATCACTATACTTTGCCTTCCCAGAGCTCTACATATTGTCTCCACGTGCACTGTGTCGACACTTGGTAATCGCTTTGGCAATCTTTGGAGACGCTGATCCTTGTTGGTTGTTACATCGCCTTCCTCCTGTTTGGTAAGGACTTGTAAGAGCTTTGTATTTTGCTTGACGAATTGCGCGTGAACCACCATATTCCGTAGTTTGTAGGCATATACATTTGTGCTTTTTCTGTACTAACCATGACAGGCACAGAGTCGGCGAACGTTGACCCGGATAAGATGACGAATGCAGAGATGCATGCTCACTTCCTCCACCTTTTGGGCGGGCATGCAACCGACGTGGATGGGCGCCTCGGTGATGTTGACGCCAAACTCACCGACGCGCTGGACAAGATCGATGGCCTCGAGGCAGCCTTCAACTCCAAGCTCGACGCCAAGTTCCAGGAGTTGTTGACTCGATTACCGCCGCCTCGCGCCAACGTGCAACGCCGCGCACGCCGCGTTCCTCGTGCGGACGTTCCGGCGGGTACCGCTCCTGCTGCAGCAGCCGCACATGACGCGCCTTCTGATGAAGGATACGAGGATTATGGAGGGAACGAGGATGAGCAAGTCGATGAGAACGCGCTGGATGACGAGGAGGTCCAACAACCTGCACCTGGTCGTCCACGACAACTGAACCGCAACGCTCGCCCACCTCCACGGCCGGTACGTGACGATGATCATGTTGCTAAACTTAAATTGAATATTCCGCCATTTGAGGGTAGATATAATCCTGATGCATATCTTACATGGGAATTGGAAGTAGAGCAACGCTTTGCATGTTTACGCTATCCTGATCATTTGCGTGTTAGTGCTGCTACTTGTGAGTTCACAGATTTTGCATCTATTTGGTGGTCTGAGCATTGTAGAGTACACCATGCTAATATTCCTACTACTTGGGTTGGTTTAAAACTTGCTATGCGTACTCGTTTTGTTCCTCCACATTATCAACGTGATTTGCTAAAGAAATTGTCTCGCTTAGAACAAGGAAAAAATTCTGTAGAAGACTATTATCAAGAATTGCAAACTGGCATGATTCGCTGTGGTATTGTAGAGGATAATGAGGCTATGCTTGCACGTTTCTTTGGTGGTTTGAATAAAGAGATTCAGCATATTTTAGATTATAAGGAGTACAACACTATTACTCGCTTGTTTCATCTTGCTTGCAAAGCTGAACGTGAAGTGCAGGATCGTCAACCACCATGGAGAAAAGCTAATGTTTCTGCAGGTCGTACATCGTCATGGACTACGCGACAATCAGCGCCACAATCTCGTGGGGCTACACCAGCACCTTCTACCTCCAAGTACACCGCGCCTGCATCACGAGCACCACCGGCTGCTACTTCACCACCATCTGCTGGTCCTCCTCGGAGTTCATCTTCGATGGCCTCCACGGGGAAGACGCGCGACATACAATGTCGCAAATGCTTGGGTTTTGGACACATAGAGAGAGAATGCAGAACCAAGCGTGTGATGTTGGTGCGTGAAGATGGCGAATATGATTCTGCAAGTGACTTTGATGAAGATACATTGGCCCTTATTGCTGCACGTGATGGTGCTAATTCTGATTCTGAGAGAGAGATGGAGGTAATGGAAGCTGACACTGCTGATCAGTACAGGAGCTTAGTTGCACAACGTGTGTTGAGCGTGCAATTGAGCAAAGCTGAGCATGATCAACGCCACAATCTGTTCCAAACAAGAGGCGTTGTCAAAGAGCGAGCTATAAGGATCATCATTGATGGAGGGAGCTGCAATAATCTGGCTAGCGTTGACATGGTGGAGAAGCTTTCTCTTCCTACAAGACAGCGCACACATCCATATTACATTCAATGGTTTGAGAGCTCTCGGAAGCTCAAGGTAACAAGAACTACACGTGTGCATTTTACTATTGGTACATATTCTGATTTTGTGGATTGTGATGTTGTACCTATGCAAGCTTGTTCTTTGTTACTTGGTAGACCTTGGCAATTTGATAGAGAATCTGTTCATAATGGTAAAACTAATCAGTATTCTCTTATGCATGATGGAAAGAAAATTGGTCTCAAACCTATGACTCCTGAACAAATACTAAAAGATGATCTTGCTAGAGCTAGTAGAGTAAAAAACGAGGAGAAACTTAAGAGTGAGAATCAGATTGTTGCTGCAGATTTTGTGCCACATAAGACTAATACTAAATCTGATTCAAACCATGCTACTGAAATTCGTTTGAAAAATCCTTGTTTGCTTGCTAGCAAATCTGATATTGCTGAACTTGATGTGAACACTACTCAATGCTATGCTATTATTTGCAAAGAAGTTCTGTTTTCATTTGAGGATATGCCTCCTTCTTTGCCACCTGCGGTTGCTAACCTTTTGCAGGAGTTCATTGATGTGTTCCCACAAGATGTACCACCTGGACTACCACCTATCCGTGGGATAGAACACCAGATTGACTTGATTCCAGGTGCTTCGCTGCCCAACCGTGCGCCATATCGTACCAATCCTGAAGAGACCAAAGAGATTCAGCGACAAATTCAGGTTCTCCAAGATAAAGGTTACATTCGTGAGTCTCTTAGCCCATGTGCTGTTCCTATTATCTTGGTACCTAAGAAGGATGGTTCTTCACGCCTGTGTACTGATTGTAGATCTATTAATAATATTACCATTCGTTACCGTCATCCTATACCTCGTTTAGATGATATGCTTGATGAATTGAGTGGTTCTATTATGTTCTCTAAAGTTGATTTGCGTAGTGGTTACCACCAGATTCGTATGCAATTAGGAGATGAATGGAAAACAGCGTTTAAAACTAAGTTCGGTTTATATGAGTGGTTAGTAATGCCTTTTGGTTTAACTAATGCACCTAGTACTTTCATGAGACTGATGAACGAAGTTTTACGTGCTTTTATTGGACGTTTTGTGGTGGTATACTTTGATGATATTCTGATTTATAGCAAACCCCAAGAGGAAGGTATGATGCGCACAGTAGCAAGTTTTCCCTCAGAAAGAAACCAAGGTTTAATCGAACCAGTAGGAGCCAAGAAGCACGTTGAAGGTTGATGGTCGCGAAATGTGATGCGGCGCAACACCAAGGATTCCGGCGCCAACGTGGAACCTGCACAACACAACCCAAGTACTTTGTCCCAACGAAACAGTGAGGTTGTCAATCTCACCGGCTTGCTGTAACAAAGGATTAAGCGTATCGAGTGGAAGATGTTTGCAAAGAAAACAGTAAACACAATTGCAGTAGATTGTATGCTATGTAAAGAATAGGACCGGGGTCCACAGTTCACTAGAGGTGTCTCTCCCATAAGATAAAAGCATGTTGGGTGAACAAATTACAGTCGGGCAATTGACAAATAGAGAAAGGCATAACAATGCATATACATGATATGATAAATATAGTGAGATTTAATTGGGCATTACGACAAAGTACATAGACCGCCATCCAACTGCATCTATGCCTAAAAAGTCCACCTTCAGGTTATCATCCGAACCCCATTCAGTATTAAGTTGCTAAGCAACAGACAATTGCATTAAGTATGGTGCGTAATGTAATCGACAACTACATCCTTAGACATAGAATCAATGTTTTATCCCTAGTGGCAACAGCACATCACAACCTTAGAACTTTCTGTCACTGTCCCAGGTGTCAATGAAGGCATGAACCCACTATCGAGCATAAATACTCCCTCTTGGAGTTAAGAGCAAAAACTTGGCCAGAGCCTCTACTAATAACGGAGAGCATGCAAGATCATAAACAACACATAAACAATAGATTGATAATCACCATAATCATAGTATTCTCTATCCATCGGATCCCGACAAACACAACATATAGAATTACATATAGATGATCTTGATCATGTTAGGCAGCTCACAAGATCCAACAATGAAGCACAACAAGGAGAAGACGACCATCTAGCTACTGCTATGGACCCATAGTCCAGGGGTGAACTACTCACTCATCACTCCGAAGGCGACCATGGCGGTGTAGAGTCCTCCGGGAGATGAATCCCCTCTCCGGCAGGGTGCCGGAGGCGATCTCCTGAATCCCCGAGATGGGATTCGGCGGCGGCGTCTCTGGAAGGTTTTCCGTATCGTGGCTCTCGGCACGGGGTTTCGCGACGGAGGCTTTAAGTAGGCGAAAGGGCAACGTGGGGGCCACACGAGGGCCCCACACCCTAGGTCGGCGCGGCCGGGCCTGGCCGCGCCGCCCTATGTGTGCACGCCTCGTGGCCCCACTTCCTTCCCTCTTCGGTCTTCTGGAAGCTTCGTGCAAAAATAGGACCCTGGGCGAAGATTTCGTCCAATTCCGAGAATATTTCCTTACTAGGATTTCTGAAACCAAAAACAGCAGAAAACAACTGGCTCTTCGGCATCTTGTTAATAGGTTAGTTCCAGAAAATGCATAAATATGACATATAATGTGCATAAAACATGTAGGTATCATCAATAAAGTAGCATGGAACATAAGAAATTATCGATACGTTGGAGACGTATCAGCATCCCCAAGCTTAGTTCTGCTCGTCCCGAGCAGGTAAAATGATAACAAAGATAATTTCTGAAGTGACATGCCATCATAATCTTGATCATACTATTTGTAAACATATGTAATGAATGCAGCGATCAAAACAAAAGTAATGACATGAGTAAACAAGTGAATCATATAGCAAAGACTTTTCATGAATAGTACTTCAAGACAAGCATCAATAAGTCTTGCATAAGAGTTAACTCATAAAGCAATAAATCAAAGTAAAGGTGTTGAAGCAACACAAAGGAAGATTAAGTTTCAGCGGTTGCTTTCAACTTATAACATGTATATCTCATGGATATTGTCAACATAAAGTAGTATAACAAGTGCAATATGCAAGTATGTAGGAATCAATGCACAGTTCACACAAGTGTTTGCTTCTTAAGGTGGAAGGAGATAGGTAAACTGACTCAACAATAAAAGTAAAAGAAAGGTCCTTCAAAGAGGAAAGCATCGATTGCTGTATTTGTGCTAGAGCTTTTATTTTGAAAACATGAAACAATTTTGTCAACGGTAGTAATAAAGCATATGAGTTATGTAAATTATATCTTACAAGTTGCAAGCCTCATGCATAGTATACTAATAGTGTCCGCACCTCGTCCTACTTAGCTTGGACTACCGGATCTTTGCATGCCATGTTTCAACCAAGTGTCACAAAGGGGTACCTCCATGCCGCCTGTACAAAGGTCTAAGGAGAATGCTCGCATTTTGGATTTCTCGCTTTTGATTATTCTCAACTTAGACATCCATACCGGGACAACATGGACAACAGATAATGGACTCCTCTTAAATGCATAAGCATGTAGCAATGATTATTATTCTCATATGAGATTGAGGATATATGTCCAAAACTGAAACTTCAACCATGATTCATGGCTTTAGTTAGCGGCCCAATGTTCTTCTCTAACAATTTTGCATGCTCCAACCACTAAAATGATAGATCCTTCAGACAAGACGGACATGCATAGCAACTCACATGATATTCAACAATAGTTGATGGCGTTCCCCAGAAGCATGGTTATCGCACAACAAGCAACTTAATAAAAGATAAAGTGCATAAGTACATATTCAATACTACGATAGTTTTTAAGGCTATTTTGTCCCATGAGCTATATATTGCAAAGGTGAATGATGGAATTTTAAAGGTAGCACTCAAGCAATTTACTTTGGAATGGCGGAGAAATACCATGTAGTAGGTAGGTATGGTGGACACAAATGGCATAGTAGTTGGCTCAAGGATTTTGGATGCATGAGAAGTATTCCCTCTCGATACAAGGTTTAGGCTAGCAAGGTTATTTGAAGCAAACTCAAGGATGAACCGGTGCAGCAAAACTCACATAAAAGACATATTGTAAACATTATAAGACTCTACACCGTCTTCCTTGTTGTTCAAAACTCAATACTAGATATTATCTAGACCTTAGAGAGACCAAATATGCAAATCAAATTTTAGCAAGCTCTATGTATTTCTTCATTAATGGGTGCAAAGCATATGATGCAAGAGCTTAAACATGAGCACAACAATTACCAAGTATCACATTATCCAAGACATTTTAGAATTACTACATGTAGCATTTTCCAATTCCAACCATATAACAATTTAACAAAGAAGAAACTTCGCCTTGAACATTATGAGTAAAGCCTAAGGATATATTTGTCCATATGCAACAGCGGAGCGTGTCTCTCTCACACAAAGTGAATGCTAGGATCCATCTTATTCAAACAAAAACAAAAAACAAAAACAAACCGACGCTCCAAGTAAAGAACACAAGATGTGATTGAATAAAAATATAGTTTCAGGGGAGGAACCTGATGATGTTGTCGATGAAGAAGGGGATGCCTTGGGCATCCCCAAGCTTAGACGCTTGAGTCTTCTTAAAATATGCAGGGGTGAACCACGGGGCATCCCCAAGCTTAGAGCTTTCACTCCTCTTGATCATAGTATATCATACTCCTCTCTTGACCCTTGAAAACTTCCTTCACACCAAACTTCAAGCAAACTCATTAGAGGGTTAGTGCACAATTAATAATTCACACATTCAGAGGTGACACAATCATTCTTTACACTTCTGGACATTGCATAAAGCTACTGGACATTAATGGATCAAAGAAATAAATCCAACATAGCAAAAGAGGCAATGCGAAATAAAAGGCAGAATCTGTCAAAAACAGAACAGTCCGTAAAGACGAATTTAAAGCTGGCACCAGACTTGCTCAAATGGAAAAACTCAAAACTAATGAAAGTTGCGTACATATCTGAGGATCACGCTCGTAAATTGGCAGATTTTTTCGAATTTTCTACAGAGGACTGTGCCCAGATTCGTGACAGACAGCAATGCTGTTTCTGCGCAGCGATCCCAAATATAACATCAACTTTGACATAGAAACTTTACTTGGCACAAAAACATGATAAGGAGAGGTTGCTACAGTAGTAAACAACTTCCAAGACTCAACAAAACAAAAAATTGCTGTAGTAAAAACATGGGTTGTCTCCCATAAGCGCTTTTCTTTAACGCCTTTCAGCTAGGCGCAGAAAGTGCAAATCAAGTAACATCGAGAGTAGAAGCATCAACATCATAACTTGTTCTAATAATAGAATCAAAAGGCAACTTCATTATCTTTCTAGGGAAGTGTTCCATACCTTTCTTGAGAGGAAATTGATATTTAATATTACCTTCCCTCATATCAATAACAGCACCAACGGTTCGAAGAAAAGGTCTTCCCAATACAATAGGACAAGATGCATTGCATTCGATATCCAAGACAACAAAATCAACGGGGACAAGGTTATTTTTAACCGTAATGTGCACATTATCAATCCTCCCCAAAGGTTTCTTTTTAACATTATCGGCAAGATTAACATCCAAATAACAATTCTTCAATGGTGGCAAGTCAAGCATATCATAAATCTTTTTAGGCATAACAGAAATACTTGCACCAAGATCACATAAAGCATTACATTCAAAGTCATTAAATTTCATTTTAATGATGGGCTCCCAACCATCTTCTAACTTTCTAGGAATAGAAGTTTCAAGTTTTAGTTTCTCTTCTCTAGCTTTTATGAGAGCATTTGTAATATGTTTTGTAAAGGCTAAATTTATAGCACTAGCATTAGGACTTTTAGCAAGTTTTTGTAAGAACTTTATAACTTCAGAGATGTGGCAATCATCAAAATCTAAATCATTATGAGCTACAGCAATGGGATCATTGTTCCCAAGGTTGGAAAAAATTTCAGCAGTTTTATCACAAGCAGTTTCAGCAGTTTTAGCAATTTCAGGCAGTTTTGTTCGCTTTGCACTAGGAGTAGAAACATTGCCAACACCAATTATTTTACCATTAATAGTAGGAGGTGCAGCAACATGTGAAGAATTAGCATTACTAGTGGTGGTAATAGTCCAAACTTTAGCTACATTATTCTCTTTAGCTAGTTTTTCATTTTCTTCTCTATCCCACCTAGCACGCAGTTCAGCCATTAATCTTATATTCTCATTAATTCTAACTTGGATGGCATTTGCTGTAGTAGTAATCTTATTATCAATATCATTATTAGGCATAACTTTCAATTTTAAAAGATTAACATCAGAGGCAAGTCTATCAACTCTAGAAGCAATAGTATCAATTTTATCAAGCTTTTCCTCAACAGATTTGTTAAAAGCAGTTTGTGTACTAATAAATTCTTTAAGCATAGATTCAAGACCAGAGGGTACACTCCTATTATTGTTGTAAGAATTCCCATAAGAATTACCATAACCATTACCATTAGCAGAAGGATATGGCCTATAGTTATTACCAGAGTTGTTCCTATAAGCATTGTTGTTGAAATTATTATTTTTAATGAAATTCACATCAACATTTTCTTCTTGAGCAACCAATGAAGCTAAAGGAACATTATTTGGATCAACATTAGATCTACCATTCACAAGCATAGACATAATCACATCAATCTTATCACTCAAGGAAGAGGTTTCTTCAACAGAATTTACCTTCTTACCTTGTGGAGCTCTTTCCGTGTGCCATTCAGAGTAATTTATCATCATATCATCAAGAAGTTTTGTAGCCGCCCCCAATGTGATGGACATAAAGGTACCTCCAGCAGCTGAATCCAATAAATTCCGCGAAGAAAAATTTAGTCCTGCATAGAAGGTTTGGATGATCATCCAAGTAGTCAGTCCATGGGTTGGGCAATTCTTTACCAAAGTTTTCATTCTCTCCCATGCTTGAGCAACATGTTCAGTATCTAATTGCTTAAAATTCATTATGCTACTTCTCAAAGATATAATTTTAGCGGGAGGATAATATCTACCAATAAAAGCATCCTTGCATTTAGTCCATGAATCAATACTATTCTTAGGCAAAGATAGCAACCAATCTTTAGCTCTTCCTCTTAATGAGAAAGGAAACACTTTCAATTTAATAATATCACCATCTACATCCTTATACTTTTGCATTTCACAAAGTTCAACAAAATTATTGAGATGGGCAGCAGCATCATCAGAACTAACACCAGAAAATTGATCTCTCATGACAAGATTTAGTAAAGCAGGTTTAATTTCAAAGAATTCTGCTGTAGTAGCAGGTGGAGCAATAGGTGTGCATAGGAAATCATTATTATTTGCATTTGTGAAGTCACACAACTTAGTATTTTCAGGGGTATTCATTTTAGCAACGGTAAATAAAATAAACTAGATAAAGTAAATGCAAGTAACTAATTTTTTTGTGTGTTTTTGATATAGAGAGCAAGACAGTAAATAAAGTAAAACTAGCAACTAATTTTTTTGTGTTTTGTTTAGGTGCAGCAAACAAAGTAGTAAATAAAATAAAGCAAGACAAAAACAAAGTAAAGAGATTGAGAAGTGGAGACTCCCCTTGCAGCGTGTCTTGATCTCCCCGGCAACGGCGCCAGAAAAAGAGCTTGATGGCGTGTAACTCACACGTTCGTTGGGAACCCCAAGAGGAAGGTATGATGCGCACAGTAGCAAGTTTTCCCTCAGAAAGAAACCAAGGTTTAATCGAACCAGTAGGAGCCAAGAAGCACGTTGAAGGTTGATGGTCGCGAAATGTGATGCGGCGCAACACCAGGGATTCCGGCGCCAACGTGGAACCTGCACAACACAACCCAAGTACTTTGTCCCAACGAAACAGTGAGGTTGTCAATCTCACCGGCTTGCTGTAACAAAGGATTAAGCGTATCGAGTGGAAGATGTTTGCAAAGAAAACAGTAAAACACAATTGCAGTAGATTGTATGCTATGTAAAGAATAGGACCGGGGTCCACAGTTCACTAGAGGTGTCTCTCCCATAAGATAAAAGCATGTTGGGTGAACAAATTACAGTCGGGCAATTGACAAATAGAGAAAGGCATAACAATGCATATACATGATATGATAAATATAGTGAGATTTAATTGGGCATTACGACAAAGTACATAGACCGCCATCCAACTGCATCTATGCCTAAAAAGTCCACCTTCAGGTTATCATCCGAACCCCATTCAGTATTAAGTTGCTAAGCAACAGACAATTGCATTAAGTATGGTGCGTAATGTAATCGACAACTACATCCTTAGACATAGAATCAATGTTTTATCCCTAGTGGCAACAGCACATCACAACCTTAGAACTTTCTGTCACTGTCCCAGGTGTCAATGAAGGCATGAACCCACTATCGAGCATAAATACTCCCTCTTGGAGTTAAGAGCAAAAACTTGGCCAGAGCCTCTACTAATAACGGAGAGCATGCAAGATCATAAACAACACATAAACAATAGATTGATAATCACCATAATCATAGTATTCTCTATCCATCGGATCCCGACAAACACAACATATAGAATTACATATAGATGATCTTGATCATGTTAGGCAGCTCACAAGATCCAACAATGAAGCACAACAAGGAGAAGACGACCATCTAGCTACTGCTATGGACCCATAGTCCAGGGGTGAACTACTCACTCATCACTCCGAAGGCGACCATGGCGGTGTAGAGTCCTCCGGGAGATGAATCCTCTCCGGCAGGGTGCCGGAGGCGATCTCCCGAATCCCCCGAGATGGGATTCGCGGCGGCGTCTCTGGAAGGTTTTCCGTATCGTGGCTCTCGGGGTTTCGCGACGGAGGCTTTAAGTAGGCGAAGGGCAACGTGGGGGGCCACACGAGGGCCCCACACCCTAGGTCGGCGCGGCCAGGGCCTGGGCCACGCCGCCCTATGGTGTGCGCGCCTCGTGGCCCCACTTCCTTCCCTCTTCGGTCTTCTGGAAGCTTCGTGCAAAAATAGGACCCTGGGCGAAGATTTCGTCCAATTCCGAGAATATTTCCTTACTAGGATTTCTGAAACCAAAAACAGCAGAAAACAGCAACTGGCTCTTCGGCATCTTGTTAATAGGTTAGTTCCAGAAAATGCATAAATATGACATATAATGTGCATAAAACATGTAGGTATCATCAATAAAGTAGCATGGAACATAAGAAATTATCGATACGTTGGAGACGTATCAGTATACTTTGATGATATTCTGATTTATAGCAAATCTTTGGAGGAACATTTGGATCATTTACGTGCTGTTTTCAATGCTTTACGTGATGCACGTTTGTATGGTAATCTTGAGAAGTGCACCTTTTGCACCAATCGAGTTGCGTTTCTTGGCTATGTTGTTACTGCGCAGGGAATTGAAGTTGATCCAGCCAAGATTGAGGCAATTGAGAGTTGGCCGCAGCCAAAGACGGTCACACAAGTGAGGAGTTTTCTTGGCCTCGCTGGTTTCTATAGGCGCTTTGTGAAAGATTTTGGATCCATTGCTGCGCCGCTGAATGAGCTTACAAAGAAGGATGTGCCCTTTGTGTGGGGCGATGCACAACAAGACGCCTTCATGATACTGAAAGATAAGTTAACACATGCTCCATTACTCCAACTTCCTGATTTCAATAAGACTTTTGAGCTTGAATGTGATGCTAGTGGAATTGGTTTAGGAGGTGTGTTATTACAAGAGGGCAAACCTGTTGCATATTTTAGTGAGAAATTGAGTGGGCCTAGTCTGAACTATTCTACTTATGATAAAGAATTATATGCGCTGGTTCGGACATTACAAACTTGGCAACATTATTTATGGCCTAAAGAATTTGTTATACATTCTGATCATGAATCTTTGAAGCATATTCGTAGTCAAGCTAAGTTGAATCGCCGCCATGCAAAGTGGGTTGAGTTTATTGAGTCTTTTCCTTATGTTATCAAACACAAAAAGGGTAAAGATAATGTTATTGCTGATGCTTTGTCGCGCCGTTATACTATGCTATCTCAACTTGACTTCAAGATTTTTGGATTAGAAACCATAAAGGAACAATACTTGCATGATGCTGATTTTAAAGATGTGTTGCTGAATTGTAAAGATGGTAGAACATGGAACAAATTCGTCCTCAATGATGGATTTGTGTTCCGTGCTAACAAGCTATGCATCCCAGATAGTTCCGTTCGTCTTTTGTTGTTGCAGGAGGCGCATGGAGGAGGATTGATGGGTCACTTTGGTGTGAAGAAGACGGAGGATGTACTTGCTGCACACTTCTTTTGGCCACGTATGCGTCGAGATGTTGAGAGATTTGTGGCACGCTGCACTACATGTCAAAAAGCTAAGTCTCGACTTAATCCACATGGTTTATATATGCCTCTTCCTGTTCCTAGTGTACCTTGGGAGGATATTTCTATGGATTTCGTTTTGGGTTTGCCTCGTACACAGAAGGGGAGGGATAGTATCTTTGTTGTTGTGGATAGGTTTTCTAAGATGGCACACTTTATTCCATGTCACAAAACTGATGATGCTACACATGTTGCTGATTTGTTCTTTCGCGAAATTGTGCGTTTACATGGTGTGCCAAATACTATTGTTTCTGATCGTGATACTAAATTTCTTAGCCACTTTTGGAGATGTTTATGGGCTAAGTTGGGGACTAAATTGTTGTTTAGTACTACATGTCATCCCCAAACTGATGGACAAACTGAAGTAGTAAATAGAACATTATCTACTATGCTGCGGGCTGTTTTGAAGAAGAACTTAAAATTGTGGGAAGAGTGTTTGCCTCATATTGAATTTGCTTACAATCGTTCGCTGCATTCTACCACTAAGATGTGCCCTTTTGAGATTGTGTATGGTTTTGTTCCACGTGCACCTATTGATTTATTGCCTTTACCATCTTCGGTGCAAAATGATTTGGATGCTACACAACGTGCTGAATTGATATTAAAATTGCATGAGACTACTAAAGACAACATAGAACGCATGAATGCTAAGTATAAAATTGCTGGGGATAGAGGAAGAAAGCATGTTGTGTTTGATGTTGGTGATCTTGTTTGGTTGCATTTGCGCAAAGATCGTTTTCCTGCATTGCGCAAGTCTAAGTTAATGCCCCGTGCCGCTGGTCCTTTTAAGGTGTTAGAGAAAATAAATGATAATGCATATAAACTTGAGCTTCCTGCAGAATTGGGTCCGGTAAGTCCTACATTTAACATTGCAGATTTGAAGCCTTACTTTGGTGAAGAAGATGAGCTTGCGTCGAGGACGACTTCAATTCAAGAAGGGGGGCATGATGAGGACATCCCATCTATTGATACAACTGTTGGAGATATGCCCAAGAGGCAATAATAAAAGTGGTTATTATATATCTTTATGTTTATGATAAAAGTTTATATACCATGCTATAATTGTATTAACTGAAACATTGATACATGTGTGATATGTAAACAACAAAGAGTCCCTAGTAAGCCTCTTAACTAGCTTGTTGATTAATAGATGATTAGTTTCATAATCATGAACATTGGATGTTATTAATAACAAGGTTATATCATTGTATGAATGATGTAATGGACACACCCAATTAAGCATAGCATAAGATCACGTCATTAAGTTATTTGCTATAAGCTTTCGATACATAGTTACCTAGTCCTTATGACCATGAGATCATGTAAATCACTTATACCGGAAAGGTACTTTGATTACATCAAACACCACTGCGTAAATGGGTGGTTATAAAGGTGGGATTAAGTATCCGGAAAGTATGAGTTGAGGCATATGGATCAATAGTGGGATTTGTCCATCCCGATGACGGATAGATATACTCTGGGCCCTCTCGGTGGAATGTTGTCTAATGTCTTGCAAGCATATGAATAAGTTCATAAGAGACCACATACCACGGTACGAGTAAAGAGTACTTGTCAGGAGACGAGGTTGAACAAGGTATAGTGTGATACCGATGATCAAACCTCGGACAAGTAAAATATCGCGTGACAAAGGGAATTGGTATCGTATGTGAATGGTTCATTCGATCACTAAAGTCATCGTTGAATATGTGGGAGCCATTATGGATCTCCAGATCCCGCTATTGGTTATTGGTCGGAGTGAGTACTCAACCATGTCCGCATAGTTCGCGAACCGTAGGGTGACACACTTAAAGTTGGATGTTGAAATGGTAGAACTTGAATATGGAATGGAGTTCGAATATTTGTTCGGAGTCCCGGATGAGATCCCGGACATCACGAGGAGTTCCGGAATGGTCCGGAGAATAAGATTCATATATAGGATGTCATTTTATGTGAATAAAATGTCGCGGAAGGTTCTATGGAAGGTTCTAGAAGGTTCTAGAAAAGTCCGGAAGAAACCACCAAGGAAGGTGGAGTCCACATGGGACTCCACCTCCATGGCCGGCCAACCCTAGTGGGGGAGGAGTCCCAAGTGGACTCCCCCTTAGGGGGCCGGCCACCCCCCCTATGGAAGGTGGAATTCCCACCTCTAGTGGGAATCCTAGCTTGGGAAGGTTTCCCACCATATGGAAGGTTTTGGGTTCGGGTCTTATTCGAAGACTTGTAGTCCAACACTTGGGGCTTCCACCTATATATAGAGGGCCAAGGGGAGGGGGCCGGCCACACCAAAGCCATAGCTTGGCCGCACCCCTTAGTGGCCGGCCACCCCCTCTCCCCAAACCCTAGCGCCCCGCTCCTCCACCATATCCCGCACGCTTAGCGAAGCTCCGCCGGATTTCTCCACCGCCACCGACACCACGCCGTCGTGCTGTCGGATTCAAGAGGAGCTACTACTTCCGCTGCCCGCTGGAACGGGAGGTGGACGTCGTCTTCATCAACAACCGAACGTGTGACCGAGTACGGAGGTGCTGCCCGTTCGTGGCGCCGGAACCGATCGTGATCAAGATCTTCTACGCGCTTTTGCAAGCGGCAAGTGAACGTCTACCGCAGCAACAAGAGCCTCCTCTTGTAGGCTTTGGAATCTCTTCAAGGGTGAGTCTCGATAATCCCCTCGTTGCTACCGTCTTCTAGATTGCATCTTGGCTTGGATTGCGTGTTCGCCGTAGGAAATTTTTTGTTTTCTATGCTACGTTATCCTACAGTGGTATCAGAGCCGTGTCTATGCATAGATGGTTGCACGAGTAGAACACAATGGTTTGTGGGCGTTGATGCTCTTGTTATCTTTAGTTGAGTACTTTGCATCTTTGTGGCATAGTGGGATGAAGCGGCTCGGGCTAACTTTACATGACCGCGTTCATGAGATTTGCTCCACGCTTGACATGCAACTTGTATTGCATAAGTGGCTTTGCGGGTGTCTGTCTCTCCTACTATAGTGAAGATTCAATTTACTCTTCTATTGACAACACTAGTATCACCGTTGTGGTTCATGTTCGTAGGTAGATTGGATCTTGCTCGAAAACCCTAAACCACGTAAAATATGCAAACCAAATTAGAGAACGTCTAACTTGTTTTTGCAGGGTTTGGTGATGTGATATGGCCATAATGTGATGATGAATATGTATGAGATGATCATTATTGTATTGTGGCAACCGGCAGGAGCCTTATGGTTGTCTTTAAATTTCATGTTGAGTAGTATTTCAAAGTAGTTGTAATAGTTGCTACATGGAGGACGATCATGAAGACGGCGCCATTGACCTTGGTGCTTCGCCGACGATGATGGAGATCATGCCCGTTGATGATGGAGATCATGTCCGTGCTTTGGAGATGAAGATCAAAGGCGCAAAGACAAAAGGGCCATATCATATCACATATGAACTGCATGTGATGTTAATCCTTTTATGCATCTTATTTTGCTTAGATCGCGACGGTAGCATTATAAGATGATCCCTCTCACTAAAATCTCAAGATAATAAAGTGTTCATCCTTAGTAGCACCGTTATCAAGTCTTATCGTTTCGAAGCATCTCGTGATGATCGGGTGTGATAGATTCGATAAGTACATACAACGGGTGCAAGACAGTTTTGCACATGCGGATACTAAGGTGGCCTTGACGAGCCTAGCATGTAAAGACATGGTCTCGGAACACGTGATACCGAAAGGTAGAGCATGAATCATATGATTGATATGATGAACACTTTGAGTGTTCGCCATTGAAATTACATCTTGTCTCGTGATGATCGGGCATAGGTGTGATGGATTTGGTTCGTGTGATCACTAAGACAATGCGAGGGATATTGTTTTGAGTGGGAGTTCACCTAGATTTTTAATTATGTAGAATTAAAATTTGAACTCAATTTGTCATAAACTTAGTCTAAACTATTGCAAATATGTTGTAGATATGGCGTCCTCAATCAATTTTAACCAGTTCCTAGAGAAAGAAAAACTTAAGAGCAACGGTAGCAACTTCACCGACTGGTTCCGTCATGTGAGGATCTTCCTCAATGGCGGAAATCTGCAATATGTGCTTGATGCACCGCTAGGTGACCCTCCTGCAGAAACTGAAACCGATGAAGTAAAGAATGTTTACGCGACTCGGAAAACTCGGTACTCTCAAGTTCAGTGTGCCATCTTATGCAGTCTGGAATCCGATCTTCAAAAACGTTTTGAGCACCACGATCCTCATGAGTTGATAAAAGAGTTGAAGACTATTTTTGAGACTCATGCGGCCGTGGAATGCTATGAAGCATCGAAACACTTTTTCAGCTGTATGATGGAAGAAGGCAGCTCCATTAGTGAGCACATGCTCGTTATGACCGGGCATGCGAAGAAACTCAGTGACTTGGGAATAGTGATTCCTAACAGACTGGGGATTAATCGTGTCCTTCAATCACTGCCACCAAGTTATAAGAACTTTGTGATGAACTACAATATGCAGAACATGAACAAGGAGTTTCCTGAACTCTTTGGCATGCTAAAAGCTGCTGAGATTGAGATCAAGAAAGAGCACCAAGTGTTGATGGTCAACAAGACCACCAGTTTCAAGAAACAGGGCAAGTCTAAGGGAAAATTCAAGAAGGGTGGCAAGAAAGCTGCCACGCCTCCTATGAAACCTAAGAACGGCCCTAAGCCTGATGCTGAGTGCTATTACTGCAAGGAGAAGGGACACTGGAAGCGTAATTGCTCCAAGTATTTGGCGGATCTGAAGAGCGGCCTTGTCAAGAAGAAGAAAGAAGGTATATCTGATATACATGTTATAGATGTTTATCTCACTAGTTCTCGTTCTAGTACCTGGGTATTTGATACTGGTTCGGTTGCTCATATTTGTAACTCGAAACAGGAACTAAAGAATAAACGACAACTGCTGAAAGATGAAGTGACGATGCGCGTTGGAAACGGATCCAAGGTCAATGTGATCGCAGTCGGGACACTTCCTCTACATCTACCTTCGGGATTAGTTTTAAGCCTAAATAATTGTTATTATGTACCTGCGTTGAGCATGAACATTATATCTGGATCTTGTTTAATGCAAGACGGTTATTCATTCAAGTCTGAGAATAATGGTTGTTCTATTTTTATGAATAATATCTTTTATGGTCGAGCACCACAAAAGAATGGCTTATTTCTGTTAGATCTCGATAGTAGTAATACGCATATACATAACATTGATGCTAAGCGAATTAAATTGAATGATAATTCTACTTATATGTGGCACTGTCGTCTTGGTCATATTGGAGTGAAACGCATGAAGAAACTCCATACCGATGGATTACTTGAATCACTTGACTTTGAGTCACTTGATAGATGCGAAGCATGTCTGATGGGAAAAATGACTAAGACTCCATTCTCGGGTATGATGGAGCGAGCTACTGACTTATTGGAAATCATACATACAGATGTGTGTGGACCAATGAGTGTAGCATCGCGCGGTGGTTATCGTTATGTTCTAACCTTCACAGATGATTTGAGTAGATATGGGTATATCTATTTAATGAAACATAAATCCGAAACTTTCGAGAAGTTTAAGGAATTCCAAAGTGAAGTAGAAAATCAACGTAACAAGAAGATTAAATTTCTACGATCTGATCGCGGAGGTGAATATCTGAGTTATGAGTTTGGCATGCATTTAAAGAAATGCGGAATACTTTCACAATTGACACCGCCGGGAACACCACAACGAAACGGTGTGTCCGAACGTCGTAATCGAACTCTCTTAGATATGGTTCGTTCTATGATGTCTCTTACTGATTTACCTTTATCATTTTGGAGTTATGCATTAGAGACAGCCGCATTCACTTTAAATAGAGCACCATCAAAATCCGTTGAAACGACACCGTATGAATTATGGTTTAATAAGAAACCTAAGCTGTCGTTCCTAAAAGTTTGGGGTTGCGAAGCCTATGTAAAAAAGTTACAACCGGACAAGCTAGAACCCAAAGCGGAGAAATGCGTCTTCATAGGATACCCTAAGGAAACTATAGGGTACACTTTCTATCACAGATCCGAAGGCAAGATCTTTGTTGCTAAGAACGGAACCTTTCTTGAGAAAGAATTTCTCACTAAAGAAGTGACTGGAAGAAAAGTAGAACTCGATGAGATTGAAGAATCTCTACTCGTTGATCAGAGTAGCGCAGTACCGGAAAATGTTCCTGTACCACCTACACCGGCAACAGAGGAAGCTAATGATAATGATCATGAAACTTCAAATGAGACAGCTACTGAACCTCGCAGATCGACAAGGGATCGTGCCACTCCAGATTGGTATGATCCTTGTCTAAATGTCATGATTGTGGATAACAATGATGAAGACCCTGCGACGTATGAAGAAGCGATGATGAGCCCAGATTCCAACAAATGGCAAGAAGCCATGAAATCCGAAATGGGATCCATGTATGATAACAAAGTATGGACTTTGGTAGAATTACCTGATAGCCGCAAGGCTGTCGAGAATAAATGGATCTTCAAGAGAAAAACAGATGCTGATGGTAATATTACTGTCTATAAAGCTCGACTTGTCGCAAAGGGTTTCCGACAAATTCAAGGTGTTGACTACGATGAGACTTTCTCACCAGTAGCGAAGCTAAAATCTGTGAGGATTTTGTTAGCAATAGCTGCATTTTTCGATTATGAGATTTGGCAGATGGATGTCAAAACGGCGTTCCTTAATGGAGACATTGAGGAAGAGTTGTATATGGTACAACCCAAAGGTTTTGTCGATCCTAAAAATGCTGACAAAGTATGCAAACTTCAGCGTTCAATCTATGGACTGAAGCAAGCATCGAGAAGTTGGAACCGACGTTTTGATAAGGTGATCAAAGACTTCGGGTTTATACAGTGTCATGGAGAGGCCTGTATTTACAAGAAAGTGAGTGGGAGCTCTGTAGCATTCCTGATATTATATGTAGATGACATATTATTGATTGGGAATGATATAGAACTATTAAGCAGTGTAAAAGGTTATTTGAATAATAGTTTTTCAATGAAAGACCTTGGTGAAGCATCATACATATTAGGCATCAAGATTTATAGAGATAGATCAAGACGTCTAATAGGGCTATCACAGAGTACATACCTGGACAAGATTCTGAAGAAATTTAGAATGGACGAAAGTAAGAAAGGATTCTTACCTATGTTACCAGGCAAGGTCTTGAGTAAGACTCAAGGACCGGCTACGGCAGAAGAAAGAGAAAGGATGAGTCAGATCCCCTATGCCTCGGCAGTAGGCTCTATCATGTATGCCATGCTATGTACAAGACCGGATATAGCACATGCTGTTAGTTTGACTAGCAGATATCAAAGTGATCCAGGAATAGAACACTGGACAGCGGTCAAGAATATCCTGAAGTACTTGAAAAGAACTAAGGATATGTTTCTTTGTTATGGAGGTGACCAAGAGCTCGTTGTAACAAGTTACACCGATGCAAGTTGGAACACTGATCCTGATGACTCTAAGTCACAATCTGGGTACGTGTTTATATTGAATGGTGCTGCAGTAAGCTGGGCAAGCTCGAAGCAGTGCACGGTGGCGAAATCCTCAACAGAATCGGAGTACATAGCGGCTTCAGAGGCTTCATCAGAAGCGGTATGGATGAAGAGGTTCATTGTAGAGCTCGGTGTGGTTCCTAGTGCATTGGACCCACTAGTCATCTACTGTGACAACATGGGTGCCATCGCCAATGCACAAGAACCAAGGTCACACAAGAGGCTGAAGCATATCAAGCTGCGTTACCACTCGATTCGCGAGTACATCGAAGATGGAGAAGTAAAGATTTGCAAAGTACACACTGATCTGAATGTAGCAGATCCGTTGACTAAAGCTCTCCCTAGGGCAAAGCATGACCAACACCAGAATGCCATGGGTGTTAGGTACCTTACAATGTAATCTAGATTATTGACTCTAGTGCAAGTGGGAGACTGTTGGAGATATGCCCAAGAGGCAATAATAAAAGTGGTTATTATATATCTTTATGTTTATGATAAAAGTTTATATACCATGCTATAATTGTATTAACTGAAACATTGATACATGTGTGATATGTAAACAACAAAGAGTCCCTAGTAAGCCTCTTAACTAGCTTGTTGATTAATAGATGATTAGTTTCATAATCATGAACATTGGATGTTATTAATAACAAGGTTATATCATTGTATGAATGATGTAATGGACACACCCAATTAAGCATAGCATAAGATCACGTCATTAAGTTATTTGCTATAAGCTTTCGATACATAGTTACCTAGTCCTTATGACCATGAGATCATGTAAATCACTTATACCGGAAAGGTACTTTGATTACATCAAACACCACTGCGTAAATGGGTGGTTATAAAGGTGGGATTAAGTATCCGGAAAGTATGAGTTGAGGCATATGGATCAATAGTGGGATTTGTCCATCCCGATGACGGATAGATATACTCTGGGCCCTCTCGGTGGAATGTTGTCTAATGTCTTGCAAGCATATGAATAAGTTCATAAGAGACCACATACCACGGTACGAGTAAAGAGTACTTGTCAGAGACGAGGTTGAACAAGGTATAGTGTGATACCGATGATCAAACCTCGGACAAGTAAAATATCGCGTGACAAAGGGAATTGGTATCGTATGTGAATGGTTCATTCGATCACTAAAGTCATCGTTGAATATGTGGGAGCCATTATGGATCTCCAGATCCCGCTATTGGTTATTGGTCGGAGTGAGTACTCAACCATGTCCGCATAGTTCGCGAACCGTAGGGTGACACACTTAAAGTTGGATGTTGAAATGGTAGAACTTGAATATGGAATGGAGTTCGAATATTTGTTCGGAGTCCCGGATGTGATCCCGGACATCACGAGGAGTTCCGGAATGGTCCGGAGAATAAGATTCATATATAGGATGTCATTTTATGTGAATAAAATGTCACGGAAGGTTCTATGGAAGGTTCTAGAAGGTTCTAGAAAAGTCCGGAAGAAACCACCAAGGAAGGTGGAGTCCACATGGGACTCCACCTCCATGGCCGGCCAACCCTAGTGGGGGAGGAGTCCCAAGTGGACTCCCCCTTAGGGGGCCGGCCACCCCCCCTATGGAAGGTGGAATTCCCACCTCTAGTGGGAATCCTAGCTTGGGAAGGTTTCCCACCATATGGAAGGTTTTGGGTTCGGGTCTTATTCGAAGACTTGTAGTCCAACACTTGGGGCTTCCACCTATATATAGAGGGCCAAGGGGAGGGGGCCGGCCACACCAAAGCCATAGCTTGGCCGCACCCCTTAGTGGCCGGCCACCCCCTCTCCCCAAACCCTAGCGCCCCGCTCCTCCACCATATCCCGCACGCTTAGCGAAGCTCCGCCGGATTTCTCCACCGCCACCGACACCACGCCGTCGTGCTGTCGGATTCAAGAGGAGCTACTACTTCCGCTGCCCGCTGGAACGGGGAGGTGGACGTCGTCTTCATCAACAACCGAACGTGTGACCGAGTACGGAGGTGCTGCCCGTTCGTGGCGCCGGAACCGATCGTGATCAAGATCTTCTACGCGCTTTTGCAAGCGGCAAGTGAACGTCTACCGCAGCAACAAGAGCCTCCTCTTGTAGGCTTTGGAATCTCTTCAAGGGTGAGTCTCGATAATCCCCTCGTTGCTACCGTCTTCTAGATTGCATCTTGGCTTGGATTGCGTGTTCGCGTAGGAAATTTTGAGGACATCCCATCTATTGATACAACCGCTGTACCTACAGCCACACAAATACAAGGACCAATCACTCGAGCTCGTGCCAAACAACTTAACTATCAGGTACTTTCGTTTCTTGGAACTATTCCTCAAATACATGAGAATATGATGCTGCCTAAATCAGATATGTTTGTTACTCTTAGGAATGATGGACCTAGCATGGATGAGGAGGACAAGCATTGGAGCATGATCACACATGGAGGAGATGGCAGCAAACATGTGAGGATTCAAGAGGACGCCCAAGTGGAGATTTCAGAACATTGAAGCCACCATAATGGAGCAACGATGCTTGGACGAATTCTACAAGTTTCCCCATCATAAAATTCGTCCAAGAGTTATTATTGGTGCTGCGTCACCTTATTTAATGGGCCAGGCCCATGTATTTTCGGATTAGGTATTTTAGGGGATTTTAAGAGGCCATATAAGTGGAGGAAGGCCCATTTAGGGGTGTTTTTGGCCAACCCTAGCTGGTTGGACGAAAATCCCTTGACTTCCCCCATATATATCCCTCTGTAGCCGTCATTAGAACTTGGATTTTGATTAGACAAAAAGTTAGCCATTGCTGCAACTCTCGTGTACTTCTTTTGAGGCCAACGCCCAGAACAAGACCGACTATTCGGAATCCCACCTTTTCAATAAAGCTTTCATCTCTATTCGCAATATTCTGATTGCATCTTTAGTTCTTACTTGTTCTCGATTTCAGGTAGGAATTAAGACCCTTGCTGGTCAGGCTGATCGTGCTCCCGCAAGATCAGTAACTCCCGGAGATTGTCCTAGCGATTGCATTGGCGCACGAGCTTTGCACGTGTAGTCGGATCGTCAAGCACGAACTCCACCAACAAATCGATTTATCCACATCTCATCGAAAGATCGGACACCTTTGCCCTATCAGAAGTGGTTTTTGGGTTTCAGAACCCCCCAAAAGCTTCATTTTAGAATGACTAGCTAGGAAGGATCCAGGCTTACCTTTTCATTTTCATGTTATAGACTTGTTTAAATCTTGGTCAAACCTAGGATTTGACCAAGATTCAAATGGGCATAAACATTCAAAAAAATCAAAAAATCAAAAACCAAAGCACATATAGTCTTCTTATGTCATATAGTAAGAATTGAAGTTGATAAACAAGGTCTAGACATATTCAAACTAGACAAATCATGTATCTACCCCCTAAAGCCCTAAACTAGCTTTGTCTTATGAAGTCAAGCATGAAGAGAAATGGTTTTGGGTTTCAACCATGGAAATTTCAAGAACCCCCCCAAAGCTTCATTTTGGAGTGACTAAGAAGGATCCAGGTTTACCTTTTCATTTTCATGTTTTAAACTGCTTTAGATCTTGGTCAAACCTATGATTTCACCACGACTCAAATGGGCATAAAAATAAAAAAAAATAAAAAAATGAAAAACCAAAGCACATAGCCTTCTTATGTCATATATAGTAAGCATTCAACTTGATGAACATGGCTGGTCTAGACATATTCATAATAGAAAAAACGTGTATCTACCCCCTAACGATTAATTAACTTTGTCTTAATTATGAAGTCAAGCATGAAGAGAAGTGTTTTTGGGTTTCAGACATGGAAATTTTGAAAACCTCCCAAAAACTTCATCTTAGAGTGACAAAGAAGGATCCAAGCTTACCTTTTCATTTTCATGTTTTAAGCTTGTTTAAATATTGGTCAAGCCTAGGATTTGACCAAGATTCAAATGGGCATAAAAATTCTGGAAAAATAAAAAAAAACCAAAGCACATAGTCTTCTTACGTCATATATATCTATAGTAAGCATATTCAAGTAGATAAACAAGGTATAGACATATTCAAAACAGACAAATCCTGTATCTACCCCCTAACCCTAAACTCGGTCTTATGATGCCTAGCATGAAGAGAAGTCGTTTTGGGTTTCAAACGTTTAAGCCAAAAGCCCCATTTCATATATTTCAAATTTGGTTCAAATTTGAAAGACATACAAGTTATAGCACACATAGTGCATACATGTTCACACATACTGCACTAGATGCTAATTAACCCTATAGTTTGAGGCCATTTGGATGAGGTCGAAAAAAATCTTGGATTAGAAATGGGGTTGTTCGAACCCCGTAGTTGGATTTTTTATGAACTTGATCTGTAGTACTGGGCAAAACCCTAGTTTAACGTATTTAATTATAGATTCGTAGGTTGATTTTTCTACCTTTTTATTATTATTACTATGCAGCACATGTGTGTTTGCCCGTCGAGTGAAACTCGGAGGAAGAGGGATCACTCGGAAGGAGAGAAGAAGGGAGAGCATTATGGTGTCTCCCCTTTTTCGGGTGATGATGTTGACTTTTGTGCAGGGTTTGTCAGTGAGCAGGAGGTGCGAGCGAGCGAGTCGAGCGAGGCCGAGAATGAGAGAGATTTGTTTTTTTTTGTGAGAGGGACAACGGAAGGATCCAGAAGGACCCACAGACTTCCAAAACGCATCCTGATGCGTCTTCTCTTGACAAAGAAGATGGCTTGGAGTTTGCGTACCTACTGCACTTGACTTGTGCTCACTGAAGTGTGGGACCTCACGCATGGGCACCACACGTAAGTGACAGACCTGTTGGTGTAAAAACTTGGTTGATTATTATAGTGCATTAGAACAAAGTTTCCTATGGATTCAACGGTAGGAAATCCAAGTTAACTCATTTACATGACATTAATTTTTCCATGAAGCAAAGTTAACACATCTATCAATTGGTACATTTTGGAGTGACTAAGAAGGATCCATGCTTATTCGTTTTCACGTGTTAAATTTGTTTAAATCTTGCTCAAACCTAGGATTTCACCAAGATTGAAATGGGCATGAAAATTCAAAAAAAAATGAAATACCAATGCACATAGTCTTCTTCTGTCATATAGTAAGCATTCAAGATGATAAACAAGGTCTAGACATATTCAAACCAGGCAAATCATGTATCTACTCCCTAACGACCCTAAACTCCGTCTTATGAAGTAAGGCATGAAGAGAAGTGGTTTTGGGTTTCAAACATGCAAATTTCAAAAACCTCCCAAAAGCTTCATTTTAGAGTGACTAAGAAGGATCGAGGCTTACCTTTTCATTTTCATGTTTTAAACTTGTTTAAATCTTGGTCAAACCTAGCTAGTATTTGACCAATATTCAAATGGGCATAAAATTCAAAAAAAATCAGAAAAATGAAAAACCAAAGCACATAGCCTTCTTATGTCATATAGTAAGAATTCAAGTTGATAAACAAGGTCTAGACATATTCAAACTAGAAAAATCATGTATCTACCCCTAACACTCTAAACTCTGTCTTATGAAGTCAAGCATGAAGAGAAGTGGTTTTGGGTTTCAAACATGGAAATTTCAAAAACCTCCCAAAAGCTTCATTTTAGAGTGACTAAGAAGGATCCATGCTTACCTTTTAATTTTTAGATTTTAAACTTGTTTAAATCTTTGTGAAACCTAGGATTTGACCAAGATTCAAATGGGCATAAAAATTCAGGAAAAAGCCAAAAGAATGATAAACCAAAGCACATAGCATTCTTATGTCATACAGTAAGCATTCAAGTTGATTAACAAGGTCTAGACATATTCAAACTAGAAAATCATGTATATATCTGTCCCTAACCTTAAACTCTGTCTTATATATGAAGTCAATCATGAAGAGAAGTGGTTTGGGTTTCAAACATGAAAATTTCAAGAACATCCCAAAAGTCGCTTCATTTTAGAGTGACTAAGAAGGATCCAGGCTTACCTTTTCGTTTTCATATTATATACTTGTTTAAATCCAGGTCAAACATAGGATTTGACCAAGATTCAAATGGGCATAAAATAAAAAAATAGAAGAATGAAAAACAAAAGCACATAGTCTTCGTATGTCATATAGTAAGCTTTCAAGTTGATAAACAAGGTTTAGACATGTTCAAACCAGACAAATCATGTATCTAGCCCCTAACCATAAACTCGGTCGATCTTATGAAGTCTAGCATGAAGAGAAGTCGTATTGGTTTCAAACATGAAAATTTCAAGAACCACCCAAAATCTTCAAATGGGCATAAAATTCAAAAAAACCAGAAAAATGAAAAACCAAAGCACATAGCCTTCTTATGTCATATAGTAAGAATTCAAGTTGATAAACAAGGTCTAGACATATTCAAACTAGACAAATCATGTATCTACCCCTAACACTCTAAACTCTGTCTTATGAAGTCAAGCATGAAGAGAAGTGGTTTTTGGGTTTCAAACATGGAAATTTCAAAAACCTCCCAAAAGCTTCATTTTAGAGTGACTAAGAAGGATCCATGCTTACCTTTTAATTTTTAGATTTTAAACTTGTTTAAATCTTTGTGAAACCTAGGATTTGACCAAGATTCAAATGGGCATAAAAATTCAGGAAAAAACCAAAAGAATGATAAACCAAAGCACATAGCATTCTTATGTCATAGAGTAAGCATTCAAGTTGATTAACAAGGTCTAGACATATTCAAACTAGAAAATCATGTATATATCTATTCCTAACCTTAAACTCTGTCTTATGAAGCAATCATGAAGAGAAGTGGTTTTGGGTTTCAAACATGAAAATTTCAAGAACATCCCAAAAGTCGCTTCATTTTAGAGTGACTAAGAAGGATCCAGGCTTACCTTTTCGTTTTCATATTTTATACTTGTTTAAATCCAGGTCAAACATAGGATTTAACCAAGATTCAAATGGGCATAAAATAAAAAAAAATAGAAGAATGAAAAACAAAAGCACATAGTCTTCTTATGTCATATAGTAAGCTTGCAAGTTGATAAACAAGGTTTAGACATGTTCAAACCAGACAAATCATGTATCTAGCCCCTAACCATAAACTCGGTCGATCTTATGAAGTCTAGCATGAAGAGAAGTCGTATTGGTTTCAAACATGAAAATTTCAAGAACCACCCAAAATCTTCAAATGGGCATATAACATTCAAAAAACCAGAAAAATGAAAAACCAAAGCACATATATAGCCTTCTTATGTCATATAGTAAGCATTCAAGTTGATAAACAAGCATGTCTAGACATATTCAAACCCGACAAATCATGTATCTACCCCTAACCCTAAACTCTGCATGTCTTATGAAGTCAACCATGAAGAGAGAAGTGGTTTTTGGGTTTCAAACATTGAGATTTCAAGAACCCCCCAAAAGCTTCATTTTAGAATGACTAGCTAGGAAGGATCCAGGCTTACCTTTTCATTTTCATGTTATAGACTTGTTTAAATCTTGGTCAAACCTAGGATTTGACCAAGATTCAAATGGGCATAAACATTCAAAAAAATCAAAAAATCAAAAACCAAAGCACATATAGTCTTCTTATGTCATATAGTAAGAATTGAAGTTGATAAACAAGGTATAGACATATTCAAACTAGACAAATCATGTATCTACCCCCTAAAGCCCTAAACTAGCTTTGTCTTATGAAGTCAAGCATGAAGAGAAATGGTTTTGGGTTTCAAATTAAACATGGAAATTTCAAGAACCCCCCCCCCCCAAAGCTTCATTTTGGAGTGACTAAGAAGGATCCAGGTTTACCTTTTCATTTTCATGTTTTAAACTGCTTTAGATCTTGGTCAAACCTATGATTTCACCACGACTCAAATGGGCATAAAAAATTTAAAAAATAAAAAAATGAAAAACCAAAGCACATAGCCTTCTTATGTCATATATAGTAAGCATTCAACTTGATGAACATGGCTGGTCTAGACATATTCATAATAGAAAAAACGTGTATCTACCCCCTAACGATTAATTAACTTTGTCTTAATTATGAAGTCAAGCATGAAGAGAAGTGTTTTTGGGTTTCAGACATGGAAATTTTGAAAACCTCCCAAAAACTTCATCTTAGAGTGACAAAGAAGGATCCAAGCTTACCTTTTCATTTTCATGTTTTAAGCTTGTTTAAATATTGGTCAAGCCTAGGATTTGACCAAGATTCAAATGGGCATAAAAATTCTGGAAAAATAAAAAAATAAAAACCAAAGCACATAGTCTTCTTACGTCATATATATCTATAGTAAGCATATTCAAGTAGATAAACAAGGTATAGACATATTCAAAACAGACAAATCCTGTATCTACCCCCTAACCCTAAACTCGGTCTTATGATGCCTAGCATGAAGAGAAGTCGTTTTGGGTTTCAAACGTTTAAGCCAAAAGCCCCATTTCATATATTTCAAATTTGGTTCAAATTTGAAAGACATACAAGTTATAGCACACATAGTGCATACATGTTCACACATACTGCACTAGATGCTAATTAACCCTATAGTTTGAGGCCATTTGGATGAGGTCGAAAAAAATCTTGGATTAGAAATGGGGTTGTTCGAACCCCGTAGTTGGATTTTTTATGAACTTGATCTGTAGTACTGGGCAAAACCCTAGTTTAACGTATTTAATTATAGATTCGTAGGTTGATTTTTCTACCTTTTTATTATTATTACTATGCAGCACATGTGTGTTTGCCCGTCGAGTGAAACTCGGAGGAAGAGGGATCACTCGGAAGGAGAGAAGAAGGGAGAGCATTATGGTGTCTCCCCTTTTTCGGGTGATGATGTTGACTTTTGTGCAGGGTTTGTCAGTGAGCAGGAGGTGCGAGCGAGCGAGCGAGTCGAGCGAGGCCGAGAATGAGAGAGATTTGTTTTTTTGAGAGGGACAACCGAAGGATCCAAAGGAACATTCAGAAAAAATCAAAAAATCAAAAACCAAAGCACATATAGTCTTCTTATGTCATATAGTAAGAATTGAAGTTGATAAACAAGGTCTAGACATATTCAAACCAGACAAATCGTGTATCTACACCTAACCCTAAACTATATCTAATGAAGTCAAGCATGATGAGAAATGGTTTTGGGTTTCAAACATTGAGATTTCAAGAACCCCCCAAAAGCTTCATTTTAGAATGACTAAGAAGGATCCAGGCTTACCTTTTCATTTTCATGTTATAGACTTGTTTAAATCTTGGTCAAACCTAGGATTTGACCAAGATTCAAATGGGCATAAACATTCAAAAAAATCAAAAAATCAAAAACCAAAGCACATATAGTCTTCTTATGTCATATAGTAAGAATTGAAGTTGATAAACAAGGTCTAGACATATTCAAACCAGACAAATCGTGTATCTACACCTAACCCTAAACTATATCTAATGAAGTCAAGCATGATGAGAAATGGTTTTGGGTTTCAAACATTGAGATTTCAAAAACCTCCCAAAAGCTTCATTTTAGAGTGACTAAGAAGGATCCAGGCTTACCTTTTCATTTTCATGTTTTAAACTTGTTTAAATCTTGGTCAAACCTAGGATTTGGCCAAGATTCAAGTTGATAAACATGGTCTAGACATATTCAAACTAGAAAATCATGTATCTACCCCTGGCCCTAACCCTAAACTCTGTCTTATGAAGTCAAACATGAAGAGAAGTGGTTTTGGGTTTCAAACATGCATGGAAATTTCGAAAACCTCCCAAAAACTTCATCTTAGAGTGACTAAGAAGGATCCATGATTACCTTTTCATTTTAATGTTTTAAACTTGTTTAAATCTTGGTCAAACCCTAGGATTTGGCCAAGATTCAAATGGGCATAAACATTCAGAAAGAACAAAAAATGAAAAACCAATGCACATGCATAGTCTTCTTAGGTCATATAGTAAGCATTCAAGTTGATAAACAAGCATGTCTAGACATATTCAAACCCGACAAATCATGTATCTACCCCATAACCCTAAACTCATCTGTCTTATGAAGTCAACCATGAAGAGAAGTGGTTTTGGGTTTCAAACATTGAGATTTCAAGAACCCCCCAAAAGCTTCATTTTAGAATGACTAAGAAGGATTCATGCTTACCTTTTCACTTTTATGTTTTAAACTTGTTTAAATCTTGGTCAAACCTAGGATTTTACCAAGATTGAAATGGGCATATATAAACATTCAGAAAAAACAAAAACCAAAAACCAAAGCACATATATATATAGCATTCTTATGTCATATATATATATATTAAGCATTCAAGTTGATGAACAAGGTCTAGACATATTCAAAGCAGAAAAGGCATGTATCTACCCCTAACCCTTAACTTTGTCTTATGAAGTCAAGCATGAAGAGAAGTGGTTTCGGGTTTCAAACATGGAAATTTCTAAAACTTCCCAAAAGCTTAATTTTAGAGTGACTAGGAAGGATCCAGGCTTACCTTTTCATTTTCATGTTTTAAGTTTGTTTAAATCCTAGTCAAACCTAGGATTTGACCAAGATTCAAATGAGCATAAAAATTCAGAAAAAATCAAAAAAAATGAAAACCCAAAGCACATAGCCTTCTTACGTCATATATATAGTAATTAAGCATTCAAGTTGATAAACAAGGTCTAGACATATTCAAAACATACAAATCATGTACTCCGTATCTACCCCCAACCCTAAACTATGTTTTTGGGGGATTTCTTTGACGAAGTTATAACACCCCCACATTTCACATTGGAATTACTTTCAGTAAATCAGCATAAAGTCGTTTAAATGTGCGAAACTATCTTGAAAGTACTAAAACCGTAAAAGTTGGGAATTGGCACTAAAATATGGCGTAATCTATTATATAATTAAAACACAAAACAACCAATGGTTCCGATTATGCCTTTGGAGATCAAGGGATCAGATTTAAGAGAACTACAATTAGAGAAAAATGCGCTTCCGATCCGGCAGATGCGTACGATGCAGTTCGCGTGAGCGAACATTGATATGCGTGGGTTGTTAGGATTCCACTGATTGACGGAAACACAAGACAACCAATGGCTCCGATTATGCCTTTGGAGATCAAGGGATCAGATTTAAGAGAACTTCAATTAGAGAAAAATGCGCTTCCGATCCGGCAGATGCGTACGATGCAGTTCGCGTGAGCGAACATTGATATGCGTGGGTTGTTAGGATTCCACTGATTGACGGGATACTCCTGGACCAGAAAGGAAGGACAAATTTGTTTCGATCTACTCGCGTTTGTGGCAAATTAAGGTGAGATCGAGGCGGCCATTAGTGTAGTTGAGATCGATTCCACCGATTGACGGGATTGTCCTGGACGAGAAAGGAAAGCACGGATTTGTTTCGATCTACTCGCGTCGTGGAAAATTAAGGCGAGATAGCGTCGTGGAAAATTAAGCCGAGATCGGAGGCGGCCATTAGTGCAGTTCAGATCAGAGAAGACCACGCCATGGCACCTTGGGGGCCGTTGTCAATTCCACAAGCGTAAAGCATGGTTATCAATGTCTGCCGTGCTGCCCGTTGGCCTTGCTCCGCCACATCCGGAGGCCAGAGCCAGCCAGGTTTCCACGCTATGCATGGACCACACCTGCGATCAGGATTTGTGTTGCCGCAACAAAATTACATGGCATCTGATTCAACAAGCTGGATTGAACTACAACTTTGAGCCCCGTATGACCACAAGCTTTGAGGCACCAATGAGGCAATGTTTAGCCGGCGCCATATGTTGTACTTACACAAGCCCAGGAATTGGTAGTCCAATTGTTTCATGCATGATGCATGGATTGATTCTGAGGTGACAACACGAGCGTAATACCAAGTAACCCTTTCGTTGATTAGGTTGCGGTGGCGTAGATCATGGGGTCGCAGGTCGGCCGCGACGGCTGAGTCCACGGTGGCGCCGTGCTGTTGCTGACATGCATATTCTCGGCGTCGTTGGTGATCGCTGGCGAGATATTCCCAGTGGAGGTTCGGTAGGCGGGCAGAGCATCAGCGTGGCTGTCAACATCGGCGCTACCTTCGTGCTCACGCAGAGGTTCATCTACATGATGTGCAGCTTCAAGTACGCCACGTTCGTGTACACACTAGTAGAAAAACGCTCATCTGTACCGGTTCCATAGGGGCATTAGTACCGGTTGAGCAACCGGTACTAATTATCCGGCACTAAAGGCCCCCCTTTCGTACCGGTTGCTTACGAACCGGTACTAAAGGTGCCTCCACGTGGGCACGGAGGAACCCGTGGGGCTGGAGACCTTTGGTACCGGTTCGTAACACGAACCGGTATTAAAGCCTATTTCGTTTAATTTTTTTTCCATTTTTTCTAATTATTTTTCACACCCTTTTTTCACGGCCTCTTTTTTTTATTTTTTCAGAATTACTAGTATTTCCGTTAGTCTCTAACTACACTTAATCTTCCCGTAGTCAAACTTCCCGGTCGGTCACCCATCCTCACACTACTCCCGCACTAGCACGCTTAACTTCCAAGTTCCATCCCGTTCCACTTCCAAGTGCTTCGCGCGCATGTATGTGATAATAGTATCATATCAATCCTATTAACATGTTGGTCGATGTCACACTTTTTATCGTTTGAATTCCAAATAATTGTTTTAATAAATAAAAGTAATGATGTAATAATAATGTTGAATAAATAAATAAAATTAACTTTTTAATTTTTATTATTTTTAATTATTTTTAAAAAATTTAATATTTTTTGCAAAACCTAAAACTTGAAAAATTGAAAATCTTATAATTTGATAAAAGTAATAGTAATATGTTAGGACTCAAAAAATCTTACAATTAATATTTTAATTTAAAAAAAATAAAAATATATAAAATTTTAAATTTCTGGAAAAAAACTAAAATCTTCCTGCTTTCATATTTTCATTTGGAATTTTGAGAATCTAAAAATTGGCTAACCGGGTAAACCCTGGTGAATTCGGATGTAACTTTTTCCCAGGATTTTTTTGATATATTATACGTATTTTTTCGACGTCGTATGCAAAAGTTATTGCGGTTTTACCATTTTTCAAAACTTTTTTGCAAAAAAAGTGAAAATTTGAATTTCTTAATTTTTCCTAATAGTAGGTTGCATAACATAGAAGAATGTGAAAACATTTTATTTTTTGAATTTTCTATCATTTTCTTTTCTATTGGCTTGCAAACCATGAATCGTAAGGGAACCGGTATTTATGGCTTAGATGGATGAGAGGTTTTCTAAAGGTCTGAGCAGTGTAGACCGGTCGTAAGGGAACCGGTATTTATGGCTTAGATGGATGAGAGGTTTTCTACTAGTGACAATACAGCCTGGGTCGCCGTCATGACCGCCTTCGTGGTGGCATTTCTTCCGGAGAGCATTGGGTTGCCCCTCGAAGCCATGAGCGTCGTCTGGGTGCGGCATTGGTATTGGGGACGCTTCTTGCAGCCTCTGACGGAGAAGGCCGAGGCGCTCATAAACTGACCGGCAACGTTTTGCCGTCCGCCCGTCCGTCGTGGCTCTCGCTTCTGTTCTCCCGTATCCTGCCGCACCGAAATGCAAGTTTGACTAATCTGATTATTTGGTATTTCTTAGGCCACAGCCAAGCAAGGTGCACCAAAGTAGAGACGATTTGATTCCATGCTGTTCATTTATGGGGAAGTTCTTTTGCAGCCCAAAGTTCTGGTGGACAATGAGGCGAGAACTCGAAAGGTACAAACCGACCTAATTATTTAGAGGTTGTATTTCTTTGATAATTTATTTAACACGAGAAGTATCTATTGTGAGTCAAAAGAATCAATTGGCTTTCGCATGTGTTCGGAATTTCTTGGTTCATAGCAAATTCTATCAACACAGCTTCCTGAGAAGAATTGCAGAGGACATTTTATCTTTTGCTTTTGCAAGATGAATACATATGCTCATGCAAGCAAATCTATACCCAATAATGCCAAATGATTTTTATCTGTTTCACCCTCTTTTTGCGTAGGTTGTTATGTTCCTGGAAACAAAATTGGCCCGAGTGTTCTGTCATAAGTTTCGTCAGTCTGAATTCAATAGATGTTATTTTAAAATCACTCCACTACTGATAGTATTAAATTTCTAATGGTCTTATTTTACTTTGTATATGCTGTGCACAAACATATCACAAATTTCATACTCGCAGATTGAGTGAATGGCAACTACAACCAATCCTTTTCGTGAGAGAGCATAAAATTGATGTTGCGTCTTCTTAACATCTATTAACGGCTACCTCGGTTCATGTAAAACATTACACTCTTTGTTTATATATTTAATATGTTTTTATTTTTCGACCCTTTCTGGATAATGGTATGTGCAATACATTCTTTTGAGAAATTTGAGGTAACATCTACTTATTGCATTTTATTCTAATTTCTTAAAACGGCAGTTTAGTTGTTTGTATATCTGCAGTTAAACAATATTGTTTTACATATATTTTTATTGGTACATGGCTCTCATATAAACATGAGAAAGGATCAGAGTGGGCAAATGAGACATTTGTTAATAATATAAGCAAGATGAGTGCATTATTTGACGAAAAATGGAGTTCTTTAATGGCTATCGTTACATCTGGTGTATCATGGAGTTGGAACAAAATTTCATTAAGCGTACATACTCATTTCAGATATATTTAAACTCTTCTTTTTTGATATTGATGGATGCAACAAATTTACACGATGTAGTTATTCAAATATAGCACTAAAGGGAAAAGATGTACATTTCTGGAAAACACTCACAAAGTTATGATGCCTATGTAAGTGTGCCAGGCTTAGTAGTAGAATAGATAGGCTAATGTTTTAAGTATGTTCACTACAGTAGAACTTCATTATACCAGGAAAAGAGAAGGATGGAACATGTGCATCTATGCATACAAACTTTATTGATAGCTAGAACACATTGAATGGAGTATTAGGATTTTTCTATATCTACATATGGAGAGATCTTATCATCACCGAATCTTCGAATTTCGTGCAGTTTTGTTTTATAAGGGATTAAGATAATAAATGTCATGGAATTTACCTATTTTATGTTATACATTCTTAGATCCAACTGCAATTCAACTAATGTGATTGGGTGGAAGAGGTTGTAGATTTGATGCAATTCGTGAATATTTACAACTTGAAAAGATAGGTAGCAAATGTATGGTATTTACATGGTAGAGTGAAGGAGCACAATGTTATGTAGTTTTGTATTGTGAGCCGACTGCTTTCCATTATCAAATATAGTCGTCCTTAGCAATAACCTAATACAAGTCAGCCAAAATAATTATACTCCCTCCGATTCATATTACTTGACACTAATACAGATATATCTAGACACATTTTAATGGTAGATACATCTATTTTAGTGGCACATAATATGGATCGAAGGGAGTATTAAAAGGCACGAAATGTTCCGTATATAAAGCAACAAAAATGATTTATTATCACTAATGTAGCTAAAGATTTTAATGAACAATTTGCACTATGCAAATAACTATTTTAAACGATGCTAATTTAATTTCCTCAAAGTTTATTTTGACTACAAGAGTAGTATTCTTAGAACAAAAAATATTGGATCTTAATTTTAGTACTGTACAAAAAACATAATGTCAATAGACGGCTATTAAGACAAGTACATAGTATAAATAAAAAAAATAGTAAATCTAGCCGCGCAAATGCGCGGGTTATCCTGCTAGTTTATCTAAAAAAATGTAGAGTTGCCAGTTTGACCCGTATCTTATATGTACACCATTCACAAAATAAACATATTTTGTCATCTAGAAAATGAAAAAAATATTTTTTATACCGAAAAGTTGAAAAGTCTAGTCATTAACATTGTTGGGAATGGCAAGATGCACCACCATGCCCAATTTGGGCACATTGTAACAAACTGTGCCACAAATATGGCCATAACTATATCATTTGGCTTGCAAACCATGAATCTTCATACACGATAGTCCGCTTTGTGAAGACATTTTGTTTTTCACTACCCTATCACATGTTTCTTATTTTCCCTGTCAACTAACACATACAAGCACACTCCATGCAGAAGGGTTTCATTTTTCAGGTTTTCTTCAGTTTCATTTATTTATTTCAAAACCAGGTCAAAATGTTTTACATGATTATCCTGCAAAGGGGTTGAATATTTCAGTACTATCACTGGTTTCTATATATAGTAAGTAATATGTATATAAAAATTATTTATGGGGACTTGTAGGACCAAGTTATAACATATCTACAATTCAAATTTGAATTACTTTCAATAAATCAGCATAAAGTCATTTAAATGTGCGAAACTAGCTAGAAAGCACTAAAAACCGTAAATTTGGGATTTGTCATTAAAATATGGCGTAATTTATTTAAAAAATGTAGATGCGCCATTTTGACCCATATCTTTTCTACCCCATGCACAAAAAAACATATTTTATCATCTAGAAAATGAAAAACGATTTTTTATACCGAAAACTTGAAAAGTCTAGTCATCAACATTGTTAGAAATGGCAAGATGCACCACCATGCCCAATTAGGGAACACTATAACAAACAATGTTGTCCAGGGATAATCAAACTTGGTAATATGAACTATGAGATTGAACAAAACGTTATATTTGGTTTACCCTTTGAACCTCCTAACTTACCACAACATTGACTTCTTATTTTTATTTACAAATAGATATTTTAATATCCCATTGTTGTGCAATAATATATGTTTTTTTATTATCTCAAATCAATTAGCATTTGATTTTAAAAAACTACCATAATAATTCATGAGAAAGCGTTGAACAAGTTTCAGAATGTAATTTTAGACTTGATAGTTGATATGACCAATAATAGACTTAAATTAAATTGGATTTCAAAGTTCAGATTTTATAAGCGAATATAGTTTCATGTTGCAGACTATGTATTAGCTTGAGGGGCACCCCTAGAATAAAGTAGGTCGGTCACTTACGTGTGGTCCCATGCGTGTAGGTCCCACACATCAGTGAGCACAAGTCACGTGCGGTAGGTAGGCAAACTCCCAGCAATCTTCTTTGTTAAGTAAAGACGCGTCGTCAAGACTCTCTCTCTCTCTCTCTCTCTCTCTCCCTTTTGTCGCTGAAAAAAATGAATATTAGACGGGCGCGTAGCCTGCACTGCAGGTCTACATAACTGAAACCCTGTGTGCCAGTCAACATCACTCACCGAAAAAAGTGAAGCATTTCTTTTCACCATAAATAACAGCGGCCCCGTGAGGCACTGCTCTCCCTTTCTCTTTCTCCTTCCGTGTGATCCCTCTTCCACCTTTTATCCTTTGCACGATCGAAACTCCACTTATTGTTGTCATTGTTGCACAAAACACTCACTTAACCTGTTCTTTTGCACATATCACCAACTCATGTATTTGTTGCACAAAGGTCTAAATCTGTCGCTAAGCTACTTTACTCTAAATCTGATGACCGGGACCTAGAAGGTAGTGATATCCATTGTCATTGTGTAGTGTGTTTTTTAGAACTCTAAAAGAATATGAAAATATTTTAGCAATTGAAATAATATAAATTAACTAATATGGGATCGATAGTCATGAAATATATTTTCTACTATCCGGCCAATATCAAGTGTCATGAAATATATTCATTGTAAACTTAGTGATAATCACTCGAGTTTGATATGAATGGCCTAGCTAGCTATGGGCATCTCCCACTATATATGTTGTCCACACGACCAAGCAACAAGCATCCATGAGGAAAGTTTCTTATGGGTGACTTTCATCTCTGCCGCAAAACACGCGCCGAAATTGTTGGCGCGTCCCATTTTCAAGCTACCCCAAAACCTGCGGTTTGCCCGTCGGCCTATAAACATCGGTCCACAGAGGATATTTCCCTGTAGAGCACAATTCGAACACCACATCTTTCTCATGCTTCTACCAGGCACACTCCCACGACGACGGCCGTGCCCCACCGCCCCTCCTCACCATCACTGCCTTCTCACCGGCCACCGTAGTGACCGACCACGTTTTACCGGCTCCCTTGCTGCCTAGCAAGCCGGATTAGCTTCCTCGACGCCGACGTTCACCGCGCCATATCTCCTCCGGATCTGCTTCCCCGACTCTGTAGTCCACCTCACCGGAGATCGAGATGGGCAAAAAACGCGGCCCCAAAGTCGACCACCCCCAACCAAAGAGTAAATCCGCCCGGGCCTCAGACGAAGGTTGATGAATACTTTACATGTCCGCTTTTGTTATATGCATTTGATTTCTTACACTAGTTTTCGTTGCTTTCTTGCAATGCATTCTTGCTGATATTAGATCAGTGTAGATAGTTGTTTGCCGCGTAGCTATATGAGATCTTAACCTTACATCTGCTGATCGAGAGGAAGATCGAGGTTATGTCCGCTTTCGTTATGCATTTCTTTTCCGAGAATCACTTCTGTGTGATATGTTTTGGGGGTTTGAAGTATGCATTTTACAAAGGTTATGATAGCAGTCAAGCTAGCAGAGCAATTTGTTGATAGTATTAAACTGCCTGTATTTTTTTTATCTCGGAACTCTGCTGATCGTAACCTTACATCTGCTGATGGAGAGGCAGAGCTTATGTCCGCTTTCGTTACGCATTTCTTTTCCAAATATCACTTCTGTGCGGTACTTTTTTGGGGTTTGAAGTATACTACATTACTACCTCCACCCCAAACCTGAAGGCTTATTTATAAAAGTCAAACCAAGTAAAGTTTGACCAAACTTTCAGAACAATCTATCAAGAAATATAATATTTTGTAGATACCGTACGAAAATATATTCGTTATCTATTTAATGATATTAAATTTGTATTTTGCATGTTAATGATTTTTGATAAAAACTTCGGGATGGTGGTAGTACGTATTACAAAGGTTATGATAGCAGTCAAGCTAGGAGAGCAATTTATTGATAGTATTAAACTGCCTGTATTTTTTTCTATTTGCAACTCTGTGTGCGCCATGTGGAATTGCATGCTCTAGCCAGTTCATCCAATGAGGTTTTATCACTTAACACCAGAAGTTCAGGATTTTTTTATCACAGAACCACAACCCTAGAAATTTGTATCACAAAACACTAACATTTGGGGTAATTGTTTCGCAGAATACATGATCTCTGTTTGATAGCCCATTAGTGACCTCCGGCCACCGTCAGTTTAAGAGTGACCGCAGGAGAAAGACAATTAGACTTTATTTTGTGGTATTTGCTGTTAAACGCAAATACAAAGCTGTTTGTCAACACTAGTTGTTAAATCTTATGTCCAGACAGTTCAAAATAAAATCTTATGTCCAGGGTAGTTGTATTGGTAAACATTATCAAAACCTTATGCTGGTACAGAATATATTACCCAAATCTCATGTTCTTGTGTGGTTATAATTTCTTGTGGATATTTGTCATATGGTAATTCATTTGTGTGTAGCATATGTAACAAGTGTGACTCATATTCTCATTTCCACAGAGTGTCTACAAAATTTCACACCAAAATTCATTTGTTTGTAGCAAACATGCTCACGTACTGTAAATTGGTGTCACGCTGTAGGGTCATGCTCTTGTCAAGCCGACTAATGACAAATAATGTGTTATGTGAAATAATTTCCCCAAATGTTGGTGTTTTGTGATTAAAAATCCCCAACTTGTGGTGCTAAGTGATAAAACCACTCATTCAATAGACCGAGCCTTAGGCATGTATCATTAGATATTTTTTTAGGAAGGCTGCAAATATTTATTTTGAATACTGCGTTGCTACTTGCTAGGATTTGAACTCAGGACCTTGTAGGTCTGATACCATTTCGAATTGCATGCTCTAGCAAGTTCATCCAATAGATCGATCTGTTGGAACTTGGAAGACCCTAGGCAATTATATTAAGCACACGCCATTCCATATGGTTAACCATTGGCATGAAAATGACACTTATATGTGTTTGAGTCTATATGTGGATTGCTTAGCCCTTTCCATCAGTTCGGACTTTTGGTTGCGTTGGCTACTGCATGAAGCTTGACATCATACTTATCCTAAAAATTGTTGCTGCTGCCCTTTGTTGCCCAACATAAATTATTTTTGAGCCATAATTTGTTTGCCCTTTCCATCAGTCCGGACTTCCGGTTGCGTTGGCTAGTGCATGAAGCTTGACAATATGAACATCAATTATTTTTGAGCCATAGTTTGTTTGTCATTACACCTTTTGAGCAGTCTCACTGCTACTATTAATTTGTTCTTATATGCACAGTTCCATGATAAATCTCATCTGCATTTCTCGCCAATGCATGTTAGGTCTTCCACTCGAGAATGAGTACGAAGAGCAACGGAGGCAAACTATTCTGCATAATAGCCGAGTTGCAGCCTCGTTGGGCCTAACACTACATCCTTCTACAAGGTCTAGTGCAAAAACGCCACCCACCTCCCTCACAAAGGATACGGAACATTCCTCTGATTCAGAATTTGATCCTGCTGATTGTGATGGCGAGCTGACTCAGGAAGATGCCCTGGTCGACTATCGTCTGCAACACAACAAGGTGAGTTTTCTCTGTCCTGTCATCGAATTATTTGTCCCAACTTCCATTTGTTGTATCCCAGTCCTACCAAATATGTTACCCATGCCATGTTCAATCTCATTACTACAATTTTTCCTGCTTAGTTAACGCCTCATATATGTTTTGGCATATGTTGCCTTACTGTTTTTCCATTCCATCTGCATATCATCATCATATAATATTGTACATTGAAATATCATTTATGTGTGACAGGCATCTGCAGATTCGGGCAAGAACTTTTCAAGAACGAATAGGAGGAAGAACACTCAACAGGAACCTCAGGCTGATACCGGAGGATGGGTGACAGTGCGTAATAAAAAAAGAGTTAAGCCTGATGCTCGTGCTGCTCCTCCTATTACAAGGTCTAACAAGAGACTGACACGAGGTGGCGAACAGGCCAAGAATGATAACAGTAAAAGGTCTCGTAAAAACCACAAACCATCGAATCAGACAGAAGTAGCCCCAGCATGTACCAGCCCACACATTCCACAACCACCAGTTGCCAATACTGTTTCTCAGCAACAATTGCCAACAGAACCAGTTTCCACAGCAAATTCTAGCCAAGAATTGGCACCATCAGGAGTGGTGGTAGGTAATAATGGCCAAGGACACATGATGCTAGTCCCAGATGATACAGCCTCAAATGTCCAAACAGTGCTGCCACAACACCAGCAAACTGGTGATGATCTCCCTCCGACCCTTAGTCCTGCGAAAGACAACTCCTCTCCCGATGATGAGACCCACGCCAAAAAAGGTAATACTTTTTTCAAGACTTGTAGTTTAATGCTCCCTTATGTATCTATATACCATGATAGCTTGATGTAATGCTTAACTTGGTAGGTTCGCCACGATCAATAAAAACGAGGGGGCCAACGGTAGGAAAAAAACTTGCAGCTAAGATTTCCGGAATGGGTTCAAGATTTCGCATCACATCTATTGTAGGTGGCAGAAGGCCACTTCATCCGCATGAATCTTCATATCTTGTATCACAGGTTGGCCATTTTATCAGGAATGAACTTCCTACCTTCCCATTGTGGAAGCAGCACGTTGACACCCCTTCACAGTTCGAGAGTTTAGTGCATAATTTACACGTAAGTCATGCTTCTCCTGGTAATGATAAATTATTCCACATTGATCTGTCCCATTTCTTGTAGCTTACTGTTGTTTCTATGCTATATAACTCACCAATCATTCCACCGTTGTGAGCAGTTAAGGTTTGAATTCGATGAGGATAATGAGGATGTAAAGTTTGTCATCGCTTCCATATTCAAAGAATTGTTGCGCCAGCACCGCTATAAGCTTAAGGCGACATACTTCACTGGCCAGATTACTGCCAATGTTCGAACAAAGTCTCCTGCACCCTGTATGACTGACGAGCAGTGGGGAGATCTTGTCAAGCATTGGTCTGATCCAAAGAATGTGGTATGGCTTATGAGGACCGTGAAACCAGATTAAATTCCGAATACTTATTTTGCGCCAGTGTCTCACTAGTCTCCTTTTGCAGACGTTGTCTAAAAGGAACCAGGCTAACCGCTTGAAACAACGTTTACCAAGCCGTACAGGATCTCGTCACTTGGTTGGGCATCTCTGGCAAAAAGTAATGCCCCGCTGGTCTGTACTGCTACATATGTTACTCGTAAATTGTGTAGAACTCCGTGTGCATGTTATATTTCCATCCTCCATTTCAACCACGTTATTTGATCTCCATATGATTGTACAAAAATGCAGAAAGTAGATCATGCAAACAACATGCAACCAGACAAAGAGATGACTCTGGCAGAGCAGTTCGAGGCATGCCAGAAGAACAAACATAATGTGATAGGAGAACTTGCAGAAAGTGTTATTGTAAGTCTTCTTTATGATTTAAATTTTTTAACTACACACTTGCCAATTTGTAGGAGCAATATGTCAATATGATCTTGTAGGCGTTTTTGTGAAAATGCATTTGATGTGTAATCAGGCATACCAACTTGTAGGATTAGAAGTAGTTCATACACATTAAATCTACCGTCTGCATGTTTCTCTGTAATAACTTTTATTTTTACACGACTCAAAACTTTTCAGGCAAATATGAAATTGGAGATGGCAAAACCCGGGAAAGATGGTATGGAAAAAACTCTAGAAGAATGTATGGAGACATTTACCATGGTACTTAAAAATAAAGATATCACCAAAAACACTTTCCTGCGAAATGCTGGGTTTTTGCAGTCCAAGTCCAAGTCCAAGTCCAAGTCTTTCTCTGCACAAGTTCTGGAGGAACAAATCCAAATAGAACGAGCTGCAGCAGATGTGTTAAGAAACCAAGTTGACATGTTGAGATCGAGATCAGAAGCATGTGATGCCCTACTGCAGGAGGCCAATCAAGTTTGTTATAATCTCTCAAAAGACTAATAAAATGCCATAGATAATTGGAGATGAAAACACTGACATTGACATGTGAGTACCTTGGTATTGTGAAATGTTTACTGAGACTGAGGCACTGTTCCTATTTTGTTGGTGGATGCATTTATCTACGGCTGGGATCAACTTGGTAGTTGTTCCTGTGGATGTTTTAGAAATTGGTTGCCTAGCCTTTTCAATCCGTTCGAACTTAAATGGTATTAGAGCCAAGGTCTCGAGTTTGAATTGTTGACGGTGTGGTTCAATTCATCCTTAAATTGTTGGTGCCCCATTGGCCCTTGTAAAGCTTCATGTGCCTACCTCCGAATCCAGTGTTGAATTTCTCTTGTCACACACGAGGATGGCTGTTAATGTGTATATAAGTGGGTTGCATAGCCCCTTTTATATAAGGTTGCAAGTTTCCTTATTGTGTTGTGCCTTTGGGATTCAGCCTGCACTTCTGACTTTTGGTTGCGTTGGCTACTGCATAAGTTTAATATAGTTCCATGTGGTTTTTGTTGAGTTCTATAATAAGTGGATTGCCTAGCCCTTTCCATCATTTCGGACCTGTGGTGTGCTATTCTGTTTTCCACGTATTAGACCTCCTCTTCTTAACAAGACTCCATGAGTAGGAGGCACTATGATTTTTTTTGCGCATGAAATTACTCAATTAGATAGCTTAATCCCATTTGTTGACTCTCTGTTGATCAGCCACTTGAGGGTAAAACTGAGTATATTGCACTAGCCAGTATTAGTACTCGAGGGGAAAACTGAGTGCAGATATTTTTCCAGTGTAAGGCTAACTGAGTACACGTAACGGTGCAGACGTGCAGTACCACGGACGCGTGTCGCGGTGCACAGCGGTTAGGCGGTGCGCGTGTTGAGACCAAACGTCTAGCTTTTTTGAGAAACTGCCGAGACCAACCGTCACGTTGCCAGAGCCCCCTCTCTCCCTCCCTCTGCACACAGTCTCATTCTCACTCACGCACGCAACCACGCCTCTCACGTCCCATCAACTTCTCCAAATCGAAGGAAAAAACACCAACCGCCCACGCGCGCTCCCTGCCGGCGATGGACAAGAAGAATGCGCCGGCGGCCGTCGCCTCCGTGAACTGGGCCTCTCTCTCGGCTGATGGACCACTTCACAAGATCGGCGAATGCTTACTGGCGAACGAGCAGTACGCTGACACCTACTCTGCTATGAGGCAAGTCTGTAGAAATTGGCGCTCAGGTTTACCTGAGCCCGACGTGCACCTGCACGAATGGATCATGCTAGACCACGGCCTTCCACGCGCTGCTGATTTCACCTTCCTCCACCTCCGCACATCCCGCTACGTCACCATCGATCTAACGGAAGTTCATGCAAGGTTCAAATTCCTCCATATCTATAGAGTTAATCTATTTTTATTTTCAATCGTAAACATCTTAGTGCTGAATGTTATCTTCATCAATATATTTTAGATACTACTTTGTCGGCTTTTGCCGTGGCGTCATCGTGCTTGCCCAGAAGAACCAGCCGCACAAGATACGGCTTCTGAACCCACTCACAAAGACATTGAATACTATGTTTGAGGCGCATATGCCAAACGTTATTCTGAAGTCAGTCGCTGTGATGAAGTCCCCGACTATGGTCTTCGTTTCCAAAGATTACCCGGCGGAAATTGCTTGGGTCGATGAGAGCACTCCAACTAAGGGTATAGATGAAGATTGGGGAGAAGGAAGATTTTCGATCGAGCACCATTGTCTGCGTTGCATTACCCCGTTCAATGGTGAATTGTATGCAATAGCTGTGAACAATTTTGAGTTCGGAAAATTAGTGTGCACCAACAATGTCCAGTTGGAGCAGCGTGCGAGCACTGTCAAAATGGATACACTATTTTCATTTCCAGAACTTGGAAATAACAAGTTCTACCTTGTGAAGTCGGATGGTGCTCTGCTGCTTGTGTTGTTGGACAACAAGCATTTGGAGGAAGGTCAACCATTGGTGTACCGTGTGGACACTGAGAGCCGCTCTCTCCATGCCGTCAATAACATTGGCAGTCGTGCCTTCTTCGTCCATTATATCCGGTGTATCTCCGTCGACACCAGAGTGCACCCGACACTTCGACCTGGCTGCATCTACTACACAGATTTTGGTTATATCAGAGAGTACTTTGATGATATAAAGGCCTGGGATGAGTGGCCAATACATGTGAATAGATTAGGAAACTACGGTATGAGAAATGAACAAAGGCCATACCGTTTGGAGGATGTATTGGCTGCACACTGCAGACGGAAGGAGTTCAATGAAAATTTCCTTCAATGGAGTGACGAAGAAATATATGCTGAATGAAGAACATATTCGTTCATCCTGGGGTATCCTAATCTTCATGTTGGCCATACATTGTGTCTTGTATTATTTTCAGATTAGTTTGTCGTGAACATTAACATTGTTATTGGCTGCTTTTGGCTCTTGTATGCAGTTTATGTAGTATTATACTTAGTTTTCTGGATTTATTATGCTGCTGTGAATTTATCCTATACTAGCTTCTAGATTTGACTGATTTTGTTTGTAATGATGATGGCTTGATGTGGCTGCTGGCCTTAACTGCCGAAGCAGAGCAATTAGTACTTAACCAGGTGTACCGTCTTTATATTAGTATTATATTATATTACTTGACCATAGCCATATTCAAAATCAAATCTCAGTCGGGCGGCAAAATCTCCCGCCAATCTAGAAATATTTCAGACGTGTTTTTGAATGGGATAAGAAGATAGAACACGATGATAGTAACCGATATTCAAGGTGATGATGATTTGATTTTGCACTCGGCCTTGAACAGAGGTACTAGTACGGTCTCACAATTTTTTATCATTATACTTGGACCTTAGCCAAATTCAAAATCTCATAGCGGCAAAACTTCCCGCCCACAAAATACAAAAAATTCACACGCTTTCAAATTCCCATTCTACCCTTGTGGAGATGACAGCAAAGTCGGTTGGTGGGGGGGTCTGCCCGTCATTTTTTGGATCACCACCTCCCTAGCCCCGGAAACCCTCCCAAAAAAATTCATTTCCCTCAGACCACCCACCGGAACTTCCCAAGTCCCTCTCTCTACCACCTCCACGACCACCGCACCGGAACATCCCCGCCGGACTTCCCTGGCCTACCCGAGCCCTCGCGATCCTCGTCATCCGGCTGCCTGCCGGAGCCGCTTCATCGACGCCGTCATCAACCGGACCGGATCATCCCCGCCGAACCTCGAAACCATATGCTCATCCAGCAGCCTACCGCAGTCGCTTCAGCTGCGGCATCGTCCACCGCATCGGATCTTGCTCACCGACACCGATGTGCATGAACCGAATCTGCTTCACCGGCGCCGTGCATGATCTAAACTCTTCTACTGTCGCTTTTCTATTGCTTGCCTGCAAGTTCTTGTTTAATCTTGGGGGAACCTGTTTGTGCTAACGACGCGCCGTTACGTCTTTGCAGATTAGATGAGTAACCATGAAGTTTAATGGCCGTCTCTCCAACCCCAAGGAGCACATGTAGTGTACTTCATCACCGGATCTATCAACCCCAGGAAGATCTGCTGTGATTCCCACAGAGTGCTTCTCCTAATGTAAGTCCCTTGTTTTAGCGCCATGTTCTGGGTTCAGATGCCTGTTTGTCTGAAGCTCTTTTAGTTCATTCCTAGTTATGACCGTAACACCTTGCTATTTTCTAGTTCATTGCTAACTTCAAGCGATTGAACATTTTGGTTTGCATTCCCTGCTCTGTAGATGTAGCCATCATAACTTCTATCTTGCTCATTCGTTGTTCATGCCAATCTTGTTCTCCCTGAACATGTTGGTTTGCATTCCCTGTACTACGGTGATGCCATTGTTATTTCTATCTACTTCGTCGTAAGCTAACAAATTAACTGCCTGCTATTAGTTCCTGCATGCTATCGCTCTGCCATCCTGCAGTACAAATTTATTTGAACTCGTCACAGCAGCAACTTCCATCATAATTTTGTCTGCCATCTGATTCTTCAAAAGCTGCAATATTAACTTGTTTCTCTTAATTGGCATGGCGCTCACATATAGAATTGTGAACATATTGGTGTGCATTCCCTTTTCTACAAGTTCAGATCCCACTATATTCCGTTTCTGGTCCATCCTAAGCCGTAGCATTAACTATCCTCTATGTGTTGCTCATTACAACTTTATATCCCGAAACAAATTGATTTTTTTCCCTTATCTACAAGTTTATCAGTGATGCCATTATAACTCCTATCTGTTTTATTCCTAGCTATTATAGTAACATCCTGCTATTATTTAGTTCATGGCCAATTTTAAGTAATTGCACATGTTGGTTCGCATTCCCTGCTCTATAGCTTTTGGCATCGTAACTTCTATATTTGGTTTACATTCCCTGCTCTGTAGATCTAGCCATCATAACTTTATCTTGCTCAGTTGTTGTTACAAAAATTATGGCCTGCTACTATGTTGTTTGTGCCAATTTTTTACTCCATGAACATGTTGGCTTGCATTCCCTGTACTACAGGTGATGCCATTGTTTTGTATCTAGTTCATTGTAAGCTAACAAAGTAAGGACTTAGTTTGGCATGCTATCACTCTGCTATCTAAGCCTGTAGTACAAATAAACTTGTCATATTACTAGATAATAATTTTGTGTGCCATCTTGTTCTTCAAAAGCTGCATTATCGACTTGTTTCTCTGACTTGGCATGACGCTCACATATGGAATGCTGAACATATTGGTTTGCATTCCCTCTTATACAAGTTCACATGTGATCCCACTATATTCTGTATCTTGCTCAGTCGTCGTTACAAAATTTATAGCCTGCTACTATGTTGTTCATGCCAATTTTGTACTCCCTGAACATGTTGGTTTGCATGGGACTCGACAGTAGTAAGTCTGCTGTTTCATTCTAACATGCTCTGTTATATTGGCTGTTGGTATGCGGCATGCACTCTTTGTTTGCTTATTGTGCGCATTACAATGATCTTGTTATAACGACGAAATGATGAGTTCCAAATTCTTTGGCAAACAATATTGTAGTGTCTTTGCCTTTCCATTGTTGTTGTCTTAACTTGTAATGTCTTTGTTTCAGATATAGGTGCTGCATGGACAACTTAAAAGATTGTCGGATCGCTTCATTGTATTGCTAGGTTTAATTACCATTCAATTTCTCTGGGTTCTGTAATATTTTTTTCAATGCCTTGCAGCTGATGTAATATTTAGTTAGTTTTTATAGTTCTTTCGCGCATTTTTTCTTTGGTGCTTGTGGTAAGTGAGGCTATTCGACAGAAATCAATGCTGCGTAAATATTCTCAGTATCTAAATCACGAATTCCCATCCCTTAAACGGCCCAATTAAGCAAAATCACATATGTGCCTGCCCGCAAAATCCTAAAGCGCATATTATGCCGGCATATAAACAGCAACTAAACGGGCTGGCCCACTTACTTCTTGGGCCAGCCCATTTGATTTACCGTGGACCCCACACTCTAATTGGGCTGGCCCACTTGCTTTAAGGTGGACCCCACCCACTACTGGGCCGGCCCACTAAATAGTTGGGCCAGCCCATTTGCTTTTGTGGTGGACCCCACATACTAAATGGGCCGGCCCTTTAAGAGGAAAGTGGGACCCACCTTTTGGCCCGGCCCACTATCTTGTTGGGCCGGCCCACTGCTATATGGTGGACCCCACATACTAATTGGGCCGGCCCTTCAACAGAAAGGGGCCCACCTGTGCTTTTGGCCCGGCCCACTATCTTGTTGGGCCAGCCCACTTGCTATATGGTGGTCCCACATGGTAAATGGGCGGCCCTTTAATAGGAAGGTGGGACCCACCTGTGTTTTTGGCCCGGCCCACTATCTTGTTGGGCCGGCCCACTTTCTATATGGTGGACCCCACATACCAAATGGGCCGGCCCATTAACAGGAAAGTGGGACCCACCTGTGTTTTTGGCCCGCCCACTATCTTGGTGGGCCAGCCCACTTGCTATATGGTGGACCCCACATACTAAATGGGCCGGCCCTTTAACAGGAAGGTGGGACCCACCTGTGTTTTTGGCCCGGCCCACTATCTTGTTGGGCCGGCCCACTTGCTATATGGTGGACCCCACATACTAAATGGGCCGACCCGAAAGTGGGACCCACCTGTGTTTTTGGCCCGGCCCACTAGCTTGTTGGGCCGGCCCACTTGCTATACGGTGGACCCCACACACTAAATGGGCGGCCTTTTAACAGGAAAGTGGGACCCACCTGTGTTTTTGGCCCGGCCCACTTGCTTCTTGGGCCGGCCCAGTTGCTGTAAGGTGGACCCCACATGTTAAATGGGCCGGCCCATTTAAGTTTTGACCAGTCAACATTAGAGGTTAGGCCCGGCCCACGTAACTAATGGACCAGCCCAGCTATATAGTTGACCGGTCAAACTATGTCATCTGGCCCGGCCCGCTTAAGACGTGGCAGGCCTCGTGTGGGCCTACCATCTACCACGGGGTTTCAGCCGGTTAACGCCGTTAACTGGCAGTTAACGGCGTCTGCCACGTGTCAGTTTGCATGACGTCAGCAGTCAACGGGCTCCCGGAAACACTTGGGCAACGGTCCGATTTTCCGTGGCGGAAGGGCGCCCAAGCGCGATGATACGTCTCCAACGTATCGATAATTTCTTATGTTCCATGCCACTTTATTGATGATACCTACATGTTTTATGCACATTATATGTCATATTTATGCATTTTCTGGAACTAACCTATTAACAAGATGAAGTGCTGTTTTCTGCTGTTTTTGGTTTCATAAATCCTAGTAAGGAAATATTTCGAATTGGACGAAATCTTCGCCAGGGTCTTATTTTTGCACGGAGCTTCCGAAGACCGAAGAGATAACGAAGTGGGGCCACGAGGTGGCCAGACCACGGCGGCGCGGCCTGTGCCCCGGCCGCGCCACCCTGTCCCCCGGGCCCCTCGTGTGGCCCCCGACCTACCCTTCCGCCTACAAATAGCCTCCGTCGCGAAACCCCCGCACCGAGAGCCACGATACGGAAAACCTTCGAGCGACGCCGCGAATCCCATCTCGGGGATTCAGGAGATCGCCTCCGGCACCCGCCGAGAGGGGATTCATCTCCCGGAGGACTCTTCATCGCCATGATCGCCTCCGGAGTGATGAGTGAGTAGTTCACCCCGGACTATGGGTCCATAGCTAGCTAGATGGTCGTCTTCTCCTTGTTGTGCTTCATTGTTGGATCTTGTGAGCTGCCTAACATGATCAAGATCATCTATATGTAATACTATATGTTGTGTTTGTCGGGATCCGATGGATAGAGAATACTATGTTATGGTGATTATCAATCTATTGTTTATGTGTTGTTTATGATCTTGCATGCTCTCCGTTATTAGTAGAGGCTCTGGCCAAGTTTTTACTCTTAACTCCAAGAGGGAGTATTTATGCTCGATAGTGGGTTCATGCCTTCATTGACACCTGGGACAGTGACAGAAAGTTCTAAGGTTGTGATGTGTTGTTGCCACTAGGGATAAAACATTGATTCTATGTCTAAGGATGTAGTTGTCGATTACATTACGCACCATACTTAATGCAATTGTCTGTTGCTTAGCAACTTAATACTGAATGGGGTTCGGATGATAACCTGAAGGTGGACTTTTTAGGCATAGATGCAGTTGGATGGCGGTCTATGTACTTTGTCGTAATGCCCAATTAAATCTCACTATATTTATCATATCATGTATATGCATTGTTATGCCTTTCTCTATTTGTCAATTGCCCGACTGTAATTTGTTCACCCAACATGCTTTTATCTTATGGGAGAGACACCTCTAGTGAACTGTGGACCCCGGTCCTATTCTTTACATAGCATACAATCTACTGCAATTGTGTTTTACTATTTTCTTGCAAACATCTTCCACTCGATACGTTTAATCCTTTGTTACAGCAAGCCGGTGAGATTGACAACCTCACTGTTTCGTTGGGGCAAAGTACTTTGGTTTTGTTGTGCAGGTTCCACGTTGGCGCCGGAATCCATGTTGTTGCGCCGCATCACATTTCGCCACCATCAACCTTCAACGTGCTTCTTTGCTCCTACTGGTTCGATTAAACCTTGGTTTCATACTGAGGGAAACTTGCTTCTATACGCATCATACCTTCCACTTGGGGTTCCCAACGGACGTGTGCATCTACGCGTATCAAGCTAAATTTCTGGCGCCATTGCCGGGGAGATCAAGACACGCTGCAAGGGGAGTCTCCACTTCTCAATCTCTTTACTTTGTTTTTGTCTTGCTTTATTTTATTTACTACTTTGTTTGCTGCACCTAAACAAAACACACAAAAAATTAGTTGCTAGTTTTACTTTATTTATTGTCTTGCTCTCTATATCAAAAACACAAAAAAATTAGTTACTTGTCTTTACTTTATTCGCCTTGTTTACTTTTTGCTTATTGCATCATGTTTCCTTTTAATTTTACCACAAAAGACATACCGGTAGGACGTGGGTCCATAGTTGGGAGAAATAATATAGAAGAATTTTTCAATCATGTTAGTATTACTGAAAATTTTGAAGATAAACACTTGGTAGAACTTGCACCTACCTATGAAATTGCTGCTGCTGCTTTAGTTCGCATGTTGGAAACTAAATTTGTTAATCTCAATCCTATAATCCAACACATGTTTCTTACACTTGGTGATATGGAAGAAGGGGAAAAGAAAGATTTTGTTTTAGAAACCCTTCTTAGAGAATTTGGTGGTCTAGCAAGAGAGGCTAGAAAGGTTTTTGCTAAATTTAATATGCTAGGTTCTCATACCAATTTTATTGGTCTCCTTGAAAAAATGGACATGGATAGAATAAGATACACTAATAATATTAATGATGGTGGGGAGATCAAAGCACCAATACCATGTAAACTCCTAGCTATGAATGATGCACTAGAAAATAACTATGCTTGGCTTGTTCCTGAAAATTTGTTCGATGAGAGTAGCAAGCCTAAGACTAATGAAAAGGGAGACGCTAAAACTTATATATCAAATATACTATGCTTGGTTGAGAAAACTCCCAACACCCCTGGTAATGATGTTGATGCTTCATCTCTCGATAATACTTGATTTGCACTTTCTGCGCTGAAAGGCGTTAAAGAAAAGCGCTTATGGGAGACAACCCATATTTTTACTACAGCAATTTTTTGTTTTGTTGAGTCTTGGAAGTTGTTTACTACTGTAGCAACCTCTCCTTATCATGTTTTTGTGCCAAGTAAAGTTTCTATGTCAAAGTTGATATTATATTTGGGATCGCTGCGCAGAAACAGCATTGCTGTCTGTCACGAATCTGGGCACAGCCTCTGTAGAAAATTCGAAAAAATCTGCCAATTTACGAGCGTGTCATGTACGCAACTTTCATTAGTTATGAGTTTTTCCATTTGAGGAGTGGTGCCAGCTTTAAATTCGTCTTTACGATGTTCGTTTTGACAGATTCTGCCTTTTATTTCGCATTGCCTCTTTTGCTATATTGGATTCATTTCTTTGATCCATTAATGTCCAGTAGCTTTATGCAATGTCCAGAAGTGTAAAGAATGTTTGTGTCACCTCTGAATGTGTGAATTATTAATTGTACTAACCCTCTAATGAGTTTGCTTGAAGTTTGGTGTGAAGGAAGTTTTCAAGGGTCAAGAGAGGAGTATGATATACTATGATCAAGAGGAGTGAAAGCTCTAAGCTTGGGGATGCCCGTGGTTCACCCCTGCATATTTTAAGAAGACTCAAGCGTCTAAGCTTGGGGATGCCCAAGGCATCCCCTTCTTCATCGACAACATCATACTCTCCTGAAACTATATTTTTATTCAATCACATCTTGTGAATGGTTTGTTTTTGTTTTTATGTTTGAATAAATATCAAATTCAAGGCGAAGTTTCTTCTTGGTTAAATTGTTATATGGTGGGAATTGTTAAATGTACATGTAGTAATTCTAAAATGTCTTGGATAATGTGATACTTGGCAATTGTTGTGCTCATGTTTAAGCTCTTGCATTATATACTTTGCACCCATTAATGAAGAAATACATAGAGCTTGCTAAAATTTGATTTGCATATTTGGTCTCTCTAAGGTCTAGATAATATCTAGTATTGAGTTTTGAACAACAGGGAAGGTGTAGAGTCTTATAATGTTTACAATATGTCTTTTATGTGAGTTTTGCTGCACCTGTTCATCCTTGAGTTTGCTTCAAATAACCTTGCTAGCCTAAACCTTGTATCGAGAGGGAATACTTCTCATGCATCCAAAATCCTTGAGCCAACTACTATGCCATTTGTGTCCACCATACCTACCTACTACATGGTATTTCTCCGCCATTCCAAAGTAAATTTCTTGAGTGCTACCTTTAAAATTCCATCATTCACCTTTGCAATATATAGCTCATGGGACAAAATAGCCTTAAAAACTATCGTAGTATTGAATATGTACTTATGCACTTTATCTTTTATTAAGTTGCTTGTTGTGCGATAACCATGCTTCTGGGGAACGCCATCAACTATTGTTGAATATCATGTGAGTTGCTATGCATGTCCGTCTTGTCTGAAGGATCTATCATTTTAGTGGTTGGAGCATGCAAAATTGTTAGAGAAGAACATTGGGCCGCTAACTAAAGCCATGAACCATGGTTGAAGTTTCAGTTTTGGACATATATCCTCAATCTCATATGAGAATAATAATCATTGCTACATGCTTATGCATTTAAGAGGAGTCCATTATCTGTTGTCCATGTTGTCCCGGTATGGATGTCTAAGTTGAGAATAATCAAAAGCGAGAAATCCAAAATGCGAGCTTTCTCCTTAGACCTGTACAGGCGCATACCCCTTTGTGACACTTGGTTGAAACATGGCATGCAAAGACCCGGTAGTCCAAGCTAAGTAGGACGAGGTGCGGGCACTATTAGTATACTATGCATGAGGCTTGCAACTTGTAAGATATAATTTACATAACTCATATGCTTTATTACTACCGTTGACAAAATTGTTTCATGTTTTCAAAATAAAAGCTCTAGCACAAATATAATCGATGCTTTCCTCTTTGAAGGACCTTTCTTTTACTTTTATTGTTGAGTTACCTATCTCCCTCCACCTAAGAAGCAAACACTTGTGTGAACTGTGCATTGATTCCTACATACTTGCATATTGCACTTGTTATATTACTTTATGTTGACAATATCCATGAGATATACATGTTATAAGTTGAAAGCAACCGCTGAAACTTCATCTTCCTTTGTGTTGCTTCAATACCTTTACTTTGATTTATTGCTTTATGAGTTAACTCTTATGCAAGACTTATTGATGCTTGTCTTGAAGTACTATTCATGAAAAGTCTTTGCTATATGATTCACTTGTTTACTCATGTCATTACCTTTGTTTTGATCGCTGCATTCATTACATATGTTTACAAATAGTATGATCAAGATTATGATGGCATGTCACTTCAGAAATTATTATGTTATCGTTTTACTGCTCGGGACGAGCAGAACTAAGCTTGGGGATGCTGACGTCTCCAACGTATCGATAATTTCTTATGTTCCATGCCACTTTATTGATGATACCTACATGTTTTATGCACATTATATGTCATATTTATGCATTTTCGAACTAACCTATTAACAAGATGCCGAAGAGTTAGTTTTCTGCTGTTTTGGTTTCAGAAATCCTAGTAAGGAAATATTCTCGAATTGGACGAAATCTTCGCCCAGGGTCTTATTTTTGCACGGAGCTTCCAGAAGACCGAAGAGATAACGAAGTGAGGTGGCCAGACAGGGCGCGCGGCCTGGGCGCACCGTCCCCTGGGCTCGTGGGCCTCGACCTACCCTTCCGCCTACAAATAGCCTCCTCCGAAACCCCAGCACGAGAGCCACGATACGGAACCTTTGGCCGCCGCCGCGAATCCCATCACCATTCGGGGCCTCATTCCTGGGAGAGGGATTCATCTCCCGGAGGACTCTTCATCGCCATGATCGCTCCGGAGTGATGAGTGAGTAGTTCACCCCTGGACTATGGGTCCATAGCAGTAGCTAGATGGTCGTCTTCTCCTTGTTGTGCTTCATTGTTGGATCTTGTGAGCTGCCTAACATGATCAAGATCATCTATATGTAATACTATATGTTGTGTTTGTCGGGATCCGATGGATAGAGAATACTATGTTATGGTGATTATCAATCTATTTTTTATGTGTTGTTTATGATCTTGCATGCTCTCCGTTATTAGTAGAGGCTCTGGCCAAGTTTTTACTCTTAACTCCCAGAGATTTTTCATGCTCATTGACACTGGGACAGTGACAGAAAGTTCTAAGGTTGTGATGTTGTTGCCACTAGGGATAAAACATTGATTCTATGTCTAAGGATGTAGTTGTCGATTACATTACGCACCATACTTAATGCAATTGTCTGTTCTTAGCAACTTAATACTGAATGGGGTTCGGATGATAACTGAAGGTGGACTTTTTAGGCATAGATGCTTGGATGGCGGTCTATGTACTTTGTCGTAATGCCCAATTAAATCTCACTATATTTATCATATCATGTATATGCATTGTTATGCCTTTCTCTATTTGTCAATTGCCCGACTGTAATTTGTTCACCCAACATGCTTTTATCTTATGGGAGAGACACCTCTAGTGAACTGTGGACCCCGGTCCTATTCTTTACATAGCATACAATCTACTGCAATTGTGTTTTACTATTTTCTTGCAAACATCTTCCACTCGATACGTTTAATCCTTTGTTACAGCAAGCCGGTGAGATTGATGATGGCGTGTAACTCACACGTTCGTTGGGAACCCCAAGAGGAAGGTATGATGCGCACAGTAGCAAGTTTTCCCTCAGAAAGAAACCAAGGTTTAATCGAACCAGGAGCCAAGAAGCACGTTGAAGGTTGATGGTGGCGAAATGTGATGCGGCGCAACAACAGGGATTCCGGCGCCAACGTGGAATCTGCACAACAAAATCAAAGTACTTTGCCCCAACGAAACAGTGAGGTTGTCAATCTCACCGGCTTGCTGTAACAAAGGATTAAACGTATCGAGTGGAAGATGTTTGCAAAGAAAACAGTAAAACACAATTGCAGTAGATTGTATGCTATGTAAAGAATAGGACCGGGGTCCACAGTTCACTAGAGGTGTCTCTCCCATAAGATAAAAGCATGTTGGGTGAACAAATTACAGTCGGGCAATTGACAAATAGAGAAGGGCATAACAATGCATATACATGATATGATAAATATAGTGAGATTTAATTGGGCATTACGACAAAGTACATAGACCGCCATCCAACTGCATCTATGCCTAAAAAGTCCACCTTCAGGTTATCATCCGAACCCCATTCAGTATTAAGTTGCTAAGCAACAGACAATTGCATTAAGTATGGTGCTTAATGTAATCGACAACTACATCCTTAGACATAGAATCAATGTTTTATCCCTAGTGGCAACAGCACATCACAACCTTAGAACTTTCTGTCACTGTCCCAGGTGTCAATGAAGGCATGAACCCACTATCGAGCATAAATACTCCCTCTTGGAGTTAAGAGCAAAAACTTGGCTAGAGCCTCTACTAATAACGGAGAGCATGCAAGATCATAAACAACACATAAACAATAGATTGATAATCACCATAACATAGCATTCTCTATCCATCGGATCCCGACAAACACAACATATAGTATTACATATAGATGATCTTGATCATGTTAGGCAGCTCACAAGATCCAACAATGAAGCACAACAAGGAGAAGACGACCATCTAGCTACTGCTATGGACCCATAGTCCAGGGGTGAACTACTCACTCATCACTCCGGAGGCGATCATGGCGATGAAGAGTCCTCCGGGAGATGAATCCCCTCTCCGGCAGGGTGCCGGAGGCGATCTCCGAACCCGTGATGGGATTGCGGCGGCGGCTTCTCCGGAAGGTTTTCCGTATCGTGGCTCTTGACGGGGGTTTCGCGACGGAGGCTATTTGTAGGCGGAAGGGTAGGTCAGGGGGCCACACGAGGGGCCCAGGGGACAGGGTGGCGCGGCCAGGGCCTGGGCCGCGCCGCCCTGTGGTCTGGCCACCTCGTGGCCCCACTTCGTTATCTCTTCGGTCTTCTGGAAGCTCCGTGCAAAAATAGGACCCTGGGCGAAGATTTCGTCCAATTCCGAGAATATTTCCTTACTAGGATTTCTGAAACCAAAAACAGCAGAAAACAGCAACTGGCTCTTCGGCATCTTGTTAATAGGTTAGTTCCAGAAAATGCATAAATATGACATATAATGTGCATAAAACATGTAGGTATCATCAATAAAGTGGCATGGAACATAAGAAATTATCGATACGTTGGAGACGTATCAGCATCCCCAAGCTTACTGCTCGTCCCGAGCAGGTAAAACGATAACAAAGATAATTTCTGAAGTGACATGCCATCATAATCTTGATCATACTATTTGTAAACATATGTAATGAATGCAGCGATCAAAACAAAGGTAATGATATGAGTAAACAAGTGAATCATATAGCAAAGACTTTTCATGAATAGTACTTCAAGACAGGCATCAATAAGTCTTGCATAAGTGTTAACTCATAAAGCAATAAATCAAAGTAAAGGTATTGAAGCAACACAAAGGAAGATGAAGTTTCAGCGGTTGCTTTCAACTTATAACATGTATATCTCATGGATATTGTCAACATAAAGTAATATAACAAGTGCAATATGCAAGTATGTAGGAATCAATGCACAGTTCACACAAGTGTTTGCTTCTTAGGTGGAGGGAGATAGGTAAACTGACTCAACAATAAAAGTAAAAGAAAGGTCCTTCAAAGAGGAAAGCATCGATTGCTGTATTTGTGCTAGAGCTTTTATTTTGAAAACATGAAACAATTTTGTCAACGGTAGTAATAAAGCATATGAGTTATGTAAATTATATCTTACAAGTTGCAAGCCTCATGCATAGTATACTAATAGTGCCCGCACCTCGTCCTACTTAGCTTGGACTACCGGGTCTTTGCATGCCATGTTTCAACCAAGTGTCACAAAGGGGTACCTCCATGCCGCCTGTACAAAGGTCTAAGGAGAAAGCTCGCATTTTGGATTTCTCGCTTTTGATTATTCTCAACTTAGACATCCATACCGGGACAACATGGACAACAGATAATGGACTCCTCTTAAATGCATAAGCATGTAGCAATGATTATTATTCTCATATGAGATTGAGGATATATGTCCAAAACTGAAACTTCAACCATGGTTCATGGCTTTAGTTAGCGGCCCAATGTTCTTCTCTAACAATTTTGCATGCTCCAACCACTAAAATGATAGATCCTTCAGACAAGACGGACATGCATAGCAACTCACATGATATTCAACAATAGTTGATGGCGTTCCCCAGAAGCATGGTTATCGCACAACAAGCAACTTAATAAAAGATAAAGTGCATAAGTACATATTCAATACTACGATAGTTTTTAAGGCTATTTTGTCCCATGAGCTATATATTGCAAAGGTGAATGATGGAATTTTAAAGGTAGCACTCAAGAAATTTACTTTGGAATGGCGGAGAAATACCATGTAGTAGGTAGGTATGGTGGACACAAATGGCATAGTAGTTGGCTCAAGGATTTTGGATGCATGAGAAGTATTCCCTCTCGATACAAGGTTTAGGCTAGCAAGGTTATTTGAAGCAAACTCAAGGATGAACCAGCAAAACTCACATAAAAGACATATTGTAAACATTATAAGACTCTACACCGTCTTCCTTGTTGTTCAAAACTCAATACTAGATATTATCTAGACCTTAGAGAGACCAAATATGCAAATCAAATTTTAGCAAGCTCTATGTATTTCTTCATTAATGGGTGCAAAGCATATGATGCAAGAGCTTAAACATGAGCACAACAATTGCCAAGTATCACATTATCCAAGACATTTTAGAATTACTACATGTAGCATTTTCCAATTCCAACCATATAACAATTTAACGAAGAAGAAACTTCGCCTTGAACATTATGAGTAAAGCCTAAGGACATATTTGTCCATATGCAACAGCGGAGCGTGTCTCTCTCCCACAAAGTGAATGCTAGGATCCATTTTATTCAAACAAAAACAAAAACAAAAACAAACCGACGCTCCAAGTAAAGAACACAAGATGTGATTGAATAAAAATATAGTTTCAGGGGAGGAACCTGATGATGTTGTCGATGAAGAAGGGGATGCCTTGGGCATCCCCAAGCTTAGACGCTTGAGTCTTCTTAAAATATGCAGGGGTGAACCACGGGGGCATCCCCAAGCTTAGAGCTTTCACTCCTCTTGATCATAGTATATCATACTCCTCTCTTGACCCTTGAAAACTTCCTTCACACCAAACTTCAAGCAAACTCATTAGAGGGTTAGTGCACAATTAATAATTCACACATTCAGAGGTGACACAATCATTATTTTCACTTCTGGACATTGCATAAAGCTACTGGACATTAATGGATCAAAGAAATGAATCCAACATAGCAAAAGAGACAATGCGAAATAAAAGGCAGAATCTGTCAAAACAGAACAGTCCGTAAAGACGAATTTAAAGCTGGCACCAGACTTGCTCAAATGGAAAAACTCAAAACTAATGGAAGTTGCGTACATATCTGTGGATCACGCTCGTAAATTGGCAGATTTTTCGAATTTTCTACAGAGGACTGTGCCCAGATTCGTGACAGACAGCAATGCTGTTTCTGCGCAGCGATCCCAAATATAACATCAACTTTGACATAGAAACTTTACTTGGCACAAAAACATGATAAGGAGAGGTTGCTACAGTAGTAAACAACTTCCAAGACTCAACAAAACAAAAAATTGCTGTAGTAAAAACATGGGTTGTCTCCCATAAGCGCTTTTCTTTAACGCCTTTCAGCTAGGCGCAGAAAGTGCAAATCAAGTATTATCGAGAGATGAAGCATCAACATTATTATTTTTCATGCAAACACAAATTGTTGCAGAGGGTACTTTAGGTGCTCCATTATCTAAATTTTCTATGGTGGTGCTAGGGGTTTTAGCAATTTTAGGCCTATAGTAATTCTTTTGTTTAGGCACTTTAGAGGCGTACATGAATTTTTGCTCTTTACCCACATAAGCTTTCTCATTATACTTGAGAGAAGAAAAGGTTGAACCCAAGGTTCCCATAGCTTTTTCAAGTTCATCAATCCTATTGGTTTGATTATCATGGACAACACAAGTTCCTAGGACACTAATTCTTTCATCAATTCCTCCTAGGGATTTATCAAGTTCATCAGTTTTATCCAATAACATTTCCAATTTAGTTTCAATACTTGGAAAATTTTTCTCTATGGTTTCCAATTTTTTCATAACATCCTCAAGAGAGATTTCAATTTTAACTTCATTAACAGGTGGTATTCCAACTAGACTCTCAATAATGCAACTAGCTTCTAAAGCGGGAGTACCTAGGAAATTGCCTCCCGAAAGAGTATCAAGAACATACCTATTCCAACTAGATAAACCAACATAAAAGTTCCTAAGAAGGATAGTGGTGGAGTGTTTCTTAATGCACCTATGATGAGCATTACTAATTCTGTACCAAGCATCTTTAAAACTTTCTCCACCTTGTTGCTTAAAAGAACGAACTTCAACTTCAGGATTACTCATTTTAGTAGCAATAAAGTAAACTAGGCAAATAAAGTAAAGACAAGTAACTAATTTTTTTTGTGTGTTTTTGATATAGCAAACAAGATAGCAAATAAACTAGCAACTAATTTTTTTGTATTTTGATTAGGTGCAGCAAACAAAGTAGTAAATAAAATAAAGCAAGACAAAAACAAAGTAAAAAGATTGAGAAGTGGAGACTCCCCTTGCAGCGTGTCTTGATCCCCGGCAACGGCGCCGAAAAAGAGCTTGGTGGCGTGTAACTCACACGTTCGTTGGGAACCCCAAGAGGAAGGTATGATGCGCACGCAGCAAGTTTTCCCTCAGAAAGAAACCAAGGTTTAATCGAACCAGTAGGAGCCAAGAAGCACGTTGAAGGTTGATGGTGGCGAAATGTGATGCGGCGCAACAACAGGGATTCCGGCGCCAACGTGAATCTGCACAACAAAACCAAAGTACTTTGCCCCAACGCAGTGAGGTTGTCAATCTCACCGGCTTGCTGTAACAAAGGATTAAACGTATCGAGTGGAAGATGTTTGCAAAGAAAACAGTAAAACACAATTGCATGATTGTATGCTATGTAAAGAATAGGACCGGGGTCCACAGTTCACTAGAGGTGTCTCTCCCATAAGATAAAAGCATGTTGGGTGAACAAATTACAGTCGGGCAATTGACAAATAGAGAAGGGCATAACAATGCATATACATGATATGATAAATATAGTGAGATTTAATTGGGCATTACGACAAAGTACATAGACCGCCATCCAACTGCATCTATGCCTAAAAAGTCCACCTTCAGGTTATCATCCGAACCCCATTCAGTATTAAGTTGCTAAGCAACAGACAATTGCATTAAGTATGGTGCGTAATGTAATCGACAACTACATCCTTAGACATAGAATCAATGTTTTATCCCTAGTGGCAACAGCACATCACAACCTTAGAACTTTCTGTCACTGTCCCAGGTGTCAATGAAGGCATGAACCCACTATCGAGCATAAATACTCCCTCTTGGAGTTAAGAGCAAAAACTTGGCCAGAGCCTCTACTAATAACGGAGAGCATGCAAGATCATAAACAACACATAAACAATAGATTGATAATCACCATAACATAGCATTCTCTATCCATCGGATCCCGACAAACACAACATATAGTATTACAGATAGATGATCTTGATCATGTTAGGCAGCTCACAAGATCCAACAATGAAGCACAACAAGGAGAAGACGACCATCTAGCTACTGCTATGGACCCATAGTCCAGGGGTGAACTACTCACTCATCACTCCGGAGGCGATCATGGCGATGAAGAGTCCTCCGGGAGATGAATCCCCTCTCCGGCAGGGTGCCGGAGGCGATCTCCTGAATCCCCCGAGATGGGATTCGCGGCGGCGGCGTCTCTGGAAGGTTTTCCGTATCGTGGCTCTCGGTACTGGGGGTTTCGCGACGGAGGCTATTTGTAGGCGAAGGGCAGGTCAAGAGGCGGCACGAGGGGCCCAGGGGCAGGCCGGCGCGGCCAGGGCCTGGGCCGCGCCGCCCTGTCATCTGGCCACCTCGTGGCCCCACTTCGACTCTCCTTCGGTCTTCTGGAAGCTTCGTGCAAAAATAGGACCCTGGGCGAAGATTTCGTCCAATTCCGAGAATATTTCCTTACTAGGATTTCTGAAACCAAAAACAGCAGAAAACAGACTGGCTCTTCGGCATCTTGTTAATAGGTTAGTTCCAGAAAATGCATAAATATGACATAAAGTGTGCATAAAACATGTAGGTATCATCAATAAAGTAGCATGGAACATAAGAAATTATCGATACGTTGGAGACGTATCAATTGACAACCTCACTGTTTCGTTGGGGCAAAGTACTTTGGTTTTGTTGTGCAGATTCCACGTTGGCGCCGGAATCCCTGGTGTTGCGCCGCATCACATTTCGCCACCATCAACCTTCAACGTGCTTCTTGGCTCCTACTGGTTCGATTAAACCTTGGTTTCATACTGAGGGAAACTTGCTTCTATACGCATCATACCTTCCACTTGGGGTTCCCAACGGACGTGTGCATCTACGCGTATCACGCGACGGACCGAAAAAATCGTCGTTGGACTTTGCCTGACGCAGTTTCGACAACAGAACCCATATCGTCGGGTTAGGCCCATAGGCGACGAAAAATGCCCCTTAGTTGACGATTTTGGGACGTTGTCTATCAAAACTTTTCTTGTAGTGAGGGGAAACTCTCCCGGTGTTGATTTCTACTTGTTATTGAAGCTATTGAGTGAAACCGTTGAACCAAGGTTTAGGTTCAGATTTTTATTCATCATCATATCACCTCTGATCATGTTCCATATGATGTCTCGTGAGTAGTTCGTTTAGTTCTTGAGGACATGGGTGAAGTCTAGATGTTAGTAGTGAATTATTGTTGAGTAGTATTCAATGTTATGATATTTAAGTTGTGGTGTTACTCTTCTAGTGGTGTCATGTGAACGTCGACTACATGATACTTCACCTTTATGGGCCTAGGGGAGTGCATCTTGTATTCGTTTGCTAATTGTGGGGTTGCCGGAGTGACAGAAACCTAAACCCCCGTTAGTATATCGGTGCAGGAGGGATAGCAGGATCTCAGAGTTTAAGGCTGTGGTTAGATTTATCTTAATTACTTTCTTGTATTTGCGGATGCTTGCAAGGGGTATAATCACAAGTATGTATTAGTCCTAGGAAGGGCGGTGCATTAGCATAGGTTCACCCACACAACACTTATCAAAACAATGAAGATTAATCAGCTGTATGAAGCGAAAGCACTAGACTAAAATCCCCGTGTGTCCTCAAGAACGTTTGGTCATTATAAGTAAACAAACCGGCTTGTCCTTTGTGCTAAAAAGGATTGGGCCACTCGCTGCAATTATTTCTCTCGTATTTTATTTACTTGTACTTTATTTATCTGCAATATCAAAACCCCCTGAATACTTGTCTGTGAGCATTTACAGTGAATCCTTCATCGAAACTGCTTGTCAACACCTTCTGCTCCTCGTTGGGTTCGACACTCTTATTTATCGAAAGTACTACGATACACCCCCTATACTTGTGGGTCATCAACCGGCGATGGCAAAACAACATTACCCTACACAAAATCAAGTCCCAGTGCATGATTCTGGATCTAGAAAAATCTTCGAGTTCAAATTTCATCGGGTGCGTGTTCAGCGCTCCCGATGGGAGTAGCCCCCGAGTCTAGGCACGGATGCTGGCAACCGCGTGTAGACTTAGACCTAGCCACTTGATTGTTTCAATTTCCTTCGAATGCTTCATTCAGAGTCGACACTTTTCATGACATCATCGATGATGTAACCACTGCCACGGTCTGATTGACAGGACATGACCTAACGGGCCCACCCTAATTCTACGCGGTCAGTTAGGAAATGACTAGTGCTTGTGCATTGACCGAGGCGCCTCCTCGATTTCCACGCGTAGTGGGCGTAATGGGCCATCGGTTCCATCCCTCTTGCTTGGACACGTGTATAATTGGATCCTCGTCCATCTCTCCACGATCATCAGCGTTACAACCACGATTTCCCACCAGCCCTTGCTATAAATAAAGAGCTTTTTACCGTTTTCACTTTTTACGCCTCCATACTGCTCGCCTTCCTCCTCAGTTCTTTCTCGCCATTGTTCCTGCTTTCAAGAGCTCAAGCACCATGGGCAAGACGAAGGGAACCGCTGGTTCAAGCGCTTCCACGGGCGCGGCCAAGGTTGGCCTTGACTGGTGCGCCTCCACCATTTCCAACCGCGAGGTGAACAGGCTGCGCACGCTTGGCTTCATCTCATCTGCCGACTCTGACATCCGCCTCCCAGGTTCATCCTCTCGCCCAAAGCATCCTAAAGGCTTTACTGTTATGTTCGCCGATTTCTTGTTTCGTGGGTTTTCTCTTCCTGCCCACGATTTCCTTCGCTCTCTTCTTTTGTTCTATGGGATCCAGCTTTGGCAGCTGACCAACAATTCCATTCTTCATCTCTCCATCTTCATCACTCTGTGCGAGGCCTTCCTTGGCATCGACCCCCACTGGGGCTTGTTGATACGTCCAAAATGTATCTACTTTCCCGAACACTTTTGCTATTGTTTTGCCTCTAATTTGTGTATTTTGGATACAACTAACACGGACTAACGCTGTTTTCAGCAGAATTGCACTGGTGTCTTGTTTTTGTGCATTCAGGAAAATCCCCGGGATTAATTCCAATGGGCCTATTTTCACAGAAGATGGACGGAGCCAGAAGACCAGAAGGAGGGGGGCCACGAGGCGCCCACCCCACAAGACGGCGCGGTGGGCCCCTGGGCCGCACCGGCCTATGGTGGCGGCGCCTCGGCCAGCCTCCGATGCCCCCTTTCGACTACTTAAGGGTTTCGACCTAAAAACGCCAGGGGGTTCGACCATATTTCCAGAAGACGTCCAGAACTCCGCCATCGCGAAACTCCATCTCGGGACCAGAAACTCCGTTCTGGCACCCTGCCGGGATGGGGAATTGGAGGAGATCATCGCCATCATCACCACCGACGCCTCTCCATCGACCATCCATGATTCCCCCATCCATGTGTGAGTAATTCCCCCGCTGTAGGCTGAAGGGGATGGTAGGGATTGGATGAGATTGATCATGTAATAGTCATAAGATTGTTAGGGCATAGTGCCTAGTATCCGTAGTTGGTACTTTTATGATATTGTTGCAACTTGTTATGCTTAATCCTTGTCACTAGGGCCCGAGTGCCATGATTTCGGATCTGAACATGTTATTGATTCATGTTGATATTCATTGTTTTATGATCTTACCTGCAAGTTGTATACACATGTTGCTGTCCGGAACCCAAGGCCCCAAAGTGACAGAAATTGGGACAACCGGAGGGGAAGACAGTGATGTGAGGATCACATGTGTTCACGGAGTGTTAATGCTTTGCTCCGGTACTCTATTAAAAGGAGTACCTTAATTGCCCGTAGTTTGGAGGAGGCTGCCTTGATACGTCGCAAACGTATCTATAATTTCTTATGTTCCATGCTACTTTTATTACAATACTTGAGTGTTTTACACATACTTTACAGCGTTATTTTACATTTTCCGGCACTAACCTATTAACAAGATGCCGAAGTGCCGTTGCTGTTTTTCTGCTGTTTTTGGTTTCAGAAATCCTAGTAAGGAAATATTCTCGGAATTGACGAAATCAACGCCCAGGGTCCTATTTTTGCACGAAGCTTAAGACCGAAAGGGAAAGGAAGTGGGGCCACGAGGTGGTGCCACACCGGCGCGGCCAGCCCTTGGCCGCGCGGCCTTGTGTGTGGCCCCTCGTCGCCCCCTGACCTACCCTTCCGCCTACTTAAAGCCTCCGTCGCGAAACCCCCTGTACCGAGAGCCACGATACGGAAAACATTACCAGAGCCGCCGCCGTGAATCCCATCTCGGGGGATTCAGGAGATCGCCTCCGGCACCCTGCCGGAGAGGGGAATCATCACCGGAGGGGCTCTACATCATCATGCCCGCCTCCGGATTGATGCGTGAGTAGTTCATCCTTGGACTATGGGTCCATAGCAGTAGCTAGATGGTTGTCTTCTCCGCTTGTGCTTTCATTGTTATAGATCTTGTGAGCTGCCTAACATGATCAAGATCATCTATTTGTAATGCTACATGTTGTGTTTGGCGAGATCCGATGAATATAGAATATTATGTTAAGTTGATTATCAATCTATCATATATGTGTTGTTTATGTTCTTGCATGCTCTCCGTTGCTAGTAGAGGCTCTGGCCAAGTTGATACTTGTAACTCCAAGAGGGAGTAATTATGCTCGATAGTGGGTTCATGCCTCCATTAAATCTGGGACAGTGACAGAAAGTTCTAAGGTTGTGGATGTCTGTTGCTACTAGGGATAAAACATTGATGCTTTGTCTAAGGATATTTGTGTTGATTACATTACGCGCCATACTTAATGCAATTATCTGTTGTTCGCAACTTAATACCGGAAGGGGTTCGGATGATAACCTGAAGGTGGATTATTTAGGCATAGATGCATGCTGGATAGCGGTCTATGTACTTTGTCGTAATGCCCTGATTAAATCACATAGTAATCATCGTTGATATGTATTGAATCTTTATTTGTCAATTGCTCGCCTGTAATTTGTTCACCCAGCATGTTAGTTATCTTATTGGAGAGACACCACTAGTGAACTGTGGACCCCGGTCCATTCTTTTACATCTGAATACATTCTACTGCTTTTACTGTTCTTTGCAAACAAACACCATCTTCCACTCGATACGCTTAATCCTTTGTTTTCAGCAAGCCGGTGAGATTGACAACCTCACTGTTACGTTGGGGCAAAGTACTTTGATTGTGTTGTGCAGGTTCCACGTTGGCGCCGGTTTCACTGGTGTTGCGCCGCACTACATTCCTCCACCAACAACCTTCACGTGCTTCTTGGCTCCTACTGGTTCGATAACCTTGGTTTCTTTCTGAGGGAAAACTTGCCCTGTGCGCATCATACCTTCCTCTTGGGGTTCCCAACGGACGTGTACATCTACGCGCATCAAGCACTTTTTCGGGCGCCATTGCCGGGAGACACGCTGCAAGGGGAGTCTCCACTTCCAATCTCTTTACTTTGTTTTTGTCTTGCTTTATTTTATTTACTACTTTGTTTGCTGCACTTAAACAAAACACAAAAAATTAGTTGCTAGCTTTACTTTATTTACTGTCTTGTTCTCTATATCAAAAACACAAAAAAGTTAGTTACTTGTCTTTACTTTATTTGCCTAGTTTACTTTATTACTGTTATAATGGGTACTCCTGAAAATACTAAGTTGTGTGATTTCACTAGTACAAATAATAATGATTTTATATGTACTCCTATTGCTCCACCTGCTACTACAGCAGAATTCTATGAAATTAAACCTGCTTTACTGAATCTTGTTATGAGAGAGCAATTTTCTGGTGTTAGTACTGATGATGCTGCTGCCCATCTTAATAATTTTGTTGAACTTTGTGAAATGCAAAAGTATAAGGATATACATGGTGATATTATAAAACTGAAATTGTTTTCTTTCTCATTAAGAGGAAGAGCTAAAGATTGGTTGCTATCTTTGCCTAAGAATAGTATTGATTCATGGACTAAGTGTAAAGATGCTTTTATTAGTAAATATTATCCTCCTGCTAAGATTATATCTTTGAGAAGTAGCATAATGAATTTTAAACAATTTGATAATGAACATGTTGCTCAAGCATGGGAGAGAATGAAATCTTTGGTAAAGAATTGCCCAACCCATGGACTGACTACTTGGATGATCATCCAAACCTTTTATGCAGGATTGAATTTTTCCTCAAGGAACCTATTGGATTCAGCTGCTGGAGGTACTTTTATGTCCATCACTCTGGGCGCCGCAACTAAATTACTTGATGATATGATGATCAATTACTCTGAATGGCACACTGAAAGAACTCCTCAAGGTAAGAAGGTAAATTCTGTTGAAGAAACCTCTTCTTTGGGTGATAAGATTGATGCTATTATGTCTATGCTTGCAAATGGTAGATCTCATATTGATCCTAATAATGTTCCTTTAGCTTCATTAGTTGCTCAAGAAGAAAATGTTGATGTGAATTTCATAAAGAGTAATAATTTCAACAACAATGTTTATAGGAATAATTATGGTAACAACAACTTTAAGCCATATCCTTCTAATAGTAATGGTTATGGTAATTCTTATGGTAATTCTTACAATAATAAGAGTGTACCCTCTGGTCTTGAAGTGATGCTTAAAGAATTTATTAGTACACAAACTGCTTTCAATAAAACTGTTGAAGAAAAGCTTGATAAAATTGATATTCTTGCTTCTAAGGTTGATAGTCTTGCTCTTGATGTTGATCTTTTAAAATTGAAAGTTATGCCTGAGAAAGTTGAAGATGCTAGGTTTGCTAAAACAAATGCCATCCAAGTCTATTATATATTAAAAGTAACTTACGGGTTAACCAGAAAAAAGAGAATTACGTGAGAAATTACCACAATAATTAGAAACATCTGGCCCTTTATTTAATAAACTAACAATCTATAACCGTTAGATTAAACTTAAGTGGAAATTACCCACCATTGCCATTACAACAACAAATAACGTAAGAGGTACAACCATGTCACCGTTTTCTTCTATTTTCTTTTTTGTCCACAATGTGGCCGCCGCATCACACCTAAACCTATGAGTCTCAACTTCAGATCCTGTGCTCTATGCCATGGTGCACGTAAAGCTAAGATGGATTCATGTGCATGCATCGCCAGAGAACAAGGTAAATCCATGCATGCCTTACAATTTAGAGGGCTACATCAATTCACGTGTTCAGGTGTTGGTGCGGACAAGATCCGAGGTGACTTCACCAGCGTCCGCGAGAAGAAAATCGATCATGATCAAGGAGGCACAAACAAGATCGGAGGTGACTACACCAGCGTCCACGAGAAGAAAATCGATCCTGAACAAGGAGGCGCGGACAAGATCAGAGGTGACGCCACGACGGCGGCGAGGAAAAATCCTATCCCCAAAATTGATCCTGATCAAGGAGGTGCGGACAAGATCGGAGGTGACGCCACGACGACAGCGAGGAGAAATCCTATCCCCGTACGGCTGGTGCTGCCTCCTCCGCATAGCTTGCCATGATGCATGTGAGTTTTAGCATGGACACATATATCGTCAAAGATGAAGCAGAATCCATGCATGCATTGCGATCTGGACAGCTACACTTCTTAAGTAACCTTGATGTAGGTGCGGACAAGATCGGAGATGACACCACCGACGGCCGCGAGGAGAAAACCGATCTTTTGGTCATAGATGCGCGAACAAGATCGGAATCGGAGGTGATGCCGCCGGTGGTCGCGATGAAAAAAACAATCCTGGCTCGAGCCCAATTCTAGGTTCGAGCCGTTCCTGCATGTTGCAGCAATCCATGGCTCTTTGGTCCCGGCGCCGTTACATCCATGGGGACAAGCAGACTTGTCAGGCGTTCTACATCGAGGGCACATGTGTCCGTTGTCTAGCTCTGAACATCAAACACGGAATCAGATTGATCTATGAACGGAGACCCTTCAAGAAGCAACTACTCCCGTACACCCACCTCATCCTCTGAGTCTCTGGCTTCCTCTCTCCAATCCCTAGATGTCGAGCAGTTTTGGTGCATCTTCGGCTTCCTTCGCCCTTCTGCAGGAACGCTGACATTCCTCACCTCTTCCTGTCCGCGGCAGATCACAACATCTTCCCTAGATGTGTTAAAGACAAGCAGAAAGCGGACGGCCATGGTCTACGAAGACTGGACTCACAGCTGCGTCCAACGTCGAGCTCGCCGTGCCGACCACTACATGCTGACACATGCTACATTGCTACATAATGTTGGATGTGGGCACCTCCTTGGCAGGTACAGTACTATCTTTTTGGCTTTTTTCCCCGTTGAGCATGCTAGAAAAGGTTGAGTGTGGATATTATTGCAAAACATATCCTCCTCTTCTTCTGATGAGGATTTTGGTCAATTTTATTGCAGGTCAATGGAATTACAACGGGATGAGGATTCTTTAAATTGTACATGAACTGTTGGGTTCATATTATCCTTGATTATCAGGACAAGTCATGTGAATTGTCAAAAGAAGGAGCTGGCAATGCCCAACTAATAATTACGCTATTTAATCTGATTAGCTAGATTTGTTTGCATGCTGCGAGTTTGGTCCTTGCAGTTTTTTATTCCATAAGATTTGGCTGTATATATCCGTTCATGGCACCATGGTGTACTATACAGTTTATAGCACGATTTAAGCCGTCAGTATACCTTGGTGGAAATTTGCAGCAATAGCAAGGATATGCATCAGGTATTGAACAATGCTTCTCTATACTAGCGTAAACTATGAAAAGCAAAGTGATTAAGGAAATGCTTTGGACCTATCTATTGTTCAGCATGTTTAAAGACACTTCACTATTGGACAGAAATATTATCTTTTTTCAAAGAAATGAGTTTATTTACCGAGTCCTGTTATCATCTTGAAGCTGACATATTTTAATTTTCCTCTTAGTTGCAGATCGATTGGGGGTCTGAGTATAATTGTTTGTTATGATCTCCTCACGCCGACTACTCTTTGCAAAATACTTCAGTGCCGCCTATGATATTATGGTATGTGAGTGATTCTATTGTATCACCTGATATATAACATTTCTTTCTCTCAGGACAACTGTTATTTTCCTTTGTAGTGGTACATATATCTTCATAGTGAAGCTTATTTAATTACATAACAAAATTTACCGTGCTTAGTCGATGTCATGAATACTAAAGCTTCCTTATGAAGCTTTCAGATTATTTTAGTTGTGTGATTATTCATCAATAACATAATGGTGCTTGATGAACAGCAGGAGAACAAATGCCTTCTAGCAAATTAGATTTGTGTCAGGAACATGGGAGGCGTAGACATCTGCTATAGCCAATCCAAAATAGAATAATATCAAAGAAAGGAACAAAAAGCAAACACTGGTAGAAAAATGGCCTTTGGTCGCGGTTGGCAACTGCCATTAGTCGCGGTTGCGCAACCGCGACCAATTAGGCGCGACTAAAGCCCCCCCTTTAGTCGCGGTTCCTTACGAACCGCGACTAAAGGCCCGTCCACGTGGGCGGCAGGCGAGCGCCAGGGCGGAGGACCTTTAGTCGCGGTTCTTCTGGCCAACCGCGACTAAAGGCCTCCGCAGGGTTTAGGGTTTAGCCCCCTCCCCCTAAATCTGGTTTCTTTTTAATTTGTATTGTTTTATTTCTTTTGGGTTTTAATTTTGAAGGAGTTTCACATATTCTACCGTACTACATACATGCATATGAATGTACAATTTCAAACAAATTTGAAATTAGAACCAAAAAGAATTCAAGAGGAATATACAATATATATTCAATATCGGATGACCATATACAATTTTGAACAAGTTTCCATACATATTTAGTGCATATAAAGTTCTACGTCCTCTACATAGTGTTCTCCTCTAGGATCGATGACTTCTCTGGCGAACCATCCAGCTAGTTCCTCTTGAAGTGGTCGGAAGCGAGCTTCTGGAGTAAGCGTCGTCCGGAGGTTATTCCTCTTGATGTTGTTCTCAGACGGCTGCCGCTCAGTGGTGTATCTCCGGATCCTCTCACAAACATAGTATCCACATAGATTGGTCCCCGGTGGCTGAATATCCCCGGTCGCAGCCTTTGCCCTTTTAAAATGTAGCTCTTTTTTGAATTCACCGACCTTTTGATCTACGAACCGTCTCCAAACCCTACGAGGCAAGGAAAATTAAATGAACAAGAGAGTTATTAATTAGTTACTTGATATTAGGAAATGATGAACGAAAAAGGCCGATCGATATAGAGCGCAAACGAATGAAAGTAGTTACTTTTGCATCATTTTTCTCATGTCGGCCCAAAGCTTCGTATCCATATTCAGAGAGTCGTGGACGAGAACTGTGGAGTTCTGAATTTGAATTACTAGCAGAATCCAGTGGAACCTGCGGACACGATACATGCACAGTCATGCATAACTCATCGATTAGCCACATACCATGCATGGAGTAAACAAAAGAGAATGTGCTCAAGACAGAAACACTCACCCAAAATGGTAAGGAAATAGAATATCACTTTTGAGTTCCTGTTTTATAAGAAACCGCCACAGGTCATCCTCCACGTCTTTGGGGTGGTGTTCTAACACATATGAATTAACGATTTGTGGGTCAATGAACCCAACATCATGGACGCGCCTTATTCGCATTTCCCGCTTCTTCAATCTGCATAATAGCGTACACAACAAGATAGTTAGGACAATATATATATTTATAGTGCAGGCAATGAACGAGATGGGGTAGAAATTAATAAATCACTTACAGAACAGCAACTGATGATAGATTTGTCGAGCTCGCGCAGATTGAACAGCTGGAACAATTCACTCCGATGAATTGTTATATAGTAATGTTTGAAGTGATGCTCAGGTCTAACTTCCGCATAAATATAGTCTTTGGCATTTTTAAGTTCTATGTAAGCCTTGTACCAATTTAGCAGACTTTTCATTTGTCGAGGTAGATCCTCTTCCTGCGCAGGCTCGACGAGAGGACCATCCTTCACATATGTAAATACTACGTCCTTCATTGCCACGTCATCAAGGCCTAACGCTGCACGAAGAGTCAGACCTAAGTCTGCCGCTTCTTCTTTGGCTCTCGCTACAGTCAATCCCTGTGCTGCCGCAGCTGCTATGACATCAGGGGCATCGTCCTCCGGACCTGCGGCTTTCACTATGAGCGGGGCGATCGACTGTTTACTTTGTTCCCCGAGCTGGGCAACTTGTTTCCCCCCGACCGCGAGTGCTTGACTACGAAGTTCACGTTCATAGTCGTCAGGCAGATTCTTCGCGGCCTGGGACGGTGTGTTCAAAAATGACTTAGCCCAGCTTTTTTCCTTCTCAGAAAATGCTTGTTTGGGCTCGGGCTCTCTTTTCTTCTTGCAGTCCGCCTGCCATTTCTCATGCTGAGCAGCCACGACCGCTGCATTTTGCTCCACACTAAGTTCCCAAGGCCTCGGGGTGAGAGGCTTTAGTGATGGCTCTGGTATCTTTGTGGTTGCAGGTACATAAGGCTCCGGGTTAATAACCCAAGACTGCCTCTGCTTCTTCGCCTCTGCTTCCTCGCCTGGAAACTTGATAAACTTCTTCTGCCATAGAATGAACTGGCGCTTGACATCTCCAAGTCTTGTCGCCCCTTCAGGTGTAGCAATGTCAATGTCCAGGTCCTCAAACTCTTGGACTATGTCCTCCACCGTGACACGAGCATAGCCATCTGGAATGGGGTTGTTGTGGTGGAGTGCTCCAGGTGGTAAAGCACTGCCGATGGCTACCTTCATGGACATGTTCCCGATAGGATAATACAGATGACATGCTTTCATCTCCTTTATATCGTCCACGGGGTAGCGAGGAGGCTCCGGTGCAGTAATTTCGACCAAGAGGCTCCGGTGCAGTAATTTCGATCGTCGGTGCACCAGCCGGTGGGGCCTCCGTGGAAGCCACGCTGCTTCTTCTCGCTGCTGGCTTCCGAGATCCATTGGATGATCTTCATGCTGCTCCGAGATGCATCTCTTTCGGCTACTAGTACACTCACGGTTTTCTTCATCACATCCATTTCCGATGCCAACGCGCCACAACATCTGCATCCGATCCATCTTTCTCTTACGGCTTCTGTAATCGTACGGGTCATCGTTCTGGGGGAACCCTATTTTCCACGGAATGTGCCCCATGCCTCGTACATGTCCTCCGTGTTCAGGATTCCCGAGGGCTTTTGTCGGCGCGTCGTTCTCTCTGTTGAACTTGATCTTCCCCTCTTGAGCATCCCTTATTGCCTCAATAAGCTTTTTCGGTGGGTTTAATTATTTTGCCCGGTAAACACACTCCCCTGTCTCCGGGTTCAGCGACCCCCCATGCCCGTACCACCAGCTTTTGGCCCTTGGGTGCCATCCCTCCGTACCTGGACGGATTCCTCGCGCCCTCAGCTCGTTCTCATCTTCTCCCACCTAGGCTCCAAAGGCGATACCCTCCTGGCCCCATAATATGATTGTACTCCTTCTTAGCCGCATTTTCCTTATTTTTTCGATAGTTCAAGGAACTGCTCCGATTTCTTTTGCTTCCCAAATTCTGGCCAATCATGTTTCAGTTTCTCATATTGTCCTTTGAAATCCGGAGTCTTGTTCTGGTTGACATAGTCACGGGCTAGATTTTGCTTGAATTTCCGGAATGCACTGGCCATCTTTCCAAGAGCGAACTGTTTGAGTAGCTTCCCCCTCTTCTTGTTTTCCGCAATCTTGTTACCCTCCTCATCCAATTTGTGGTATTCCGGAGGTAGGACGACATGTTGCAGAAGCTTTTGCAAGCAATCTTTTTTTGTTCTCTTGTCGACAAAAGTGAAACCAAGACGTGCCTTCTTTGGCTCATTCCACTCCTGGACGGTGATCGAGACGTTGTCTCTAACAACGGCTCCGCATTGGTTGATAAACTTGGTGGCGTTCTTCTCGGGCTCCAGCGGCTTGCCGGTTGCACTGTCGATAACCTCGATGGTATATATTTCTCCTTGTTTCAGCGTCTTGGTTGCGCCACGCTTTGACGACGTACTCGATTGTTTCGATGATCCGGCCGAGGGCTAAAATAAGAAAGAGAGTCGCGCGCGTTAGTACACACATATTTATTCAAATCAGTTAGTTTGTATCACCAGAGGCTCAATGTATATATATACCTCGGCGCCGGAGGTGGTTGCTACTTCCAATTGAAGATCGTCGTTTATCGACGTTTCTTCGGCATCATCTTGCTGACGGCGCCCTTCATCTTCACCGTCAAGGTTCAGATAAGAAGAGATATCATCTTCTTCTTGTCCGGTCGGCACATATGGAATATCGCCTTTTATGATGCCGAATATATGGTCTTCGCGTCAGATCATAGTTGTCCAGAATCGGGTCAGCTCTATCGTCGCCATATGTCGATCCTGAAAACATGTAGTAAAAACAAATTAATTGTGTATATGCATTATCTATCACATCTCTTCTACATATAAGAGAGTGGCGGTGACCGAGAGGGCGGTGGCGGTGACCGAGAGTCTAAATTTTGTTAAGTAAAATTTTTCTTAAGTCAAAATTTTGTTAAGTAAAATTTTTGTTAAGTATACAAAATTATATACATTATACTATATATATTACATATTTGTTAAATTTTCTTAAGTCAAAATTTTGTTAAGTAAAATTTTTGTTAAGTATACAAAATTATATACACTATACTATATATATTACATATTTGTTAAATTTTCTTAAGTCAAAATTTTGTTAAGTAAATTTTTTGTTAAGTATACAAAATTATATACATTATACTATATATATTACATATTTGTTAATTTTTCGCGGTGGCGGTGGCGAAGAGCGGGTGGCGGTGGCGGTAAAAGGGCGGCGGTGGCAAGGAGAGAGAGCGGTGGCGGTAGCGAAAGGGGGCGCGGTGGCGGTGGCCCCTCGCCGCCCCTCTCTCCTTTTGATTAACAAATTTAAGTTTAAATTTTAAGTTAAATATTTTGATTAACAAATTTATAAGTCAAATTTAGTTCTTTTTTGAGACAAAAATTTTAAGTCATTTTTTAGTTTTTTTAAGTCAAATTTAAGTTTTTTTTTACACAATCTTTTTTAAGTCAAATTTGTAGTTCTTTTTGAGACAAAATTTTAAGTCTCAATTTTTGTTTTTTTAAGTTATATTGTAGTTCTTCTTTTACACAAACTTTAAACTCAAATTTTAGTTATTTTTAATTTCAAAATTAACAAGAACAAAAACTAAAAAACAAAGAAAAAAAAAGGCAGGGGATCCCCGGCCCTCTCTCTCTCTCTCATGCGCATGCACCGCGCGCGGCCACACGCGGCGGCCGCCGGCCTCACGCAGCAGAGCGGCGGAGCTGGGCGGGCGCTCCCTCTCCCTCTCTCTCTCGAGCTCCGGCGCGAGTCCGGCGGCGCGGGGGCCGAGCGCGACGCGCGCGCGACGTCTACGGTAGGCGGCGGGGGCGCGGACATACGTCGGCGACGAGAAGGGCGGCGGCAGCGTCGAAGATAGCGCAACGAGCGGCGCGGCCGTGCGGCGACAGCGAGAGTGCGGGACGGCGAGCGACCAGACTGACAGCGCGGAAGAAGAAAACGATCGATGCGAAATCGCGCGGAGAGACGATGTGGAGCGACGGTTCGCGGCGTATTTATAGCACCCACCCTTTAGTCGCGGTTGGGGAGGCGACCAGCGACTAAGCGTCTCTGATCGCGGTTGGCCGACCAACGCGGCTAAAGAGCTTTACACCGGTTTTCTTTCAGCCGCACAGATAACTAGTCGCGGTTGGCGAGGCCAACCGCGACTAAAGTATTTCAAGTACTTTTGTTTTCAAAATTTTAATAATACGGAAAAACTCACAAAAATAAAACTAATTCATTTCAAAATCATAAAATACAAATAATATATCAAAAAATTCAGAAAAATAAAACTAATTCAATTCAAAATGTTTAAAATACATATAATATATCAATAAATTCAGAAAAATAAAACTAATTCATTTCAAAATCATAAAATACAAATAATATATCAAAAAATTCAGAAAAATAAAAACTAATTCAATTCAAAATGTTTAAAATACATATAATATATCAATAAATTCAAATAAAACTAATTCATTTCAAAATCATAAAATACAAATAATATATCAAAAAAATCAAAAAAATAAAACTAATTCAATTCAAAATGTTAAAAATACAAATAATATATCAATAAATTCAAAAAATAAAACTAATTCATTTCAAAATCATAAAATACAAATAATATATCAAACAATTCAGAAAAAAAACTAATTCAATTCAAAATGTTAAAAATACAAATAATATATCAATAAATTCAAAAAAATAAAACTAATTCATTTCAAAATCATAAATACAAATAATATATCAAACAATTCAGAAAAAGTAATTCAATTCAAAATGTTAAAAATACAAATAATATATCAAAAAATCAGAAAAATAAAACTTATTCAATTAAAAATGTTAAAAATACAAATAGTATATCAAAAAATTAAGAAATATTTAAGTTCTCCCATAAGTTCTCCCCGGCCTGTCTTCCCGCCAGTTCCCGCCTCTTTCTTCCCGCCTCTTTCTTCCCGCCACTTTCTTCCCGCCACTTTCTTCCCGCTTTCTTGCCATTTCTTCCCGCCTCTGTCTTCCAGCTCCCATTTTTCCGCCATTTGTCACTACATATATGTAGCCGGCTTGGCCAGCATTATGACATCTCTACAATCTCTCATCACTCTCTCATGGCTTCCACCGCACCCACTCTAACCTACCGCGGGTGGAGGAGCTTTGCGCCTCGAACTACCCTTGCGCAAGACTCCCGCGTCCCCGCCCGTTTGGAGCCTAAGCGCCGCGAGCGTGCCGGCTCCCCCTCCCTGGGTACTGCGCGTCGGACGGCCATCACGAACCACTACCACCTCGACCTCACGCCGGGCCCGGATGATCCCGCCCGGCATCCAGGTAACCAGCATACTTGGGACGTCTTCTTCATCAATCGGCGTGAGAGGCGCTCGCCAGGTATGAGGAGGACGGTCCGCCTCACAGGAACTTCCACGAGGCCGGCCGTCGGCTATGGTGGTACGGCCGGACTCTGAGAGCGTCATGGACTACATCACGGCGGCGATATCCCCGCCTCGCTACCCTCGATTCGAAACACGTGCGCCGAAACGGCACAGCGACAGCGGCCGACGGCGGCAACAGAAGGCGACGACTACCAGTACAACGCGACGACTATGAAGACTACGAGTATGCATATTATACGCCTAGGCAGGAGTATGAATCACTCCAAATTTCATGTATCATCAGTGCTATCTCGAGTCAATTGAATCATTTAATGGACATAAACATATCACGGGTAATATAATTCATGATCCATTCAACAAAGTTTGGTACAATAAACTATTACACATCATTCTTCCCTTGTGTCCATGCTTTTACGATTGTGCGTATCCATGGAGCATCCTCATCATTTAACTTAATGCTTGGGTCGGTGTTCACTTTGAAAGGCGGAATTTCAGCAAACATATTATAATCTTCGACATGTCATCTTGTCCTCCACTCCCACGATGTTTCTTTTTCTGAAGAACAATGTGGCGCTTTGGATCATCGCATGATGTACTGATCGTTTTCTTATCTTTCCGTTTCCTCGGTTTGCTACTCATGTCCTTGACATAGAACCTGAGCGACATCTTTCGCTAGGACGAATGGTTCGTCAAGGTAACCAAAGTTGAAATCCACCATTGTCATTCCGTATTGCTGGTCCACCTTTACCCCACCTCTGTTAGCTTGAACCATTTGGCAGGAACAAAGGGACCTTGAAGGAGGGTCCTTAGTCAAGTTATATCTCCTCTATGTAACCATAATATGTGACCTTTTGCCCATTCTCGGTTGCTGCATCAAAGCGGACACCAATTTTGGTTGGTGCTCTTTTTATCTTGGGCGATCGTGTAAAATGTATTCCCATTTATCTCGTACCCTTGGAAAGTCGTTATAGTCGAAGATGGTGTCTTGGCCAACATGTACGGCTGATCTACAACATTGTCACTCATTAAATGTTTTCTCAACCAACTGCCGAAAGTCTCCATGTGGGCCTTCCTAATCCAGGATTCAGGATTCCCGGGTTGTCAGAGCGTAAAATATTCTTGTGTTTCTCAAAGTACGGAGCCACCAAGCTGGAATTGGTCAGAACATGTGGTGTGCTTCAGTCGGAGAATGGCCGTCCATACATATCGTTGATTTCCTTCCGATCGTGCCTTTTCCACTTAGTCTCCCCTCGTGCCGCGATCGAGGAAGACCAATCGGCTTAAGGTCAGGAACAAAGTCAACACAAAACTCAATTACCTCCTCATTTCCATAGCCTTTGGCGATGCTTCCTTCTGGCCTAGCACGGTTACGAACATATTTCTTTAATATTCCCATTAACCTCTCGAAGGGGAACATATGTGAAATAGGACCGAGAATGAAAATCTCTTCGACTAGGTGAACCGGGAGGTGCGTCATAATGTTGAAGAAGGATGGCGAACACCAACTCGAAACGACAAGACATTGGACACCATCGTTCTGTAACCGTGGTAGAACTTCTGGATTGATTACCTTCCGAGAGATTGCATTGAGGAATGCACATAGCTTCACAATGGCTACTCGAACATTTTCCGGCGGAGCCCCTCAAAGCAATCGGAAGCAATTGCGTCATAATCACGTGGCAGTCGTGAGACTTCGGGTTTGGAACTTTTTCTCCACATGTTTATTATTCCCTTTATATTGGACGAGAATCCAGACGGGACCTTCATACTGCTCAGGCATTCAAAAAAGATGACCTTCTCTTCTTTGGTCAGAGCGTAGCTGGCACGACCTTGAAACCATTCCGGATGCCGGTTATCAGGGTCTTTCAAACGTTGCTGGTTCTGCCGTGCTTCCTTTGTATCATTTGTCTTCCCATACACGCCAAGAAGCTTGAGGTTCACGCAAATATTCTTCGTAACGTGCATCACGTCGATTGGAGAGCGGACTTCTAGGACTTTCCAATATTCTAGCTCCCGAATATAGATTTCTTCTTCACATGGGTGCGTGCCCGTCACTCTTCGAATTGATTGTGTCCGCCAGCACCAAGATGACTTTCAAATCCTTGACCATCAAATACCTCGCACCGGTACGTTCCGCCGGTGATCCGCACCGTTGTAATGCTTGCCTTTCTTTTTCTTGGATGATTTTTTGAAAAGAATCGACGATGCCCAAGGTACACGTTCTTACAATTTGGCAAATGTACACTTTGAGTCTCATGTAAGTAGTCGGCATGCATATCCCTTATTTGGCTTGTCTGAAAGGTTACTAAGAGCAGGCCAATCTTTTGTTAACAACAACGCTCGTAGGTCAAATTCCTCTTCTTTGTGCTCATCCACACACGGACACCAGGTCCCCACAAGTGTAAAAGTTCATCAACTAATGGCCTTAGGTACCCATCGATGTCGTGCCGGTTTTCCTTGGACCTTGGATGAGCACTGGCATCATAATGAACTTCCGCTTGTGCACAACCAAGGAGGAAGGTTGTAGATGCATAGAGTCACGGGCCGGGTGCTCTGGGGCTCTGCTCGCCAAAAGGATTCATACCATGTACTTAGACCAAATCTTATGTTCCTTTCGTCAGCTGCAAAATCTTTAAACTCTCTGTCGATCTTTCTTCATTGCGTTCCATCTGCGGGGTGTCTCAACTCCACGTCCGAGACTTACGATCCTCTTTGTGCCATCGCAACAACTTGGCATGCTCTTTATTTCTGAGCAGACGTTTCAGTAGGTAGTATAGGAGCATACCATACCTTGGCGAGGCCTTCTTCACTGGGTTTACGGCCCTCAACATCGTCTGGGGTCATCGCCTCGATCTTGCTTGTCTGGGCCTCTGCAGGAGCATTCATTCAAATTCGTATTTACGCGGTAGAGGATACGATCGGTGATGCATGCATGTATCTTCGATACCTCTAAACCTAGAGGGGAGACAACCTTCTTTGCTTCGTACGTCATTGGCGGGCAACTCGTTATTCTTGGGAAATATATTCTCAACATTTTCGCCAAGTTTCAAATGCCGAGTCAGCTACACGCCTGTGCCAGCTTCCATTCAAGCAAATCAGTGTGCGACGGCTTTTTCGAGACCATCGTCGCATCGAGAGTCGGCGCCTTTACGTGATCCTCTAACATACGATCCAAATTCTCCCTCTCTCTTTCAGTTTCGCAGGCAGCGACTCCGTGCATCAACAATGGTCCGACCAAGATCATCAACGGGCTCATCACGTGCCTCTTCTTGATCACCTTCCCCTTCCCCTTCCCCTACAGCATCCTCCACGAAAGTATCACCGAAATGATCAAGATAGCTCTCATCGATGTCATATCCCCTTCATCTTCTTCCATTATAACCCCCCTTTCTCCAAGCTTGGTCCAACAATTATAACTTGGCATGAAACCGTATCAGGTGCAGGTGAACTTTCCTTGAGGAAGAGTAACCCTGCCATTCTTACGGTCAACACATGGAGACAGATAACAAACCCCCCTGCTTGTGCAGCATTAGCCACTAAATCTTAAACCCGTAGTGGTCGCCCAGAAATTCGGCTAGCGTATCATTGCCGATTCATCTGCATTATTATAATACAAAATATATAATTAACCATCATGCATTGTTAAACTAAATACAAATTAAACAATGAACTACACACATATGCATATTTTATAAATGACACATATATATGAAAGGTTCAAGTTGTTGCTAACCGCGATCGAGGAGGAAAAAATAAATGAGGAAGCTCGATCAAGTGTGGCTCCGACACTTCATATCATGGTTGTTTCATGCTCTTGGGACATTTCATCAAACACCTTGTGTGCATAAGAGGAGCCAAAAGCAAGCCCTACACCCCCTTGTGAAGTTTGTGAAGAGGAGTACCAAATGACTAAGTGATGTGGGCTGAGTGGTATATATAGGGGAGGAGACTGATCGCGGTTGGTAAAGACAGCCAGCGACTAAGGCTGCTGGGCTGAAACCTGAGGACATTGGTAGCGGTTGGCCTGACCAACCGCGACTAAAGCCCCTCCGTCCACCAGCTGGCCACCGAGCACCCTAAGGCCCAGACCTTTGGTCGCGGTTCGCCACAAGGGCCGCGACTAAAGGTTCCATTGGTCGCGGTTCTTGCATATCCGCGACTAATGGGGCTGTCCGGAAGGCCTTTTTTCTACCAGTGAAAACACCTCCTTAATTGGTAAAATGGCATTGGAGGTGCTCCACGACCTTATCATCCATAGAAGCACGTTGATTTTTTTTTTTTTTTGCCGATTTAGCTCCTTTAAAATGTGCTAACATCCATGGATGGTGCCCTCAAGCACGCTAGCATCTGTGGAGCTGGAGCAGATCTACCAATCAACCAAGAATAAATATTAATCCAGTAGCAATTCTGAGACTACTTTCAGCTAGATTGATTGCAAATAAGGTCTAAATTCCCGAAAAGTGCTAATGGCACATGAGCTTCAGTGAACCTGCCAGCTGTAGCTACTATCAGCCGTTCGATGAGTCAATCTCGCCATTCATTTGTCCATATCCTTCCAATACGGATACAGCTTCACTAGTGTATAGAAGCCCGTATATAGAGGCAACGGTGGTGATGTATTCCCTGCTCTCTGCATTTAATGAGGTAGCATCTGGCCTGCAACTGTGATGTCCCCAATTTTCAACGTGGAGCGTGTCCGTATATCCTTCAGCTCTGCTAGACTAGGTGTGCCGTTGCACAGTGAACGGAGGGAGCGAGGATACTTCATTTCCAACACGCGACTTGCTCGCTCCAGTCCCTTCCCACTTGTTTGTGTAGCATGTCCAACAGATGTACTCCATATGCTTGAATAATGAATGTTTGCCAACCAAACCAAAATTTACAAATTTGTAATTATTGTTCTCTACAACATTCTTGTATCTCCTACAATTACGCGCACACATGTTTGTCAAATGTGAATGCAGCAGATGGCAACATTTAGATAATTCATGAGAATAATTGATGAACAACACAAAATAGTTTGGGATTATTAATTTTCAAATCTATGAAATAAGTCAATTGCCATTGTTTTTAAAGGTAAATATCCACTGCAAACATTTAAGAGCCTCTCTAACAGAGTCCGAAAAAACGTGAACTGAAAAAGTGTAGTTCTGTCTCCAAAAAAAAACTATTTTCGAGCAAATCGAAACCCAAAAACTTAAAATTGAAATTTCGCGGAAGATTTTTTCATCACAATACAAATTCAGCGATGAAATTTATAGTCATACATACATAATTTACATACGAACAACAAAATAAAGATCTTAATCTACTAGTCTTCCGCCGCGCGACCTAAAGATAAACAAAATTCGGCGCGTCGGATGACGGGGCAGCGGACGATGTCGAGGAGGAGGACGTCGGAGGAGGAAGCAGACTACTAGGCGTCGAGGTAGAGGATCTCCTGCTTCACGCGGCGGACGCGTGCCTCCCACTGCGAGGCCTCGTACAGGCGCACTTGCCGGACGGCCTCCTCCTCGCGGCGTAATCGTGCGCGCCTCCGCCTCGGATATGACAGCGACATGCTGGATCGCCGTCGCCTCCCATCGTCGTTGAGGACGTAGTCGCCGCTGGACAATCCATGCGGCGTCGCGTCCTCCTTTTCGTCGTCGCTGGTCTCGTCGATGGGCGGCAATGGGGGACGACACGAACCTCCGGAGGAAGAGCCCTCGCCGCTATTAGCGTAGCGGGTGAGCTTCCCCGGAGGCGTGAGCCCCCAGTTGGTCCACCGCCAGGCGCTGCGCTTCCATGCACCCTCGGAGCGGATCCACTGCTTCCGCTTTGCCTCCGAGCAGAAGACCGAGGGGTGAGGCGGCAAGTTTCCGCCGCCAATCCGACCGCCTCCCCTCCAGGAGCTGCCGCAGCAAGCCATGCGGTGGAGGTTGCAGATGCGCGAATGTGAACTAATTCGTCGTCGGAGCTGAGCGACGGAAGAGCATCGAAAGCGGCGGAGGGGTGTAGGATTTTGGAACTGAACTCCCCTCCACGACCTGTATATATAGGGGGCGTGCGTCAAATTTCTCGGACCCCTGAGAATTTTTTTCGGGCCGGGCCGCGAGTTCAGGCTCTAATCTACGCGGCTTTCGGCTAGAACCCGTAAATCCGCCGAAAAAATTCAGTTCCGAAAGTATTTACGGGCTATGTTAGAGTTGCAGTTTGCAGCTAATTTAAAATCCACAAACATATACAGACAGTTTTATTTAACCAACATTTTATTTTATTTTTTGGTTCAAACTAGCAATGTGGCCCTCGCAAATGCGAGGGCATCAACTTTATCATGTTGAGATGAAATTCCAATATCAATGTTATCACATTATTTGAAATGAATTAATACAGTTGTATGACTATCACTCGTTTAGCGATATACCAAATGTGACAGATATGAGTATAATCATTAGTTTTCTGTTCAAACCTCCATGTGTTTTTGTTTCGTAAGTGACATTATTATCTCAATACATAGAAACATAGATAGTGTGTGATGTTAGATTTTATTGTGAGGTTAATTAATTCATACTCGTACATTTTCTTCATGAACTAAAAGGAAAATAATCATCCTCGTTGGTAGGTAGGCCAAATTAAGTCGTTAGAATTGTTACATTGTTCCATATTTGTTCATCACATTATATGAGTAGTTTGAAGAAGTGTGGCATTTTAAATATTTATTAGTATCCACAAGAACTTTTTGACCATTAATTATAGTATCATATTCCATAAATTAATGATAAATAGAGAGATATAAAATAGTAATATTATTTTCGAGAAATACTTTTGTACTTACACGCATTTTTCTTTCCAATATTTCCACTAACATCTTTATACCACGGTAGTCAAAGATAGAGAAGTACCACTTCAAGTTTCTTGAACGTCAATTATGTTGGTACATTATTTTTTGATCTGTTTTATTTAAATCTATCCATGTTACATCGATCTTTGATGTAGTGGTTCTACAAACTCGATTGCATGTATTTGATATTAACATGACGTTGCTTGTATTGGATAGTCCTAAGATTTTAATCAATTGTTGGTTTAATTGTGCGATTGGAACAACTTGTGCTCTTAATTAAGTTGACTGAATCATAGGCATGGATTGTATTTTTGATTGGTTGTCTCTTCATAGTTTGTCAAGTTGATGATAGAGTGTTTGCATAGTCTACCTTGCCAGGATCGTGCCTCTAAAATCACGTGCATCCGACTAACTTAGGTCCTATTCTCGGAATTCACAACAATCGTAATTTTAAAAACCTCAAGGTTAATAAAACTCTTACAAATTACGTTTTCTCAAATTTTATATGTATTCATTGATGTAGATATGCATACTTCATCCGTTCACTATTATAAGATGCTTCAGTTTTTTAAATTAATGTACCTAGAAGCGTTATATTGTGTAGGGTCATTCATTTTGGTATGTATTTAGTTTAGAATAAAATGTCTATGCGGTCTTATAATAGTGAACGATAGAGTGTTTGGAAAGTCCGTCTTTCCAGAATTGTGCATGTTCAATCATCGTGCATCTGGCGATTTAGGTCTTACTCTCGGAAGTCAATTGCATTTTCAAAACCTGCAAGGTTAATAAAACTCTTACAAATAACATTTTTTCAATTTTTATATGTATTCGGTGATGCAGATATGTACCTACTTCCTCCGTCCACTATTATAAGATGTTTCAGCTTTTTTTCAAATAATAAATGTATCTATAGGCGCTTCAGTGTGTAGGTACATTCATTTTTGGTATGTTTCTTAGTCTAGAATAAAATGTCTACATAGTCTTAATTAGTAATTAGGGTTTATTTGAGCAAGGATCAAAACATGTTTAGACCATTCTTATGCAAGAGAATAGCATGTACTCCTTAGCTGTATTTATAATTTTTTTAATTGCAAAGCCACTCTACAATCATCTCTTTGTTTACGGAATCGAGTTGTTCTTGTCGAAGTGAAACTGAGCAATCCAAATATGATTGTTTTGTTCATTTTATCCTCTTTAGCTTGGTACACTGCTCAACTTCTCATCAAGGCACCTAGCACCCTTAGCGGACCAAAAAAATTCAAAGCCTAGACCAACTACGTTTATAACCTTATCATGAGATTTTCTATATATAATGGACACATATACACACTATGCGGCTAGCCGAAATCCCCGACTACTACCTAGGCTATAAGGACATTGGGTCTGCCATTGCGTAGCACACCTGGTTCACAATAAATAATTTGATTAATTGAAGAGTAATAGTTTCCAATTCTACTTTTATATCCTTTTTGTACGCTTGTTTTCTCAGTTTCCAATTGAAGAGTAAATTTGACACAATCATGTGGTTTTGAAATTCACTTCGTCGTACAAACATATTTTATGCTCCCATGTAGTTATGAAATACATAACGTCTTAGACATGGACAACCTACAATATTAAAGTTTGACCATTATTTATGTTCCTAAACAAATAAGGTAATACCTTTTATCTTAAAATTATCGATCTTACTTTTTTCTAATCATGTTCATGTAATATACTTTACATATCACAAATAATAGCATATATGGATGCAATATTATGTTAGTTTTTTTTTTAATCGTATAGTGTTAACCCTGCATTGCCAAGGTGCATAGTTAAGGCAGTTAATTGTGTTACCATTTTTTCACATGATTACAAATTACAATGACATGGGGCAAGGAGTGTGTGTTTTTTTTTTAATCGGTGTTGGTCCAACAACTTCGGATCTATTCTCTGAAGTGCTCATGTTCATTTTCATAACATGTGAGATATTAATTTAATATTTAGAAGTTAAGCTTTAAAGTTTCATATGTATTCCATGATTTATTTTTTAATGAAGTGTATTATGTGATATTATTGATATATATATATATATATATATATATACATACGAAAAGATTAGACAAATTTTAAAGCCTCTTGTATAATCTTTTTTCTGCCAGGCTGCTGCCACCATGTCATACGAATGGTATGGATTTGGTTTGGATTTTTTTCTCCATTGCAGGTCAGTTTTGAGTTACCTTCGCGTACGTGCCAGACTGACCGATTTTTTTAACGTTGAAGTCATCTATGATGTCAATGCATTTAGTTTCACAACTTCTCTAAAAACTCTGGGCGGATTGCACGCTGTTCGTACGTACAGCTACAACATCCATTTTTATACATGCATACCCGCTAATTCTAGCAGGACACGGGTCCATTATTTGACTGGGCATAGTCCGGGTGGAAAATGTACGTGTGCATGAACCATTACTTTCATTTTAAAATTAACGTGTCATGTGTACACGTTAATGTTGTGCGTAACATTTTTATATCTTAATTTTAACCATTAAAATAAATATCAAGAGAGTATATATTTTTAGCATATGTGGATTAACCTCATGTCTCTATTTAAGTATATGTATTTTGCTTTTAATATATATTCTGCTTTTGATTCTTAGTGGAATGACGCGCAGAGCTCCTGCGGGTTCTAAAAAAAAAAAATTCTTTCAGCTTCGATCAGTTTTGTGTTGGCTTCTCGTATGTACGATTTTATTTTCATTGACCCATATGCTTTTAAGTTGGCTGGCTTATCTACATACGAAGCTAGCTGATCAATTTTGAAATAGCTAGCTAGCTAATCCGGACTGATCAATCTATACGTTAGGTGGGAGCTTTTTTTTTAACTTTCTTTATACATCGTGGATGGAGTGAGCCAATGCCTCCACGTGAGACTTTTTTTGGTTAGAACGTTCTCTGTGAGTTTCGCAACTTGACCGGTCTTATCCTATCACGTCTAATGTGTTACATAGTCTATAATTTTGATTAAATCATAGCCACATGTTATACATCTAACAGTCTAAATAATTTAAATAATGTGGATTAACGTGGTGTCTCTATTTTAAACCTCTGTATTGTGCTTTTAATATATAATAGATTTAATGGTGCACACATGCTCTGCAAGAAGCATTGTCCACCCAGCTAACATATTAATGTATATGTGAAACAAGAACTGTGTCCGTTTCCCCTGGCACACAGCTGACTTTTAAGGGGACCCGTGCACATGTACCTAATGTACTGCGATACGTAATACTGTAGCTCGTATTAGGTGTTTCCAGCCGTTTGTATTTGCTCTACAATCCTTCCGGCACAGCAACCAACGCCAAAACGAGCCAATCACATAGCTCCAGCTGGCGTGTTCACTGAAGCTCGTGTGCACGAAATCCCCGTCCCTAAATTCCCCTCAATAAAGGGTAGCCGGGGAAATACATAGGACTTTTTTTTCGTAAAGGTCAGTAGGTCTACTATGGCATGATCATTTTCTATGTTGTTTTTCAGGTAGTACTTCATATTTTCTACATGTGTACTGAGGTAATAGGTGGTAAGTTTGGTGAATATAATCTCCTGATCATTGCTTTATATTCTTTATTAAGGTACACTATTAACTTGAGGAAATAATTTGCTCCCTACCGATTAATAGTTTGGCCAGTTATTCACGTCAAATTGGAATACTTACTCTGTCATTTCAAAATATAGGCTATGCAATCCGAGCGACATTGTTTGTCTACGTGGATTTGTACCCCTAGATGGACGTCCAGTCGGTATATGAAATGAAAAAAAAATTGGCCACAACAATTATGCATTTTTTTTATTCATTTTTTGTATAGATTATTTCCTCCGGTCATAACATTTTTTTTGTATAGATATATAACATGCACCATATAATTTCTCCTAAAAAAATCTTAGGTTTACTTTCAAAATATAAGACATCTTAATTGACCAAACATGTACATTGTTTGCTTTTTCATCCGTAAGAGTTCATTTGGCCGGCACTTCTGCTCATACTTTTGGTTTGCTAATTAAATGTTATATTGTGAAGTTATGCACAGTATGCAAACAAGAAAGTCAGAAAATATTCACGATTGTTTGAAGTGTACGATGGATATTGGAATGGCAGCCACCCACACAACAGATGAAATAGATTTATACATTATTTGCATAAATTGTTGGCCTATATACTTTGAGATATACATGTAATAAAATTTGAATAATTAAATGTCTTCATGCTCATCTCGAATAAAAATATATCCTTTTGTAAAATCTATACCCAAGGAACACAATGTGAAGAAAAATGTATTTAGATGCTTTTATTCTGGAATTTTTTTTATAAAGCATAATATGTTATACTGCATTAAACATACGGTGCCATGTCAACTAATCATCGTCATGTTTATGACATTAGACGACCTGTTCAAGACAGATACATAAGTTACCGGCAAAAAATTGTTTTGTAGTATTGGTGTACAAACAATATGATCACATTTCTTTTTTTGATACTTAGTGGTAAAGGGATATCCATAGACTTTTAAATAAGATGCTAGGAGATATTTTGAAGACTTGACTAATGTCCAAACAACTTTCAAGGACCGGAAAGAGTTGAACACAAAAAATATAATGGTATCATTTTTAGTCACATAATATGGATATCTACAAAACCATTAAATTATCCTTCAAAAACGTCATAGTTGGTGCCCTCGCATTTGCGAGGGCCACTTTGCTAGTTAGAATTAATGATAATATTAGATTGTTGGCTGAATTGCATGCTAGGTGGGATAGAGAAGAAAAAGAGAAACTTGCTAAAGAGAATAATGTAGCTAAAGTATGGACTATTACCACCACTAGTAATGTTGATTCTTCACATGTTGCTGCACCTCCTACTATTAATGGTAAAATAATTGGTGTGGCAATGTTTCTACTCCCCTAGTGCAAAGCGCAAAATTGCCTGGAAATTGCTGTGGCTAGCTGTTTGTGATAAAACTGCTGAAATTTTTCAAAATATTGGTGACAATGATTCCATTGCTGTAGACATAATGGTTTAGATTTTGATGATTGTCATATTACTGAAGTTATAAAGTTCTTACAAAAACTTGCCTAGAAGTCCCAATACTAGTGCTATAAATTTAGCCTTTACAAAACATATTACAAATGCTCTCATTAAAGCTAGGGAAGAGAAATTAAAACTTGAAGCTTCTATTCTTAGGAAGTTAGAAGATGGTTGCGAGCCCATCATTAAAATGAAATTCAATGACTTTGAGTGTAATGCTTTATGTGATCTTGGTGCAAATATTTCTGTTATGCCTAAGAAGATTTATTAAAACTTGAAACTTGCCACCATTGAAGAATTGTTATTTGGATGTTAATCTTGCCGATAATGTTAAAAAGAAACCTTTGGGGAGGATTGATAATGTGCGCATTACGGTTAACAAGAACCTTGTCCCCGTTGATTTTGTTGTCTTGGATATCAAATGCAATGCATCTTGTCGTATTGTGTTGGGAAGACCTTTTCTTCGAACCGCTGGTGCTGTTATTGATATGAGAGAAGGTAATATTAAATATCAATTTCCTCTCAAAGAAAAGGTATGGAACACTTCCCTAGAAAGGAATGAAGTTGCATGGTTCTATTATTAGAACAAGCTATGATGTTGATGCTTCATCTCTTGATGTTACTTGATTTGCACTTTATGCGCCTAGCGATAAAGAAAAGCACTTCTTGGAGATAACCCATGTTTTTACCTACAGCAATTTTTTGTTTTGTTGAGTCTTGGAAGGTTTTTACTACTGTAGCAACCTCTCCTTATCATGTTTTTGTGCCAAGTAAAGTTTCTATGCTAGGGTTGATGTTATATTTAGGATCGCTGCGCGAGCAGCATTGCTGTCTGTCACGAATTCTGGCATAGGTCTCTGTAAAAAAATCCAAAAAATCTGCAAAATTACAGCGTGATCCTCAAGATATGTACACCAACTTTCATTAGTTTTGAGTTTTTCCATTTGAGCAAGTTAAGTGCCCAGTCTAGATGCATCTTTATGGACTGTTCTGTTTTGACAGATTCTGTCTTTTATTTCGCATTGCCGCTTTTGGTATGTTGAATGAGTTTCTTTGTTCCATTAACTTTCAGAAGCTTTGTGCAATGTCCAGAAGTGTTAAGAATGATTGTGTCACCTCTGAATATATGAATTTGTGGTTATGCACTAACCCTCTAATGAGTCTGCTTGAAGTTTGTGTGAAGGAAGTTTTCAAGGGTCAAGAGAAGAGGATGATATACTATGATCAGGAAGAGTGAAAGGTCTAAGCTTGGGGATGCCCCGGTGGTTCAGCCCTGCATATTTTAAGAAGACTCAAGCATCTAAGCCCAGGGATGCAAGGCATCCCCTTCTTCTATCGACAACATTATGGTCCTTCTAGTGAAACTATATTTTATTCCGTCACATTCTTATGTTCTTTACTTGGAGCTCGGTTTGTTTTTGTTTGTTTGTTTTGAATAAAGTTGGATCCCGCCATTCTTATTGGAGATATTACGCTCCGCTTTTTCTTATGGAACACATGTGTTCTTAATTGTGCTTTAATGTTCATGGCGAAAGCTTATTGCTTCGTTAGATGCTATTTGGTTGGAATTGGAAAATGCTGCATATGGTTTGGCAATTTGGCAATTGTTTGAGCTCTCATTAGATCATGTTTAAGCTCTTGCATCATGTAGTTTGATCTATTAATGAAGAACTACCGTAGAGCTTGTTTAATTCGGTTTGCATGATTGATCTCTCTAAGTCTAGATATTTTCGGGTAAAGTGTTTGAACAACAAGGAAGACAGTGTGTAGAGTCTTATAATGCTTGCAATATGTTCTTGTGTAGGTTTTGCTGTACCTGTTCATACTTGTGTTTGCTTCAAACAACCTTGCTAGCCCAAACCTTGTGCTGAGAGGAAATGCTTCTCATGCATCCAAACACCTTGAGCCAAACTCCATGCCATTTGTGTCCACCATATCTACCTATGTGGTATTTTTCCGCCATTCCAAAGTAAATTACTTGAGTGCTACCTTTAAATTTCATTCCTCTACCTTTACAATATATAGCTCATGGGACAAATAGCTTAAAAACTATTGTGGTGATGAATATGTAGTTATGTGTCTTAATTCTTATAAGTTGCTTGTTGAGCGGTAACCATGTTTTATGGGTACGCCATCAACTTTATCTTTGTTGGATATCATGTGAGATGCTATGCATGTTCGTCTTGTCTGAAGTAGTGGACTTCGCGATCAAATGGTTTGAGTAT